>OY744610.1:64329282-64381782 GCA_963556255.1 Allolobophora icterica | reverse complement strand
GTTGACTTCGACAGGAAAATATGTGAAAAGTTCTTATTGTTCGTATGGCATAATTGCCGCCATCTGCATATTCAATAAGCTAACGTGTCTCAGAACTATATATAGCATCGGTCGACTAAGTTTTAAAATATAATGTGACCATATCTGGGATAAGGGACCTAAGGTGGGGTTCTAGTTTTGGAGTTACAGCCTGTTTTAGATAGGCAGTTGTTGGTTGTCGAATTTTTATTGCGAGACTTCAGAATTGATGTATGTGTTAATAAGTGATTTCTGGCAATAAATTGCAATGTATTTTTGTGTTTTATGTGTCATTTTGTAGAGTACATATAGCACAATGATTCTGGCATGGTGAAAAACTAAACATTTGTTGTTTGTGGTTGGCTTTTCTGAGTGCCATCTTACTAATTTTTTAAACTTGATATTCTCGAAATAATGGTTTTATCTATTACGTCTCTAAATTTTTAATAACTTCATCATTTATGGACCAAACTGAGTGCAGTTTCTTCTCTCTGAAAGCTTGTTTCCAACTGCATTTGAGTATACCAATAACTCCATATCCCACATAAGGATTAAAGTCCCTTTTCCCAGATATGGTCACATAATTATAGTGAATCCTTTTAACCGATCGGCCTGCGTGGCAAGGGCTATAAAACATATCAAGCAACATTTTAAAAGGTGTTTAAAGAAAGCGGAACTAATCGGCCAACGGTACAACTTTGCGCTTTAGCAGCACATCCTTGAAAAGCATTAGCAAGAGCTTCCATTTTTATGCTTAATCGTAAGCTCCACATTTCTAAAGCGCCACCTAATGATAAGCGCAGGATACAATATTATTCACGAGAGCATTTTGCTCTCTGTTGTATATTCCTTTGATATGTACTCCATTGTTATTTTTACGAATGTTTGACATTTACAGTACTGCGGATCTGTTATTCACTTTTAGAAATTTAAAAAACCTGTATATATAGAGAGAGTAGGGATATATTCGTTGAAACATTTTATATCCAGTTGCATCCTAGCCCTCAGATGTCGCCGCGCTTCAAATTAAACTCGTGATGTCCAAATATCATCTTTAACTGTCCACAGGTAATGTTTTACTCTCCATGTGTAATTATTCGATTTTCCTTCAGAAAAATAAACTGATTGCATCTTTTTTAGTAAACATGACTCTGGTTTCTCTATCCGCCATCTGGCGGGGCTGAATCTAATCAACGACGTCATATTATTTGTCCAAAGAAGTTTGGCGACAAGTAGTATCTGCTTCGGTTAGACCTGGGACTAAGATTGCAATCTTAGTCCCAGGTTAGACAGTGACTGTCTTAACGAACCAGAGGTTTATTTGTCCACAAGCGATTCCGCCATTTCTAGGGAATAATTGACTTGATTTCATGTCCTAGACGATAGTTGGCGCTGGGTACATGCATAACCGAACGGACAAACAGACCTATACGGAAAGACAGAACTAGCAACGCCAACCCCAACTTTAAGATATGTTAAATCACTATTAAAATTCCTTGTAACATTTATGAAAGAAAGTTCCGACGGATCACCGATTAAACGAAAATGCAGTATATATTATTTCTTTAGTTCCCGATTTAAAGGTGTTTTAGCTACGTGTAATTTAATTAGTTCTAGTACATGGTTACGACATCTGGCGGCTGCCAAGATCTTTGAGGCCGACGTTAGCCTATTTATAACGATGTTAGAGTGTGAATATATATTATATTATTTGTGTATAACCATGGAAGCCAAAGATGTTGTTTAACGATGGATGCTTCCATATGAAATTACAACGCCCAGATTAGACACCTTTCATTAAAGAAGTCAGGTTACTATAATAACTACCTATAATTGCGTTTCAGTTCAATACTATATTTCCAAAGTTGATGCCAATGTGGAAGGCAAGAAATTTGAACTAAACCACAAAATGTCTTTAAACGCGAAATATTAATCACAATAACATTCATTAGAGTTGGAGAGCCCTACATCGGTGGATCGAGGGAGAGAGAAGTAGAGGGAGACCACGAAAAAAGTGGATGGACAATGTCAAGGAAGACTTGAAGAGCAAAGGCACGGATTTAACCATGGTGCGCGAAACTGTCAGAGACAGAACACTATGGAGAAACTTCATAAGAGCCTCATCGTCGGGAAACTGATGGAAGAGAAGAAAGAAGAGTTGGAGAAAGGAGGAGGGCGACGCTAATTATCTTTGTTATGACAACGCTCGTGAATAAGTTGGTGCCCTGACCTTGGCTCTCGAGTGGCGCCTTATAAGTTTGGAGATTACGATTACGACTAATTTGATACGACGCAGTGTTGTTAAACAGCAACTAACAACCAATAGCAGCTGCTCAACTGCACAATACATAGACATTATTAACTGTATTATTGCATGTCGTTAAACAGTGAATACTAATGATATGGAAAAGCTCTGTTTTGACACCTTTAAATGGTGTCTTTCAGTAGTTATAAATTCATTTTCATATGCATATGATTTATATTGCCGTCTAGGGCCCGTGATGTCATACAATGACTTTAACCTTGGAATGATGGAATGTAATTGGGTGTTTGTCTATGACATTCGTCCTTTGCCCTGTTTCTTTGTTATAAATTTCGCTCATTGTTACTGTATCTCTTGATTAGGTAAGGTTAAGATAGACTTCAACGGTTTTGACAGCCACGAGATGTCAGTACAGACTGAAAACTAATATAAAATGCGTTGCTATATTGGACACCCTTAAATCATTTCTTAACAATGCAAGAAATAGCTTATTGTCCTATCGCTACCTCACTTATTTCTGGTCCATTGTTTTATGATAGGTCTATTGTGCTGCCCAAAGTCGTGATATATCAACCCAACTACACCACTATCCTACCAGTAGTAGTGCCAGTACCAAGCCTGGAGAAAGAAGGAGGGCGACGTTGTTCATCGTTGTTACGAAACATCGTCGTTAAACAGCAACTAACCAACAAAGCGCTAGCAAATCTCCAAGTACTTTCAAACGAAATAATAAATAAATCGCTAACCGCAAAGACATGGGTGAAACTTGATAGATAGATGGTAAACATACACTAATGTATAGGTCACATATATTCACAAATATTCTACGTTCTGTTTATATTTCGCTGTTACTTTAAACGTGCTTATTAAATATATGATTTTCGAATTACGATTCTTGTTAATGTTGTTTGTATACTGGTTGTGGTTCGTACATTTGAATTTAAAAATTCAGTTAGATGTGTTTCGGTTATTAAATTTATATTCGTTTATTAAGTAGAATAACAAGCAAAACGCTGAAGGTGTGCAAGAAAAACAGAACTGAGGGAAGTTATAGCTTAGTATGAATTGGCAAATAACATACGAGAAATAAAGTTTCGGGAATCTTAATCACTGAGGTCAAAGTTGTGAGGTTTATCTCTAAGGAAATAAAGAGTTAAATGATGGTTAGGGAAGAGGCATTTTAGTGAATGGCTTTCATTACAAAAGACAGCTTTAAGTAATTAAGTGTCAGCTATGTCTGTAAGCTCCGCTGTATAGAGGAGTTTAAGATGATCAAGCAGTTGGAAAATGAGTATCCGTTGGGGGGCACCGGTGGATTGTAGAATGGTGCAGAGTAATTAGGGTCAATAGATTCGTCAGGAAAATAGTTCTTGAGATCGTCAAGACAGCTTTAAATAATTAAAGTGGGCAGAGAACATAAAGAAGAAGAAGATTCGTCAGGAAAATAGTTATTGAGATCGTCGGCGCTGAGGGAAGGTGTAAGATGGTCATGAGTTGTTTTCTTTGTGAGTTCATAAACTTATGCAGAATTTCATACATTCTTTGTCAGTAAATGAAAATAACATACAAATATGTTAACCACTGGAACAGTTTAAAAGAGCAACTATGTTAGCTACCTGTATTGCTTTAATGTGCATGCTGTTTGTTCAGTAATTGTAATGTACGATGTAAGATATGACGTCAACGGCGATATTGCCATGAGATGTCCTTAAATCAGGATTTTAAAATCGCTAACCTATTTGTACTTCTTATAAACAGTAAAGGCTGTCACCAGATGTCGTTAAAGACTGGAAACTAATATATAGTGCGCTTCTGTATTAGATACCTTTAAGTCAGTTCATTCCTATTGTATAAATAAATCAGCTTCGTTAAAACGCTATACTCCATTCAGTGACTCGGCTAAGGTGTAGGCGGGCCGACCTCAACGGCTTTGGCAGCCACAAGGTGTCGTTTAAGAATGAGAAATAATTAAGTGCGGGGCTGAATTAGACACCTTTAAATGTTTCCTTTTTAACCCGATAAATGCATTTTCCTTCAAAGGGTTCAATCGCTTTGACCAATGACATGGGGTCTGGTGAATATAATTAAGTAAGCTCGACGTCAACGGCCTTGACAACCTTAAGATGTCGTTAAACACTGGGCATTAGAACAATGCTAGAGTAGCTGGAGAAGGATATTATCCAAGGGACCCAGTTCCTGGATAAAGAGCTTAATGAAAACCTTGGGATGGATGGGCAACATAAAGTCGTGTACTGGATTATCACCACGACCGGTTATTGAAAGTCGATGGAGTGCGGGCCGGAGTTAGAACCCATTTAGCGAAAATGAGGACCATTTTATCATAAGCAGATGTGATTTAAAAATAAGCAATTATGGTTGGAAATGAAGCAGAACAAGGAGCTCAGCCACTGCAAAAAAGTACATGTAGGCCTATAATGCAAAAGATATCTAGATGGGTTATAATTTACTAAGAGAAAAGTGGAGTTAAGGATCAAGTTTGCTAAGTTTCTATAAATAAAGATATGAGGAGGTTTATAAAGCTACTATGTATAAACGCTAGACTGTAGCAGGGCTAAAGAATTTCCAATTAATTGGACAGTCCTGCAATGAAATAACAGTTAGTTTCCGCCATTTTACAGAGGCGGCAGACACTTTTTAGTAAAATTTCTAGGTATTGGTTATATTCAGTAAGATCTCTAGTCTTAAGTATTTAGATATCCAGACATCATTTGCATTACAATGATGTTCATGTAATAGTAACATAAGTTAAGATAACTAACAAAATAAATAAATACTGGAGATTAGAGAACCATACTTAGTAGACAGTCGATACGATTGAAGCAACGATTCAGAAGCACTTGGATCGCTACGCAGTGGCTGGAAGTGGATTCGAACCTGCGACCCTGCGGTTACAAGGCACCGACCTACACCACTACACTACCGCGTCCCCCCGATCGTGTAACAACACTTGACAATTGACCACACAAAGACTAATACCATATTAAAGATACACTTCTGCTATAGGTTAACCATTAGTTCAAATCACATTTTAAAGGGTTAGATAGAAAAAATTCAGAAAGAGTGAGGGCTCTCTATTCCACAAATGTACCAATATTCACGGTTTAACGACATACTGTGAACGACGTTGACATCAGCCTTATATTATAATAACAGTCATTTATAGTAACCATTATACAAGAGCTGCGTATGTAATCCAAAGATTGGATTGGAATCCAAGATTTTAACTAGAGTTAATGAGACTAAAGGACGTTGACGTCTTTAGGACAAATTTCTGTACTATGGGTTAGATCAAAATCAGGCAATTTAAGGGCTCTCAATTCCACAATTGTAGGCCCACTAACCTTATATTATTGTTACATTCATTTATACTACACGATATACAACGCATATTACCCAAAGAATTGATTGGAATACAAGATTTTAACCGCAGTTATTGAGCCCAAATTTAAGCTAAGTTCCTTTGGTTACCGACGACGAAAAGCAGCAGCCAGCCATGTAACGAAAATAAAGGGGATATAGCATCAGATTCGACGATTTAAAGGTGTTTAAGCAGAGTTTTACAATTGTACTAAAACTCAGTGTTTAACGATATTGTGACTGCCATAAATTAAACTTTGACATTCAACCTTATATTAAGATAACTATGCGTTCATTCATGAGTAGAATGGAGAGGAGCATCAAGGATTCTGATTGGATTAACAAGCAGAGGAACAAAATTGTCCGCGGTGCGGCCAATCCTTTGATTGAAAGCGGTTAGAAAGAGACAATGCAAAACAAAATAAGACAATGAAAATCAAGAGTAGGGGTTAGAAAACATTTTATGGCATCACAGATCACAGACTGTTGATGTCGATACCGTATACTGCAAATACTTTTTTATGGATTGATAACGTTGAATGGACACTGCCGGCAAGTATTGGATGCCTGGCGTTTTAGCGAGAATGGCGCTTTTATATTTAGGAAGAGTGATATTGTAAAGGTGTCTAAGCAGAACGTTACAATTGTAAGTGGTCAGTATTTAACGACATCTTGCGGCTGCCAGAACTGTTAACGTCGACCTTAACTTAACATTATACATCTGTTCTTAACGCATCTGCCAGACTAATTACCTGTCTCCCACGATTCTCCCATATTTCCACATTCACATTTGAACATCTTCTCTGGCTTCCTCAAGCTGCCCGCATCCAACTAAACAAACTTATCGTTATTTGCCGAACTTAACTAGGACTTGCTCCTAAATACCTCTGTGGCTCAATATGTCTTCCCTCCTCATCTGGCTCTCTTCGCCCTCTTAGTTCCTCTGATCGACTTATTTGTACCCGGAATGAGAACGGCGATGGTCCAGTCTCGTTCTTCGGTCCGGGCTGCATTACAATCTGGTGGACGATTTCTTCGCTTAGGTATAAAGAGCTAACAGACTTTTCTGACATTGTATGACGCTGCTATAATAGCGAGAATATGAGATTTTGACTCAATTAATGGTTGTTTTGTGAGCATTTTGCAAGGCTTCAGCAGCCACAAAATGTCGTTAAACACAAACTAGAACTGAGAATATTAGGTACTTCTAAGACACCTTTAATTTGGAGAAATTTAGCTCTATATATACGTTTAACATTCCGAAATGCTTCATGTCAAAGCATCGAAATCCAATAAGAGCTGCGGGATGACGGTTGAGTTTGCATGTAGATCAGAAAGGAATATGAGACTAACTTAAAATATAATGCTTAACTAGCAACTTTAAGTAATATTGCCAAAATATAGACACCGTTTGATTAAATAGAGCACTAATTATGATCGAAAAGGTAGGATCGAACCTCCTTTTAAACAAAGCAAGGCTCGGGAGATTACGAAATGTCTTAGACAAAATGTTCCAAACCGAAGGACCAACACATCTAATGTTGGTCTCGTCTGAGTCTCCTCTGTAGCCAAATAAGTTGTCAGATGACTTCTTTTTTGATGGCACCGTTTGTACTCTTATTTGTTTTTTTAGGAATAAAATGATTCGATTTGATTTGTATATATAGAAGAGGAATGGTAACTCACTGAAATAATTGTTATCCTTAGTGTACGTTAATTTATATCTATTGCTTTGCCATTCTCTTTGTTGGGAATGGATTATGGATTTAACTTGAAGCGACCTTTGACTAGTGTCTTGATTATTATGGTGATGTCGTAGAATAGGTAAATAGATTACATGTAGATTAAGTTCCGAAATTTCTATTGCGCTATTTTAAACCGCCGGGACTTGTCAGAATGACTGGGGATCTTCATGCGCCGCGATTGTTCAAAATGCGAAATATATAACGTCCTGTATAACCGACTTAAAGGTGTCTAAGCTGAGCCTGATTTAATTTGCGTTCAAGTGATTAGCGACATCTTAAGGCTGCCAAAGTCGTTACGCCGATGTTGCTTTTCGTAGCCTATTGTGGGAACTGGGATTGTTCAACGGCCGATTTACCTTATGGCGTCATATCTTTACCAACGGTTTAACATCATCTAACAGCGTCATAGGCCGTTGAATAAGACAGGACAACTGTTCTAAATGTCTCACTGCTATTTGATCTAACCTCTAAAATTGTCTGAAAGATTTAATTGGATTCTGACATTACACGGCATCTTATGACTTCAAAGTCTCTTGACATAATTATATAAGAAATATTTATGCACAGTAGTCTAGAGGTTAGAATACTGGACTGTCAATGGAGAGGTCGGCGTGCAAATCCCCGCAAGGGTAAAAATTTGTTTCGCGATTTCTGTTCCACCTGCGCCCCCTAGTTAACTTAGCGAACGCCAGGTGGCGATGTTAGATTATATTATTTTTGTATTTTCTAATGTCTATTTATCTCTCATCTCGTTCTTTTTGTCGATTTTCTGAAATTTGAGATCGATCACTCCATCGCTACACACGAACCTTCCCTGTGCGCTAATACTTTGGACAAGGTGGATGGCACATGAGGCCTAGTCCTCTCCTCCCTCTTACATTGGATGTTTGTGTGTGGCATTCGCCCTTCGCCCTGTTTCTATGTTGAATATTTCACTCATCCTGACGCTTTCTCTTTTTTAGGTAAGGTTAAGATCGACGTCAACGGCCTTGGCAGTCACAAGATGTAGTTGAAACCTGAAAACTAATATGCGGTGCGTTGCTGAATCAGACACCTTTAAATTGTTTCTTTACAATAATATAAATGTCTTATTTTCGTTCAATCGCTAATGGATACCTCGTAGGCATACTGCTTTGCCCGAAGTCGTAAGTTTCTTCGAAGTCGTGATATAATTTTATGTATCATCAACCCAACTACACCACTGCACTTCCATTTATTGGCAGTGCCAGTCCCAAGTATGGAGAAAGGAGGAGGGTGACGCCAAGCGTCTTTGTTATCAAGCATCCTCGTTAAACAGCAATTAACCAACCAATCGCCAACTGATCTGCAATTACTTTAAAAACGAAATAATAAATGCTAACCGCAAACATTTAGATGTTATTAGGTAGTTACTTTATGGTAACAAAATATAGGAACGTGAATGGCTGTCAATATACACTGATGGTTTCATATATTCACAAATATGCCACGTTCAGTTTATATTCCGCTGTTACTCTCTACTTGTTTGTTGGATGAATGTATTTTATTACTTCATACAGTACGTGGAGGGCCAACAGTTTACATTAAAATTATCTTCAAACCAATATAAGAATCAGTTCTAGTAAGTAAGATCTAGTCTTTAGTATTTAGAATTAGTCCAGAGACTGTGTGCATTACATGGCATTTATTGATTAAACAAGTAATAGTAACCTAAGAAGAGATAGCTATCGAAATCGGGTAAAATACTTGACTTCTAGCCACATAGAGATAAACCAACAGTTTACATGGGATAGTCTTGAAAACATATCTTGGGTAATTATTACCATATTAAAGATACACTTCTGATATGGGTTAACCAGTAGTTATGTCACTATGCCTCATTATTAATGCATTTCTATCGCTATGTTACAAGTGACACAAAGGATGTGATCAAAATCAGACAATGTGAGGGATCTCGATTCCACAGTTGCACTAATATTCACGGTTTAAAGACATACTGTGAATGCCGTTGACATCGAATTTATAACACTATAATATCTTCATTTATGGGGGTGCTCTGTAATATAGTGGTTAGCGTGCTGGACTGTCAATCGAGAGGTCGGGGTTCAAATCCCCGCCAGGGGAGAAATTTGGCTCGACATTTCTGCTCCATTTGCATCCCATAGTCAACTCAGCTATGATGAGTACAATGATCGTACACTGTCGGTGAGATGAGACGGCGAGGGAGAAGACTGGTCACCCGCCCTCATATTATTTCCAAACTTTAACACCATTTTATGACTACAATGGTCGTTAAAGTCTTTAAAGATATTTACTTTATTTCAGTTCATTATGGCACTGTAATATTATTCCACTATTATGGGTGTCATTGGTTTTATGTACATCACCTCGATAATGACCTCTTAGGACACCTTTAATTCTGGTACAATTGAGGCTATATAGGCCTATGTCTTACCTTTCAAAACTGCTTAACTGCTAACAAAACATAATAGCCTACACCTATTCACAACAAAATTTATGTTTAAAATTTTTTCAATTCGTCTTATTCATCATGTGGTGGTTATTTCAAAAATGAGGAAGATATAGCATCTGAAATACATTATTAGAAGGTGTTCAACGAGAGCCAGTATGCTGTGTTTAACAACATCTGTTCGCTGTCATTGACGTCGACCGCAGGTGACGTTATCAATACACAGAGTATTTATTAAATTGCAATTGAACATTTATATAGCGCAATTGTTTGTTACTAAAAGCTATAAACCTTTTAAACCATCTGCTAGTGTACAAAGTTTAACGTCGTCTTATGAGAATAATAGCAGTTGGAGTTATTTTCATATCTCTTTTCTATGCAGTATTTCGATTATTATCAAAGCCACATTTGGCAGTTTGAATCTTCTGAATGGTGATATCTAGTCGCATGTCGATTCATTCATTCGTTCGCTCGCTCGTTCGTTCTTCCATTCATCCATTCATAGAGTCAGACAGTTTGTAGCCGTTGTGCAGCTGAGGCCCTCGCTGTGTCGTTGCTGATGATAAATAAACGTCGTTGTTCTTCCTATTGTTTCGTATGTAAACGAAAGGAGGCGATAATAGTGTTTTCTTCTCATTAGCTCATGTAATTCTCGGACTTTCTAAAGGTTTTTCTCTCTCTCTCATTTCTTTATTTTTGTTGATTTTCGATTTGTTTCTATGTAGTCGTATTTTCAATTCATCTTCTCTATTTTGTAGTTTACGGAACAGATCGATCACTGCAGCGCTACACAGCGCTTCCCTATTCGCTCTCATTTAGGACAAGGTGGGTGGCACACGAAGCCTCGTCCTCCCTCCCTCTTACATTGGGTGTTTGTCTGTGGCATTCCCTTCGCCCTCTTTCTTTGTTGTCGATTTCGCTCATCACCACGTTTTCTCTTTATTAGGTAAGGTTAAGATCGACATCAAGGGCACTGGTAGTCACCAGATGTCGTTTAAAACTGGAAACTAATACAAAGCGAGTTGCTCTTTTAGACACCTTTAAATCGTTTTCTACAGTGCTTTAAATATTTTACTTTCGTCCTATCGCTAGTTTTCTCTAGTCTGGCACCTAGGTGTGTCCAAGTTCGTAGTAGGCCAATGTAATCAACCCAACTCCGCCGCTGGCCTACCACTGGTAGTGCCAGTCCCAAGCCTGGAGAAAGGAGAAGGAGGAGGAGGACGTTAATCATCTTTGTTATGAAACATCCTTGCTAAACAGCAACTAACCAACCAAACGCTAGCTGATCTGCTATTGCTCTCCAGCGAAATAACAAATAAATCGTTAACTGTAAACACATGGGTGAAATTAGATAAACAGATGGCGACAAATAGGAACGTGATTGTGTCTCGAATAATGAATAAATCGCTGTTAATATACGCTGATGGTCACATATATATTCACAAATAGGCCACGTTATCTTCATATTACTTTATACGTGTTTATTGGATATATGTATACAGTATGTATTCTGTTATTTCATACGTGGCGGGCCAACATATTACATAAAAATATCTTCAAACTAAAATAGGGGGCCCTAAGTATCAGTTCTAGTAAGTAAGTCATAGTCTTAAGTATTTAGAATTAGTCCAGAGACTGTGTGAATTACATGGCATTTATTAAACAAGTTACAGTAATCGGGTCAAATGCTTGACTACACCTAGATATAAACCAATAGTTTACATTCGGAAGTCCTGCAAACATATCTTGGGCAATTATCACCAAAAATACACTTATCTTATAGGCTAACTAATTATTAATATCACTACACCTTATCAATAATGCACTTCTATGGCTATGTTACAGATCAAAATCATGCAATGTGAGGGCGCTCGATTCTACAGTTGATCTAGTATTCACGGTTACACGACATACTGTGAATGCCGTTGACATCAAATTCATATTAGGCCTATTATGACATTCGTTTATACAACACGTTATACAACGTATATAATCCAAAGATTGGACTAGAAAAGATTTTAACGACAGTTAATGGAGACCAATGGTCCTTAGCGTCTCTGTAGAAAAAATTCTGTACAATTTTCATCGAAGTTGTTTTGTTTGCCACAATTTGCTATGAATTCAATGAAAAATGCAATATATAGCATCGGAAAGGTACGATTTAAAGGTGTTCAAGCAGAGCTTTGCAAGTGTACTAAAACTCAGTGCTTAGCGACATCTTGCGGCTGCAAGAAATTGCCATCTATCTTATACTGACATGATATATTCATGCAGGAGTAGAGTGGAAATGAGTAGAAGGGAATTTACTTGGGCTAATCAAGCAGAGGAACAAAACTGTTCTTTGATCGAGAAGGGTTGAAAAGAGACAATACAAGACAAAACAAGACAATGAAAATCATGTGTAGTGGTTAGAACAGATCTTATGGCATCACATATTGTTGACGTCGATGCGATGTTCTGTGAATACTTGCGATTTATGAATTATTGGTAACGTTTAGTAAGCAACGACATCAGTTCATGCTGACGGGTCATTGGCATTTTTAGCGGGATGAGGTATTTATATGTTTGATAATTTCCGATGTAAAGGTGTCTAAGCAGAACTTTATGATTGTCAGTGTTCAGTGCTTAACGACATCTTGCGGCTGCCAGAACTGTCAACGTTGACCCTATAATGGCGCGTTTAGTCGGAACAACGAATGAAAGTTTGGTTGGTTGGATCATATTGCAAGTATTCAATTTTGGTTCTAGTGATATATGATGACATTAGACATTGAAAAAACCCTTCAGACAGAATAAATACTCTTTATTTTTTAAATTTTCTTGATTTTTATTGAATATGTTCATCAAAATGAGCCGTTCGCAAACTTTTGGCCATGACTGTATGTCTAAAGCCTTTGTAAGATCGAACGCAATGAGATGAACGTATTGGAGTTCCATAAGATCTGTAATTAGCGCTGCAATAGCCGCCTTGGTAGTAGAACTAGTCGGTCTGAAGGCATTTTGGTCGGTGAATTCGTGGTTCGTATGGTTCGTATACACGACGATGGAGTACATAATGACAGCAGTATACATTAGCGAACAAAATGCGTCTGTGTATAAGATTGTACCCTGCGCAAAGCGCAAGGTGGCGCTATAGAAATTTGGAGCTTACGATTACGACTATTAATTTGATAAAGAATTGTCCATCATCCTGACTCACCCTGCATGAAGCAATTAGGCCCCTGCTTAGCGGGATCAGTCCCTTTAGGTGTACCTATTGCTCCCAATAACAGCTCTGCTCCTAACATTGATGATTTAATACTCCATGGAAATTTCTATTATACGCATAACTGTTGATGTACACAATTACTGGGAACAATAAATGTCTTGTCTTGTCTGTCTTGTCTCTAAAATGGAGACCGTGGAAATGTCTTGTTATTGTTTTTCCAAGGACGAGTTGCTGAAGCACAAAAGCATCCTGTTGGCCGGTTGGGTGGCGCTTTCTTTAGACACCTTTTAAAATATTATTAACGGTGTTATATATGCTTGGGACGCGGCAGCAGGTTAGTTAGACTGCAGAGGTTCTGAAACTTTTTTATTGTACCCCCAGGTAAAAAATCGAGCCTCGGCGTACCCCCAGCAAAGGTACCGTCTGATCAGAAACAACAGGCTATAACGAAGAGCGCTTGCAATTAGCGTAGGACCACGGCATAGGTATAAAAAAAAGTTTACTTCAGAAGCTAAATCTTGAATGCGCCGTGAAACAGTGCTATTCGACAAAAGAACAATGTCCAGGGATTGGATAGAACGCATGTTACATCGAACCATGCGCAGAGGTTCCTTCTGCCCTCCATCCCAAGTTTGGATAACATGATTGATGCTGCAGATGCTGGCTTATTTTAAAGAATCTGTTGCCAGCCTTACCATGTCCTTCGTGGTATTTTTCCTCTCCCACGACATAATAACTACGACTTAAGGACAAGAACTCACAATTTTACTCTTCCAGCTAAAGATAAATGTAATTTTATTCCTCGTGTTTTGTTCAAAGATGCTTATTAATTAACACATCCCTTTATTCTCCATTCTATTATTATCATGCTTCTGTAATCTGTAATCTGTTGCGTTATTGTCAACTGGATTTGTTGAATTAAACGAATATTGATTGATTGCTGTATTAGACACCTTTAAAGCCCGTCTTTAAACACTATAAATACCTTATTTTCGTTCAATCACCGAATGCCAGGTACCTGAAACAATTCATCATATACTAACTGCTTGTAAAAAACATGAAATATCACAAATGCTAGTTCAGAAATGTGCAAAGAAAAAAGTGGAATACACTGTTAAAAATATCTTGACAGTTCGAGATATTTATCTTGAAGTATATAGTTTACTTATGACTATAACCAGTGGAAAGATTATGTAAATATCATAAATAAATAGTGTAAATTATATCTGAAAATACTGTCAACATGTTGTAACAACCTTACTAATTCTAGGGTTAAGTTAATGATGAAACTCGCTTGGAAGAGGTTTTGAAAAGGTTGTACTATTTGCAAACAAAAATTAATCAGACAGACCATTCGAATTTCCTCTTATTAGAACGATACAGAAAACTCACATGACCCGACTGCGGTGAAGTTCGTTCACAAAGTTCGACAGAGAACACATTCGAAGATGAAACGACTCAAACAACAAAAGTCTAACAGAAAGCCCTAAACGTGGTTGCTCCTTTAACAATGGCGGAGAACCAGAAAATCTAACTTAGAACTAACAAAGGAGAATTGGCTGCCCTAACTTGAGATCACAAACGTCGTGTCTCCTAACAGAAAATCTAATGCCAATCTCAATCCTCTTTAAAGCGCAGAGACTTAAATAGAAAATAGTGTCACTAGAGGTCAGTATAAACCAACAGACACTCCTTCCTAGACCAAAGTCCAAAACAAGGATGATCACACAACATACCCCTAGACAACGAACACAAGAGAAAAATATGTAAAAGTAAGCAGCAAAACACATGGCAGCTATATACAACAACATCAAAATATGTACATAATTCGCAACTGTCAATTACTTATTCCTTAATGATGTAGGCACAACCACTTGTGTAACTGCCAATCCCTCAGGAACATACTTCTCCGTCCAATGACGCACCAAAACTTCATTCTTCACAGCGTACGAACTTTGACCCAAATTATCCTCAACCCTATCAACCAACTCAAACAAAGGCGCTAAAGAAATATCCTCTCGTTGCAAACGAATAAATTCGATTCGTGAAACAATGTTACCAATTTTATCTGAAGCCGCAACTGAGTCTTGAAACAAGTCACTCAAATCAACGACCGATTCTAAGTCAGATTCAAGACAGCTAACCAAGTCATTATTCTCAAGCGCGTCTACTGGTACACCTGTTAAATCATCCGTGTCCGTTCCTGGGTTCACACCTGTCATGTCATTAAGCGCATCGTCTGCAGCCGCCTGAGCACGCGTAACTACTCCCACCTGTTTCACTAAACCCGCAGCGATATCGTTGCCGATAATGATATGAACGCCTGTAGGCAAACTGTCTATCAATCCAAATAGAAATGTCCCCGTGAAAAATTCACCCTTCAAAGTCATCTTCACTAAAGATACCCGCAACACTTCATTCCCAATGCCCTTTATCAAACGAAATTCCTCAGTGTCGGTATAAAATTTTGATGGAACTAAACTTTTGCTAACCAGACTCTGTAGCGCGCCCGAATCACGAAGCATGACCACTGAATATAGTGAGCTGTCCTGACCTTGTACCCATCCTTCAAAACAATACTGCCTAAAATCTTTATGTACACCGTCAAATACCTGATTCGCCGACGTTTCTGCACTTACAGCAGGCACCTTCTGAACCAAACCCACATGTTTTGCATATGGATTTGAAACCTCTTGTGCACCCGAACCCTGCATATTCTGTCTCTGAAAACAGTTGCCGTAACTGTGACCACTACGTGAACAAAACCCGCATACCACAGTCCTATAACCACGAGGGAACCCACCACGCGCACCTGTAAATTTAGCAGCCTGCCCCACAAACGTAGGACCATCCTTCCCTTCAGATTTCTCTTCAAGCCCCGAGCCAAAATTAGTATCCAATTTAAACGGTTTGTACAGCGTTGCGTATTCGTCCGCCAACGTAGCTGCCACGCGCAGAGACCTCGGCTTACGTTCAACAATCCATTTATGTAGCTCCAATGGGAGACAATTCACAAACTGTTCTAGTTTAAAGACCTCTAGAAGTCTATTAACATCAGTCAACGCCTCCTCACCTTCTAACCAACTATGAAAAGGCAAACTAAGACGAAAGGCGAAATTCGAATAAGTCTCTCCAGACATTTTAGTTAAAGACCTAAAACGTTTTCGATAATATTCGGGGACTCTAGCATATGCAGTCAATACAGCCTGTTTGAGCTTGTCATAGTCTTTACAGTCTTCAAGCGTCAGTTCTGAAAACACCTTCGCTGCCTTGCCAACCAATTGTGAATGCAACAATGCTGTCCACTTATCCCTTGGGAACTTATGAATTTCCATTGCCTTCTCAAAACTCATGAAATAATTTTCAACCGCCATTTCATCGAATTTCGGTACCAGCCTAACCGCTGACGCTATTCTAAAATTGTCACACCCTGTACCATCCTCGTAACCCTCACTTTCCTTACTCTCTCGACATTCCATTTTATATTTTCGAACTCTCTCTTTTTCATCCAATTCCAATCTCAGTTTTCTTTCCTCAAACTCAACTTGAATCTTACGCTCCTCCAAAGCAAGTTTTACCTTAGACGCCTCCAATTCTACCTTACGTTCGTCCGCCTCTGACTTATTTTTCCGTTCTTCTCTGCGTTCTTCGGCTTCTAATTCAGCTTTTCGTTCATCTGCCTGCAACCTCAATTTCGCCAACTCAAACTCTCTTTCCTCTCTACGCACTTGCCTTTCCTCATCCTCCTTTGTCACCTTCGACTCTTTACCCACTTGCGGCGACACTAACTTCAACAAAGCCTTTTGTAACTGTACTTTACTCAGTGACTTACTCTCCTGACCCAAACTATCCAAACGCTGTCTCAATTCATCCACAGACCATTCCAGAATGTCATCTACTGAAAATAACGGACCTGTGACGGGCATAGCCATTTAGTACACTTAAGTCGACCAATTTCAAAGATTGACTGAAAATATGGAAAACTTCCCACGTGGCTTTCAGAATTTCCAACTTTCAAAATTTCAATTCAAAAATTTTCGGACGAGCCCCCATATGTAACAACCTTACTAATTCTAGGGTTAAGTTAATGATGAAACTCGCTTGGAAGAGGTTTTGAAAAGGTTGTACTATTTGCAAACAAAAATTAATCAGACAGACCATTCGAATTTCCTCTTATTAGAACGATACAGAAAACTCACATGACCCGACTGCGGTGAAGTTCGTTCACAAAGTTCGACAGAGAACACATTCGAAGATGAAACGACTCAAACAACAAAAGTCTAACAGAAAGCCCTAAACGTGGTTGCTCCTTTAACAATGGCGGAGAACCAGAAAATCTAACTTAGAACTAACAAAGGAGAATTGGCTGCCCTAACTTGAGATCACAAACGTCGTGTCTCCTAACAGAAAATCTAATGCCAATCTCAATCCTCTTTAAAGCGCAGAGACTTAAATAGAAAATAGTGTCACTAGAGGTCAGTATAAACCAACAGACACTCCTTCCTAGACCAAAGTCCAAAACAAGGATGATCACACAACAATGTATATTGGAGTTCTGCCTTTTGAGCTGGATGTTCTCCGATAAAATAATGTAAATAGTTATAAATTTTGTTACCATAATGTTTATATAAAAAGAAATTAATTGACAGATTCTTATGTGCTTATCACTAATCATCTGTTAATTTCTAGGTAATTCACTAATTTGAAGTAATCCAAGAAACTATTTTCTTCGTTGTGTTATCTAACCATATAACATTTTTTTTCTGGACACTGATAATTGCTTGTTACATATAAATTGGTGATTTGTAATGTTTTAAAATGTATGGAATTCATAACCTAATATCGTCTACTTAGAGCAAAAAAGTTCCAACTCTGAAAACCATTATTTTCAGGAATCCAAAAAGCAGTTTCAATACCAAATTGCAAATCGTCATTTTATTAGTGACTACAATCAACAGTTGAATATTATGCATAAAACCTCAGTAAAACAAGATGAAATAGTCTGATCAATATTACTTAACACATCATTGATATAAGTGTCAATTCATTCTAGATGGTACATTTTTGCACTTAAAAGTTGAAAGTCAAAACATTCTAACTAAATAAACTTTGTTGCTTTGTTAAGTGTGATGAAACCAGAAAAATGATGATACTACACATAAAAGCAAAACCAAGTTATTATTTATCCAGTATGTTGTTCTTGCTCAATTGCCTCAGTTACGAACAGCGAGAGACTCGTAGAACGGTTTACAATCATTTGGCAGAAAAGCGCAAAGTTTGAGCAGGTCTTCCTTCTTGTTTTTGTCTACCCCCAGTGGTGCGGTATACGCGTGTGTTAGCTCCATATTACTGAAATTGACATTCCTTCCCCTCTTCTTGTAGACAACCGCTTCACTCACTCCTCCAATTTCGTTGGAAAACGAAACTGCTACATCGCGCGCATCGTCTCGGCTGTAGATGATAGAGTGCTTTGTTATGATGCCTGCAAAAGCGTTGCCACGCATCACAGTGTTAACTGCACTCCAGTCATAGATATTTTCTCTGTTCAGAGAAATAACTTTATATGGCATTTTTGGTCTAGCGGTACGTGCGGCCTCCTCGTATTGACTGGGAAGATGAATATCTCGCTTTCGAACTTTGTTTTCAATTGAGCTGTGAATAGCATCGCATTCCATCTGCGAGTGGCCAGATTCAAAGTACTTTTGTTCGACTTTTTGCGTATTCACACTCCTGCTGAGAAACACAATTATCATACTACACACCACCCTGTTTCTATTCTGCCCTGCACAAGTATCACTGTATACTGTTATCTGCTCAGCGCCCTTTTTATCTTCTTCAACCAGCCAATGGTATAAAGCTGATGCAATTTCATTGGCTCCTCTTCCGGCCTCTGACTCTGTCCACATGTAGCAGCTCCCTTCCTTTGTTCCCAAGTTATAGAAAGTTAGATTATACATGCTAAGTTTTCGCAAATAATATGCTGAACCCACTGATAACTTCGGAACGGTAAGAACTTGTTCAAGGTCCATTGCTGCGCATATTTTGCTATCAGAAGTGCCTTCTTTATCGATAATCTTGCTCGTTCG
Source organism: Allolobophora icterica (assembly GCA_963556255.1). Classification (NCBI taxonomy): domain Eukaryota; kingdom Metazoa; phylum Annelida; class Clitellata; order Crassiclitellata; family Lumbricidae; genus Allolobophora; species Allolobophora icterica. The sequence continues at coordinate 64,362,635 of OY744610.1, read as the reverse complement.
GGCTTGCTCTTTCCTTCGAATATGTGCAGCGTATTCCGCTTGTTCCTCTGCTGCTAAAACACCTCCATTTGACTTCTTGCGCAACTCAAACTTACAACACGAATCACATGTGTCCTTCGATGGCTTATGAAATCTTAGGTTGTAATCATTCACAAACACAGATCGATACACACTCTCGTGTACGACCTCTTTTGCCTCACTCATGCACTTGTCCTTATATAATCGATACATGGCAGAAATGGTCAAAGCTCCCTCGAGATACTTACACACTCTGGTTGAACGACAATAATGACTTTCCACGTGTGGAAATGACTCAATGTGTAATTTGACTTCAGCCAAGGAATCTGGCTTGGTTTTGTTATGACCCCCTCGTTTTTCATTTACAGAACCTCTGCCTGGTGTTGCGCCACGAATGCCAATTTTGTGTGCTTCACGTACCATTGCGGCTGATATGTCCAACGTATTTAGAAAGAACTTTTTACACACACTCACTCTCTCGTTCTCTATATTGGGCAAGAAAAAGTAATATGAATGATTTCGTGGTTTACTCTTACCACCGTTATTCAGCTTGGTTCTGGTCGATACAACCTGCTTCTCAGTATTGCTACCAACAAAATCATGTCGTCGTTCCTTCAAACCCATTTCCCAAAAAGCTTTGTTTATCTTATCCTGTTGCTGCTCATCAATTTTTGTACTACACTTTCTCCTGCACTTTTCTGCCATGCACATACCTCTTACTACTCTCTTCGAGGTCTCTGGCATATTGGTATTTTTTTTCTTGCGTTTAACTTGTTCTCCACAATTGTAAGCTTTTTTCTGCACGAATCGTTTCCATTCCAGTTCATTTCTTTTACGCTTCCGGGTCTTCTTATGCTGAGACTCAGACTGGTCTTCAATTGCAGACACTGGGGGCGGAGGCTGGTTGATATTGTCCAGAATGGCATGTAGAGACTGGTCGACACCGGCCAGCAAAGCAGGTTGAGATTGGTCGACAGCGGCCAGCAAAGCAGGTTGAGATTGGTCGACAGCGGCCAGCAAAGCAGGTTGAGATTGGTCGACGGTGTCCAGAATGGCATGTAGAGACTGGTTGACATTGTCCAGAGGGGCATGTAGAGACTGGTCGACGGTGGCCAGCAAAGCAGGTTGAGGCTGGTCTACTGTGGCCGATGCAGCAAGCGTGAAGTGGTCGGTAACAGGAGGGGATGAGCGTCCAGACTGTTTCATACACGTACCGTCGTCGTTCGACTCATCATCACTGAGCTTGTAATCTTCGTCGACTGCCGAGTTATCTGGATCAATATTGTTTAAGAGTAAATTATGTCCCATAATGATTTTATCTTACCTTGGTTATGCGCTTCAATGTTAATTTGGGTTTGGGTTATGTAGCCCAAACCCAAGCCATAACTTTAACCCTCATTAATTTTAGCCGTAATTAGCAATGAATTTACTCATCGAGGCCATGGTTAGGCTGTTATTGGCAAATTCAGAGTTGAAACATTGGTGCATAATAATGAAGGAGTCATTGTGAGCAGATGGGATGATATTGAGCGATCCAGATTAAGTGAACATCAGATTCTGCGTTAAGGTTTCCTAGTAAATATTTCAAATCCAACGATATCTCGATGTTTGAGTAACTTGCGAATATATTTCGGTATTATTACATTTAATATCAAGCGTGTGGCGACAAGCACATAATATCGCCCGCAGTTACGGATACTCGCGTTTCATTAAATCAAAAGCATGAAATAAATCTTACCTGCGTCAGATTCATCGAGCATGAGCAGTCACAGCACTTCACAAGCTTTAAATTTGCTTTGCCTATAATTATTTGATCGTGACATTGTTCGAAACTTGCTAAAAAATAATTATTGTCGCGAAAATTAACCAAAATTATCACAAAATATCATCGTTAACAGCCGCCGGAAGTTGATCAGTGGTGAGCAAAAATATTCCAACTACAGTTGAAACAACATTGCTCTCAATAGCCTAATCCGGGATGTTGATGATTTGAGGCAACAATGTTCTATCTACACTTGGAACAAATTCGCACTATAGAATATAATAATAGTCACAGTTGAAACAAAAGTGCTTCGCTAGATGTCAGTACTGGTATGTGCTATAGAGCTGGAACATTTTTGCACGAAAGATAAATGAATTTACTCAACGAGGCTATGGTTAGGCTGATATTGACGAATTCAGAGTTAGAACATTTTTGCTTTTAGTGGACGATATGTTCTTTTTTTTCTTTTTCTTTTTAAATTGGATATAATCGATGACTAATAATATTTATAATATTATTGGTCCTTGGACAATACTGCTAAACTGGTGTGCGTGCGTGCGTGTGTGTGTAAATCAATGTATATTAGGATCAGTCATTGAAAAAAGAAAAGAACCGATATGGTCGAAAAAGAGCCTTTGGGCCAAATAGAAAATGAATATAAGCCAAATGGCTAAATGAATAATGATGCATATGTACATACGTGTGTATATATAAACATGTAAATTAAAATATTAATCTATATATTAAAAAAGATGGACTGCTACCAGCTGTCAATCAACGGCATCTCAATAACTTGCCAAACAAGGAAACAAACGATGAGACAATCAAAAGAAAGAAAGAAAAAGAAAGAAAGAAAGAAAACAGAAAGAAAGAAACTGATGAATGAAAGTTATACGAACATGAACTGAAATATATAAAAAAAACTGTAAAGACGTCAACGGCCTATGTAGCCATAAGATGTCGTTAAACTTTTGGAATAATAAAAAAAAATCACCGGATCATTCTGTCCCCGACGCTCTTAAACCAAAGAATAAATAAATCTCTAACCGAAAACACGGGAGAACTTAGATAATATTATATTGATCGTAACAATTAGGAACATGACTCTGTCTCAAATAGTGAGTGGATCGATGTAAATATACGCTGATGTATATTCACATATATTCACCAATACTCCACGTTTTTTTATATTCCACTGTTGCTTTATACGTTCATTTATTGATTTATATAACGCCTCTTCGGAGGTGATACGTGTTTATTGGATGTATGTATTTCAAATTACAATTCTTGTTAATTTTGTCTGTATACTGGATGTGAGTCATACATTGAATTTAAAATTCAGTTAGGCGTATTTCAGTTATGTGCCATTTCATATATGCTTGTTACTTCATGCCTTGAGGGCCAACATTCTACATTCTACATGCGTTTGTGTGAAGCATCCTAGAAGTAGCTTGCTACCAACGATGCTATAGAAATTGTCGTTATTACAATTACAATTACAATTACAATTACAAAAATTTCTTTAAAGTAATATAAGTATCAGTTCTAGTTAGATCCATATTCTTAAGTATTAAGATTTTGTCCAGAGACTATGTACATTATAAATCGAGTAAAAAGACTTGACAACTGTTATTGCTCCAATAATAAATATCATATTTAAAATATTTAATGGTCGTAAATTGTTGTAAGAATGAATCTATGCACTGACAAAGCATTAACGATAAGGAGATGTATGTGATGGTCTCCGTCATGGATCTCTCCATACACAGTCTCTTGGAAACTGAATTTGGACTTCCGTCTGGGCAAAGGGGATAGATGAATGATAATACCCGTGCATGAAGAACAAAAGATGTTGAAGGACGCGGTTCGATACCCGCAAGTCCCCTCTAGGTTGACTCAGCTTCCCACTCCCTAGGGCGCAGCAGCAAAATGAGCGGACGCCTAGCAGGCTGCCAAGACATGTTTTCAATGATATCCTGATAGCTGTACCGACTAGTAGCCACACAAAGATATATCAACAGTCTACATTCGACAATCCTGCAAACATTCGGTATCTAACGTAATTATTACCATAATTTTATTATAGATACGCTTCTGCTATAGGTTAACCAACGGTTAAAATTAGTTGGCCTTATTAATAATGCATTTCTATCGTTTTGTTACTGGTGACACAATGTGAGGGATCTCGATTCCACAGTTTAACGACATACTGTGAATGCCGTTGACGACGACCTTATATTATTATAACATTCATTTATACTTCACGTTATACAACGTATATAATCCAAAGATTACAAGATTCTAACGACAATTAATGAGACCAAATGAAATTAATACATTTAGCGATTAGTAGTAGTAGTTCCTGTCTAACGACGCTGTTTCATAACAAAGATCATTAGCTTCGCCCTCCACCTTTGTCCAGGCTTGGGACTGGCACTACTAGAGTTTTAGCATTGGCGGAGTTATTCGGATATAGTGATTGAGAGCAAATAAAGCATATATATCATCTGAATGGCCTAATTTACAGGTGTCTTAGCAGAACTTCACTATTGCACGAGTATCGACGGTTTAACGACAAACTGTTAATGCCGTTTGATATCGACCTTATAATATCATTATTACAACATTCAGTTATGCTACACGTTGTGCAAAGGTACGATTTTAACAATAAGTAATGAGAAAAGTCTTAAACATTAGCAATAAACAATTGAACGAAAGATAAAGAATATATAGCGTGAGAAAGATACGATTTAAAGGTGTTTAATCGGATCTTTGCGATTCTAGTAGAACTCAGTGTTTAACGATATCTTGTGGCTGCCATTGGTTGTACTTTGTCATCGACCTTATATAAGTAATAATAATCTTCGTTTAATATCTTCAAACTGACAATTACGCAGTATACGATTACAAATCAGTATGAACGGATGATCACAAGTTATCACAGGAGTCGAATTTTAACTGCATACGGCAGCCTTGCAAGGCGCCCATCACGTCCTACATCTCATTTTCACAAACGCGCCATGATAGGCTGAGTGGACCTTGGGAGGGTTACGGGAGGCAATCCCGCTACCTACTGCACTTCGCGCCAGTGATGTTACCACTACTCTATAGTGGATGCATTCATTTAGGATAAGAAATGAAAGGAGTAGAAAGGAGTTTACTTGAATTAATCAGACGTAGGAGCAAAATATGGTTTGGTGATGATTTGCGTCGCCCTCTCTTTCCCTGTTTCTTTTTTTTGTAGATTTAGCTTATCCTGAACGCTTTCTTTTGATTTGGAATTGTTAAGATAGACGTCACCGACCTTGGCAGCCACGAGATGTAGTTGTTGTATAATACACCTTTAAATCGTTTTCTTACAATGCTATAAATAATTTATTTTCGTTCAATCTCTAAGTTTTAACAAATTTCGAAAGTGACGAAGATGACTGTGGTAGATTTATTATAGATAAATATGAGACCTCGTGCGCTCCTCCTTCTTACATTGGGTGTTTGTCTGTGGCATTTGCCCTTTGCTCTCTTTCTTTGTTGTAGATTTGGCTGATCACCACGGTGTCTCTTCATTAGCTAAGGTTAAGTTCAAAGTCAACGGTCATGGACGTTGTTAAAGACTGGAAACTATTGTCCATTGCGTTGCTGCATAAGACACCTTTAAATCGTTTCTGTACAGCACTATAAATAACTTCTTTTGTTCAAAACACTGATAACTCTGCAGCCTCGGTCACGAAATAATAAATAAATCGCTATCCGACAACACTTGGGTGAACTTAGATAAATTATATTGATGGTAACAAATAGGAGCGTGATTCTATATCGAATCAACTTACATAATAACCGTTGTACGTCTGTCTGTCTGTCTGTCTGTCTGTCTGTCTGTCTGTCTGTCTGTCTGTCTGTCTGTCTGTCTGTCCCGTAAACAAACACTATTCTGACGTCACTATACTGCCGCCTTGGCGACGGTTGTCTTGACGGTTGTCTTGACGACGGCTATAGGCCTATAACATGACGTTATAATAATAATTGTTTTTATGTACCGTGATTTTTCACAGGTTAGGACAGCTAGTAAATAAATAATCGCTGTATATATACGCTGTTGTATATTCACATGTATTTACAACTGCGCCAAGCTCTGTTTATATTCCACTGTTACTGCATACAGTCATTCATAGATTAATATAGCGCCTCTTCAGAGGCGGTATGTGCTTATTGGATCTATGAATTTCAAATAACGATTCCTGTTCATTTTGTCTGTATGCTGAATACTGGATATGAGTCATACATTTGAATTTGAAATTCAGTTAGACGTATTTCAGTTATGTGCCATTTCATATATACTTGTTACTTCATGGGTGGACGGCCAACACTTTACATTAAAATTTCTTTAAACTTAAATAAATATCAGTTCTAGTAAGTAAGATCCATAGTCTTAAGTTTTAGATTTTGTCCAGAGACTATGTACATTAAATTGGTGTACATGGCCACTATTAAACATGTAAGGTAAGATCCATATCCAAATCGAGTAAAAAAAACTTGACAACTGTTATTGCTCCAATAATAAATATCATATTGAAAATATTTAATGATCGTAAATTGTTGTAAAAATAAATTTGTGTACTGACAAAGCATTAACGATGAGGAGATGTATGTGAGGGTCTCTGCCATGGATCTCTACTTAGACTCTTGGAAACTAAATTTGGACCTCCATCTGGGCAGGAGGGATAGATGAATGGTAATACCCGTGCTAACACAAGTGTAAAGTTATAACAAAATACTCAGCTGTAATAGACATCTGGATTTGAACTATGCCACTTCTGTTTTCGAATGGTGACAGTCGGAAGCCATTTTAAGCAGGAGATCAAGGATAATCATCTCTTATAAAACAGTGTCGTTACATAGAAAATATATACATTTGGATTGAAGTCCGTAGTGGAAAGTACGGTCGGGTTCAGTTCTTGTTCTTCAGCTTTTCAGCTGTCATCGGACAGGATCTAAAAGTCCTGCACACGGTGTCATAACGATGACGAAGATGACTATGGTGGCGATTGTCTGCAAGTTGCGGTTGTAATATCCAATACCAGACAGAAACTCTACAAGCATTGGTTCGATCCTTCTCCCCTGAGATGGTTATTGTATAGGGACCTTGAACAAGTCCTTCACTAACAAATACTCAGCGTCGTTGAATGTTGCTTGGTCGGTATCCCTAGGACCCAATAACTGCCTCAGAGGGAGACCCAGGAGTGATGCAGTTACAATGTCATGTCTGTAGCAGCAGTCGTTAAACAGTTTTTACCTTTGTGAGAATGGTAAACTCAATGAGCGGTTAAAAACCTGATTCTAGGCGTCGCCACCTTGTATTCACATAATTGTAATAGACGCATTTTTCGTCAATTCCACAAGAGTTCACAATTAATTAATCCGAGAGTGAAGGAAAATAATTCGGGCAAAGAAAACGGGTTTGATTAAAACCGGGCGAAAATGTGACGATTATGAGTCACTTCTACGCATTATGTGATGAACTAGGTACAGATAGTGTACGTGATTATTCGACACCTTATTTTCAGTTATAGTTAATACAGTTATTCGACACCTTCTTTTTGGAAGAAAATATAGCTATATTAATGTTTCATTTAATCAAAGCATTTGTTATGTTTCCATTTTTTATTGCAAAAATTCATTCGCTGTTATGTGGTTTCTCTGAATAATATAATTGTAAATGTAATCGAGAATTTATATAGCGCCACTCATATCAGAATTTTTGCATCATGAAGTTAAACATGACAAAATTAATGCTCTGATTAAATGAAGCCGTAATATAGCTATGTTCTCTTCCAAAATGAAGGTGTCGAAATACTGTCTAGGCCCATTACAATTAAGAGTGCTTTCATGGTGGCGACGCCTAGAATCAGGTTTTTAACCGCCCATTGAGTTTACCATTCTCACAAAGGCAAAAACTGTTCAACGACTGCTGCTACCGACATGTTACTGCACCTCTCCTGGGTCTCCCTATGAGGCATTTCTTGGGTCCTAGGGATACCGACCAAGCAACATTCAATGACGCTGAGTATTTGTTAGTGAAGGACTTGTTCAAGGTCCCTATACAATAACCATCTCAGGGGACGAGGATCGAACCAATACTTGTAGAGTTTCTGTCTGGTATCGGATATTACAGCCGCAACTTGTAATCAATCGCCACTCTAATCATCTTCATCATCGTTATGACACCATGTGCAAGACTTTTAGATCCTGTCCGATGACAGCTCAAAAGCTGAAGAACGAGAACTGAACCCGCCCGTACTTTCCACGACGGACTTCAATCGAAATGTATATATTTTCTATGTAACGACACTGTTTTATAAGAGATGATTAGCCTCGATCTACTGCTTAAAATGGCTTCCGACTGTCACCATTCAAAAACAGAAGTGGCATAGTTCAAATCCAGATGTCTATTGCAGCTGAGTATTTTGTTATAACTTTACATTTGTCTTAGCGACATCTTGTGGCTTCCAGAGCCGTTTTTGTCAACCTCATCTTAAAGAAAAACCATTCCACGCAAGGTCACTGTGTTCTTCATCGTATCTTTTCCCTTCTTACGACCCAGACTGCAAGGTTTTGTTCTGCATATCTAGGATGATAGAAAACGTCGTCTTATGACATCAATGGCCGCAGACGACAGTTCAGAAATACAACTCGCAGAGAGCGAGAAACTTATAGCGTCCGAAAGACACCGTGGAAAGGTGTCAAAACACATCTGTACAATGTTACTAATGTCACATCTTAGACTTAGACTTAGACTTAGTTCCTCCTGTTCCGATCGGAGCATTGGTCGACAAGTCTTCGCCATTCCACGCGGTCACCAGCAGCATCCTCCGCATCATCCCAGCCCAATCCCATCCTCTCAAGATCTTCTCTAAAAGTTCGTCTCCAGGTTTTTCTCGGCCTGCCCCTTTTCCGTCTTCCACCCTCCGGCACCCAGTCCATCGCCACCCTCGCAATTCTCTCCCTCGGCCATCTGAGCATGCAGTGCATATCTTAAGGAATTTTGACTACTGGGACAAAATCAGCCATGGGTCTAGTTCATGATCTTTCTTTGGAACTCGTCTATCAGAGGTGGGTCGGAGAAAGTCGGCGATGATCTGTAATGGAAAAAAAATTCGAAATTTATCTCCGAAAAAAGTTGATGACTTTTTTTTTTAGTCATCACCTTCTTTTACGACTTTTCTCGGGTCTCCCAACCGATAATAACCAATAACAAGGGGTCATTCCTTTCTCATTATACTACTGGGACAAATCTTTCAATTCTTGCAACATTTGTCCCACTAGTTGTACTTTATACATACATTGCCTGGGACAAATCGCTCTGACTACTGGGACAAATCCTAAGACTACTGGGACATTTGTCCCACTAGTTATACAGTTAAAATATGCCCTGTGAGTATGTGTCCCGCCAACCATCCTCTTAATGTCACATCAGTTAAAGCAATATATCTAACATTGTCATTTTCCATGACACACATAGCTATAAAATGGTCAGATGTTAATTATGCAATTGTCCCACACAAGATATATTAATACAACTTCAGTCATAAGGTCAGAAACAAATATGAGTATGGATCACCAGGGAATGCGACTAATATGTACTGTCGTAGCATCTAATTAAAGGTGTCTTCATGAACCTAATAGTTTATCTCAAAGAAAGGCAAACTCAAGACGACATCCATGGTCAATTTCATATCTGGTTTGGATAGTTACTTTTACGATGCTGTGAAACGACTTTAATACACAAACCAAACCAAATGAAACCATATTTTTATGTGATATTTGACAAACAAACGTTGAAAAGAGCGTCGGAAACTTCTTCTCGTTAGGACAATCTATTATGCACCTAGGAGTTTAACAAGTCGACTCTTTCAACATTTTTGATAGGATTCGAAAGATAAGAGTCTTGGACTTGGTCTATGAAGTATAAATTCTTTGTCTTTTCGTGGAGGTCCAATCCTTAAATATTGGCGAATTCAGTTTCCAGGCTAGCAGGACAATTTTACGGGACGAGAAGGTTGACATCAACCTCAAAATTATTATAACGATCATTTATGCTACACGTTATACAACGGTTGCGCATGTAATCCAGAGATTGGATTGGAATCCAAGATTGAATGAGTGAATGAGACTAAATGCCCCTGTCATCTTTAAGAAAAACATCTGTAAAATATTATTCACCGAAATTGTTTTTGATACCGCAACTTGCTACAAAGGATGACGGAGGTAGGTCTACTCAACGATTGAACGAAAATTGAATTATATAAAGCATCCAAAATGCACGACTTAAAGGTGTTTAAGCAGAAATTACAATTTTACTAGACTACAGTGTTTAACGACATCGTGTGGCTGCAAGAGCTGTACGTTGACTTCGATCTTGCAGTAGAAAGGATTCTAGTTGGATGAATAAAACAGAGGTACGGTGAATACACGGGTGGAATAAAGCACTAAGTACAAAAAAGTCATATCGAGTAAAATCGATATGAAATTTGTTTCTCCAAGTAATGTTTTCCATTGATCATTAGAACCAATATGATGTGTTAGTACGTTGCAGTATGCTATTTGACCATGAATTTCGTTATTTTGTCAATAAGAAGTGAGTGGGAGAGCAATCGGAGCTCAGGAGCCAAGCCATTCCAGATGGAGGCATCAGTGACAGACAAGGACCGTAATTATCTATTATTGTTAGTATTATTATTGCTATCCGTGGTATCTCAGATGTACACAAACAGTATGTTGTTGTCTTAGAAATGTTGTGTTAAGTAGTCAGGAAGCTGTATAAACAAGCAGTATAACAATATATAACAACAGTATTGAAACAACATCAGCTGTACTGAAACACTCATTGTAATCAATGATTTTCCCAACAGGAATAAGGCATTTATAAATCTAGCAGTGTTAATGTAAAGTAACTGTTATTGAAAGTTGTCTAAAGCCATGTTATTGTAAAGGTGTTACTGAATCCTCATTGAGTATGACGATAATCCTTAAAAGTGTTACTGCAAAATGTTTCACATTGTGATATGAGAAGTACTGTTGAATATTAAAAATGATTTCACTGAATACGAGTTTCTTCATGTTAATATTCTGACTCTGAATCAGAAGTAGGATCTGATTGCTCTGCCGCTGCTTTGTCTGCCAGGTAATTGGAATAAAAGGATTGATTGCTTTGCTTTATGTAAGGAACAAAGGTTGTTCTAGACTTGTAACATTTTCCCTGTAAAAAGATTAACAGTAATAGGCCTATTAGTATTCACAACATGAAACCGTTAAGGGATTTATTGTTTACTTACCCGCCTGCATGCTTGCCTATTATGGTTGGTATGAAATAGCACAAGTCCTGAGTTTTCAATAATATCATTAATATAAGTTATATAGCATTCTGACATTTCTCCCAGAAGAAATACTATTCTCTACTGCATTATTATTTGAATAGAAACTATATTTTACAAGTATTATCCTAACCGCATTCTTCCTTCGCTTCCTCGTGTTATCAGACCATAAGTCCTCGTGTTTTGTCCGAATCTTGCCTTTTTCCTTAGCACGACTTGCACTCTGCCTTTCAAATTCCGAATCATTATCATAGTATTCCGTTTCATCACTAGACTGTGACGAATAATAAGTAATATTGACTTCTGAAGACAAAAAATTAGCGTGCTCTGCACGAGCGTCCATTTTTGTTTACGTGTGACTGATAGGGTGCTGCCATACGGCGAATTAAACGTTACTATTTACTGGAATTAATGATCATTAGTGCTTACTTCCATAGATGAGAGACCAACCTACAGGAAACACGCGATAAGCGTATAAAAGAAATAATGGCACTTAGTGCTTTATTCCACCCGTGTATTCCTATTATATTTTTGGCATGTGCTGCGGAAGAGTGGAGATTACCTGGAGAAGGAGAATATCCAAGGCAGAGTTCCTGAATAAAGAGTTCAAAGAAGATTTTGGGATGAATTGGTGACATAAGGTTGCGGACTGGATTATCATTCGACCAGTTATTCATGGAGACAAGAAACAGAGATGAATGATTGGTTAGTTGCTGTTTAACGACACCATGTCATAACAAAGGTCGCCCTCCTCCTTTATCCAGGCTTGGGATAGGAACTACTGCAGTTGGAGACGAGACGGAGTTCTTTCCGCTGTTGAATCCTCGAATATATAGCAAGAGATCGACACGATTTAAAGGTGTTTAAATAAACCTTTGCATTTGCACTTGAACTCGTTGCTTAACAACATTTTTATGACTGCAAGGAGCGTTCACGTCGACTCTATGTTAACATGCATTCATACTAAACATAACAGAAGTTTCGTATATTGTCGGACGATTGTATGGATTCAAACAGCTTCAATCAAGACCTTTGGTAACAAGGGCCGTTAATGCCGATAGGACACATTTTACAGAAACGTTAAAACAATTTCCTAAATAATTTTCGATGCAAATTCGGCTTTTCGTTCGAAAAATGTTACAACATGTGCATAACGAAATTGGGCACTCAGCGGCAATTGAAATTTATATGGCAGTACAAGAATCTGTTTTAAAGGTGTCTCTAACCGCAAGGTACTTAGTTTTAATTTTCAGTTAAAAACAAAGCCGCGAGATGTCGTTAAATACTGTTATAGGTTTGCTCGCAAACAATCTCTTCACCGAACAGGCAGAGTCGTTCGTCGGAGGTATCTCAGGGGTTATCAATCGCTGCCCTTGTGCGCGTAGATTCGACCTGCGTGGTCAGTCAGAGGACTTATCACAACTGTCGACAGTTCAATAGTTCAACGCTTATTCAACAGGCGAATCAAAGTAACCTTAATACACGACAACGAATAGTAATACTAACCTTGGGTATATCGATTATAAAGTTATGGACTTAGTTTTCAGACTTAAGATTATCGACCTTAAGATTGTCGACCAGTGATAAACCCAAATATAGAGTTCAAATTCAAGGATGATTCTCCAAAAGAATTAGAATCCTTGGATAAATTGACCTTGAAATCTCGTCTTTAAAGGAATCGACGTTATACCAGAGGCGTCACTTTGGTCTAAAAAGTGGGGGAACCAATTTCTTATCTACATAAAGGAAGGCGGAGATTGTGATCTCTGGGAAGGACAATAACAAAATATTGATTGGCATTGTTCAAGAAGTGGGGGTACGGTACCCCCTATCCAAAAAGTGGGTGTACGGGTACCCCCCGTATCCCCACAAATTACGCCTATGGACGTTACTGAAACTGAACTCAAATAACTGTCCTTTACCAATATATCAGATACAAACGAATTCGAAAGCAGTAAACTTGCAATCAAAATAAATTGCGTTGCGGTGTTAGACACCTCTAAATCGTTTCTTTACAATGATATAAATAACTCTATTCGTTCAATGGGTAATTTCCTCGCGTCTAGCCCCAAAGTCTAGGTCGTTATTATAATAATGTATAATAATAATTATATTCTTTATTATTTCAAACCGACAGACGCAGTAAGATTACATTGAAACATCAAAGTACAATCAATATCTTAATTAAACACACGGTTTGGCAGCCATGCAAGGGGAGTTACGGGAGTCGATCCGCGTACTTTATGCTCTCCTGGCCATGAGTTTTACCACTACTCTATCTCCCTCCCCAACCCAATATCAACCCAACTCCGCCACAACCCTACCTGTGGCAGTGTCAACCCTAATCCTGGAGAAAAGAGGAGGACAACGCTAATAATCTTTGTTAGGACACAATTACTTTCAAACGAAATAATAGATAAATCGTAAAACGCAAACAAATGGGTGAAATGAAATAGGTAGATGGTAACATATAGGAACGTGGTTCTGTCTCGAATTGAATCGATGATGTACAGGTCACATAATTATGTTCGCAAATACTCCACGTTCTGTTTATATTCCACTGTTGCATTATACGTGTTTACTGGATGTATGTATTTAAAATTACGATTCTTTCTAATGTTGTTAGTATACTGGATGTGGTTCCGACACTTGAATTTAAAAATTCACTTACTGTAGATTCATTCATTCATTAACCCTTTGGAGGTGAGGTGGGGTTTGACACACCACACAGCTATTCCACATTGTGTATTTTACGGAAAACGTGGAACCAGCTTGGATTATTTTTGTCTACCTTCGTAAATGTGAAATATGAACACTTTAAGACAATATCAGGAACTATTGAGTGCACAATTTTTTTAATTTTGTTGCATATTAAAAAGAAATAATAATTTTTCGTATATAGGCCCCTATTTTGATTTTATCGAATTAAAAAAGTTACGGCGCAGTGCCGAAAAATGAAACGGGCGAAAATATAAGATATTGCAGCATATATTTTTGCATTGATCCAAAATTGATGCATTATTCCTGGTATTATTCGTGCGTTTTTTAATCTTTTGAATGAGTACTGAAAAATGCACGTGCAAAGTAAATATTGCATGGTTATTAGTTCACCTGCTGGCACTTGAATAATGATTGAAAGCAGTAATTTTTGTCTTGATAATCGCCAGTTTAGTTGATAATTAGTTATAATATTATAGTTTAGCTCACAAATAATGTTATGTAGTTGATATCGCGACTTGCAAGCAAAAAAGTGTATTGGGGTATATCAAACCCCACCTCACCACAAACGTTACAATGTTTCACCTCACTTCCAAAGGCTTAACCCTCAGGCTACCAAGGTTTTTTTGTGACATCGGCTACCAAGGGGGGGGGGTGGTAACCACCCCCCGGAATTTCGTGTTTGGTTTAAGATATCATATCGTGTAATACAGCATTTGATTCAGCATTCATTTCTGAAAAGAATGGTATATTTAGTTGTAAAATATATGAATGCATCTCGAAATTATATAGTTTTTAACAAAGGCACCGGTCCATTTAACGATATCTGATATTATCCCACACAATTTGTACTATTTGGATAAAAAGATATAAATGATGTGGGTTTTGAAAATGAACTATGTATCCAAGAATATTCTAAATATAATAAATATAATGAAGCTTAAATTTCAACAATACAAACTATTCCAAAGTCTGTTTTAGTATCAGGCAAAACCTAAAGGCGTGCAGCTATATCAACATGAAACAAGAAATTATGTAATTTTTCCCGGCAGTCAAAAACGTTAGTGGTCCATGCAGTTATTGCAAGTTACTTTCATTGTTTTGTGCGAATGCTTCCTGCAAACCGGCTTCTTGAACACTTCACAGCACTGCTTTACTCTGTTAGTATTCTGCTTCAACTGTTTATAGCCCTTCCCCATACCCAACCATATCTGTTTACGTTGTGATGTTGCAACAGTGATTTTCACACTGAAAAAGCGTATTATTATTCATTATGATCACTTCCGGTTATCAAAAGACAAACTACTAAGCAGGTATATAGCCCTACATTCTCTCTAAAGAATGGCATAGTTGTTTCTCTTCCAGAAAGAATAATGAATACCTTTATAGTCGACAACAGCTAACAGCTGACGAGAGAAATTCCTGATTTCATAAGTGGTACCTAGGCTATATCGGGTATAACTTTTTTATGGCGTGGGATATCATCACGACCTTTATCTCAAACTTTGCGCAAATGGACCCCCTACAGCTACTTAAAATGTCAAAATTATATTCCATGTGCTAAAAAAAAAATTTCCAGAAAAACGTAGGGGGGGTGGTAACCACCCCCCCTTGGTAGCCCGAGGGTTAAGAGGATTTGCATAGCACCTCTTCAAGAATTCTACTTAGCGCTCCCGATCCAACCTCGTTGTTAAGACTTTAAGCTACCTCCCTTTCGATTTACTATCAAAAGGGCGACTTCGAAAGGGCGACCATCAAAAGGGCGCGTTCAAAAAGGCGCCGCTCATAAAGGCGCATGTTTAAAAGGGCGCCCTTTCGAAGTCGCCCTTTTGATAGGATAGTCTCCCTTTCAAGTTTTCTCCCGGTAATCTTTAATCGATTTCATATCATCCTCGAGGTAGCCAGAACCTGACTTCATATTACCCCTGAACTCTTCACGTTACCCACTTTCTGGTTTAGCTAAAATGATAAATTCTTATGCTTGCGACTCCTTGTTTGTTCATTGATTTAAATGAGTGAAATATATAAAGTTGAAAGATAGTCTCAATATCTGAAAAAAATAAAACAAAATTTATAGAAACCTTTACTGCTTTTAGCCACTCATGCACTAGTTCAAAGTGCATGACAATTACATACAAACAACAGATTTATAAATATTCAAAGTAATTGGAAAAATCTAGAAAAATTGTAATAATCTTTAATCGATTTCATATTATCCTGGCACCTTCAAATGATTTCTTTCTAACCATATAAAGGAGTTATTGTTCAATCGATTTCGACAATAACACGGAAGTTTTGAGTGCGATGTCAACGGACCTGAGAGAGCCATAAGATGTCGTTTAACACTATAAACTAGTACCATCCTAGAATGGAAAAGAGTCTACTTGGATTGATCAAGTTAACGAAGCCTTCTTATTTAAACTGCGGAAGAACTGAGATTGTTTGGAGAAGGAGATTATCCAAGGCACCCATTTCCCGGATACAAACCTCAAGGAATACTTAAAATGGCATGGATTGATAGGATAAATGATCATTCGAACGGTTATTGTGGTTCGGCCAGTACTCGGGTGGGTGTACAACCTAAACATGACGACGGTTGCCTGTAAGCTAACAATATATATATCCAAAGACTGGATTGAAATACAAAATTTTAACTTCTGTTCAATATTTGTTGTTTTAATTACCTCAGTCTGCGGCAGCTGCTGGATCCTACCGCTGGATCTAACGATTGAACTAAAATAAAATATATATATAGCATCGTAAAGACGTAATTTTGAGGTGTTTAAGCAAAGCTTTGCAACTGTACGTAAACTCAGTGTTCAACGACATCTTTTCCGAAACAAATTACAGGTGAATAAAAATATTTTGTGAGGTGAGTATACGGTCTTTAGAGGTGAGTACACGCTGTATACTCGCATATTCCAGAGACAACAGCCCTGGCGATAACGTAGCGCTACGTTTATTCCAGTCCAATTAAAGTAAGTCTTTTTTGAGCGATCGAATAAATTGTTTTCGAGCTCGGAACGGAAACTGAAAAGCAGATGGATGCGCTAGAAAAATTAGTATATGGTCACTTTGACCGCATTACTGTTACTTGGCTTAGGTATAAAGAGCTAAAAGAGTTTTCTGATATTGTACGGTGAAGTTGAGACAGTGAGAATATGACAATATTCTCAAAATGGGCTTTAAATGTCCTACTTTCGGACTTGTTGCTGTTGGGACTGTGATTCGTTTAATGTGTGTTTTGTGGGAATCATGTACAGCCCTGCCAGCCACGAGATGTCGTTGAACACAAAATACAAGTCGAACTTCAAGTTCTTTACGACACCTTTAATTCGTGTACAGTTAGCTTTATATATATTTCATCTTCGTTTTAGGATCAAGTTATTTCTTAGCTCCATAGTAGTTCAATCCAATTATCTGTTTTCTTATTAAGCTCTCAACATCTTAACTAATTTCTTAACTTCATCAGAGTTAGGTTAACCTCTATTTGTTTGTCATACCAAGGAGGCGCAGAATGGAAGGAATGGCTAATAATAAATGAAGAAAGGTATTCAGAGGTACGAGTATAGATGTAATGATTCCTACTGTTAGATGCCCTAAAATATTTGTCTCGTGGTTTTCCATGGTGGTTTTCCATGGTGAAATTCATAACCCAAAGATTACCGATTGGATGGATCGAGAGTTTAACGACATAATATTATGACAACAAAGGACGTTGACGTCGGCAGAAATAATGTTACTTTTCTTTCGAACTGTACAGGTAACAGGTTTTAGCCAAAAGCAAGTATTTAAAACATTTGAAAACTCACTAGCTTCAACCATTGTCATTTCTAGTTGTTTTTACCCTTTGTAACTTAACGGGATGATGCGACATCGAACCAGCGAGTAAATTAAACAATTTATTGATAGCATCGTAATAAACCGATTTAAAGCTGTCTAAGCAGAACTTCTATTTTGATGTTGCCAGAGCTGTTAGCGTCGGCCTTGTTTTAGCGTGCACTATCTTATAACACTGCAACGGTTGCGTATTTAATTAGGTTAATTCTAATTAAAAATTAATTATTTTTTATGGCATCAAAGGTTGCTATGTGTTTCATAACAAAAACGTTTAGCGTCACCTTTCGTCTTTATCCATGCTTGGATTTGGCAATGCCAAAATATAAGGCAGTGGTGAACAAGGGCGCGTAACTTTGCCTGACAAAGTAGTGGTGACCAGTTCCCACCTCTCTCCCCCTTCCATTCTTCCTTCTCTTTCCCTCCCTTCCCCCATATTCACCAAAGTATTCAGCATAAACAATAAGTAAGTAGGCATATGCTAACGAGAAGGAAGCATTGCGATCGTTAAAAGTACGCAAGAATGCACCACCGTTAATTGTCGTTGCTTGAACTTGCTTCAAACCAAAATTATAACGCTTTATTATCGCGAGAAATAATTCAGCACATGCCCAAAAAGTGGTTGTGACTGTCACCAGCACTTTAAAAAGTGGTGGTGACACTTTTTAGCCCTGTACTCAAATATTTTTGTCGTTGCTTGGATCTTGCTTCAAATCAAAATAACGCCGTTATGGTGCCACCACTTTTAAGTCTGCTGCAATGCACCGTTACGATATGAAAGAAGTGACGGAGTTAGTCGAAGCATTTAGGCAACCGATATCATCGAATTCTGAAGAAGACCGTAATTCCTAATAGTGTTCTGAATCTTAAACGGAAGAGTAATATGTTTTAAAGGTGTCTAAAACAGTTGACAATTTTTTCCAAAGTCTTCAGCTCCAGCGACATCTTGCGGCTACCAGGGTCGTTGACGTCAACTTTCTGTTTGTAACCAGACATTGTATTTGATTAAATCTGAAAATCTCAGAACTGTAGTATTAAAAATAACCGTATCAGATTTATATAGCATTTTGCGCCTTAAACATACAAGGGACTTAAACACTTTAACGACTAGCAGCATTGATTTCCCAGTCACTTCTGGTACGCTGTCGTAGTTAAAGTGTTACGCCAGTTACTATACATTTTTTGTGTTGGCAACGGAGCATTTGTCAAGAGCACTATGATCTTGCTTCAAATCAAAATAACGGAACGTTCACGAGAAAAAATAAGAAATTCAATTGGGTCAACTTTCTTGAAAAACGAATTCAATAAGTAAGCACACTGTGCGAAAGTCAAAGTGGATAGAGGCATGGGTGCATTTTTCTACGCGGTATCCATGTACCAGTTGCTATCGGGTTCCATACCTCCACCACTTTTTATATCGGAATCAAGCATTGCTAGTACGTTTAGTAGCAGCTTCTCAAGCTTCAAAAGGCCTAACTATTCATAATTATGGTCCAACTGTTATTACGGAAAGGGAGAAGGTATGGAACAACTGGTACCCCTATTTTCTAGACCAAATTACGCCTTTCTGCTGACAGTTTAGTGATTGGCGCGCTGAACTGCCAGCAGAGAGGTTGAGGTTCTAATCTCCCCTGGGCAGAAGGCTTAATAAACGTCTCTGTTCCACTCTAAAAGTAAGTAAGTAAGTATATCCTTTATTGAACCAACTGTGTCGTTGTTGATAATAAGAATCAACGTCGTTGTTCTTCCTATTGTTTCGAATGTAGACGCCAGGTGGCGACGTTAGTGTTTTCTTCTCATTAGTTCATGTAATTCTCGGACTTCCTTAAGGTTTTTTCTCTCTTTCTTTATGTTGCTGTTCAGAGATTTTTCTCTATGTAATCGTATTTTCAATCCATCTTCTCTATTATTTTTAGTTTACGGAAGGGATCGATCACTCCATCGCCACACACGAACCTTCCCTATGCGCTATCACGTAGGACAAGGTGGATGTCACAAGAAGCCTCGTCCTCCCTCTGTCTTACATTGGGAGTTTACCCTTAGTCCTGTTTCTTTGTTGTAGATTTCACTCATCCTTACCCTTTCTCTTGATTAGGTAAAGTTAAGGTCGACATCAGCGGCCTTGGCAGTCAAACTTCTCGTTAAAGACTAAAAACTAGTATTATAAAGAGCATTGGTGTATTCATCATCATCATCATTAACCATGGGTTCATCGCCCGTAGGTGCTTGATGCGCTCTTTATCACTAATTCCTTCCATGTGTCTCTTTCTCTTGCTATGTGGCTCAGGTGCTGTAAAGAATGGTTTCTGCACCATGTCATGATATCGTCTGTCCATTCTCTGTTAGGGCGTCCTCTTTTGTTCTTCCCCTCCATCATGCCAAAAACTAGCGTCTTGAGTTTCCTGGAGTCATTCATTCTACATATATGTCCAAACAGTTGTAATTTCCTGCAAATTACTTTTTGTAACAGAGTTTCTCTTGGGCCACTGTACAGTTCTTCATTTGTCATCTTTCGTCTCCATCCGACTCTCAGTAGTTTTCGATAGCACGTTCGTTCAAAAGCCATTATTCGTCTTTCAATTTCCTTGGTTATCACCCACGTCTCACAGGCATACAAAGCTCCACTGAACACACAAGTATCCAGGACTGCCAGCTTGGTCTTCAGCGCTATCTCTTTACTTTTCCAGATCTTGTCTAAAGTGTAAAGTGTATTAGACACCTTTAAATTGTTTCTTTCAAATAATATAAATAGCTTATTTTCGTTCAATCGACACTTTCGTCGTTATGGATCGGTCTGTTGTGTTCTCCAAGGGAGTAACTTACTTCGAAGTTCTGACATATTGTCAATCAACTCTGCAAATGCTCTACCAGTGGTAGTGCAAATCCAAAGCCTGGAGAGAGGAGGAGAGCGATGCCAATCATCTTTGTCATGACACAACTAAACAATCAATCGCTACCTAATGCATTTCTATCGTTATGTTACAGCTGACACGTTGACACTTCAATATCAGGCAATGTGAGTGCTCTCGATTCCATAATTGTACTAATATTCACTCTGTAAGGACATGTTGTGAATACCATTGACGTCGACCTTATGTTATTAAAATATTCGTTTGTGATACTCATTATACAACGGTTTCGTATGTAGTCCAAAGATGTTGGAATGCAACATTTTAACTACAGTTGACGTATTTCAGAAAACTTTCGGTACAATTTTGGTCGAATTTATCTTTATTACCAAATAAAAGTCGGAGAAGAACAACCAAGATCTACTAATGAAACGAAATATTAGGCCTACGTATATATAGAATAAGAAAGACACGATTTAAAGGTGTTTAAGCAAAGTTTCACGCACTTAGTAGTATTTACGGTTTATTGATATAGGCCTACTGTGATTGTATAATATCTGAGTTCGCTAAGATATTCAAACAAAACACATTACTATACATTTAACAGCGAATATTTTACATTTGCAGGCGATGGGTGTTCTTAGGAAGAAGGTATGTGTGTGGGATGAACAAAATACCGCCACTGAGACTACCAACACCCCAGGGTAGAAGGCGACCAAGGTGTCGAATAACCACGCAAACTATCTGTACTTCTTTCATCACAAAAAGCGTGCCTGTACAAGTGACGCACAATCGTCACATTTTCGTCCTTTTAGTATAAAGAGCATTGCTGTATTAGATACCTTTAAATTGTTTGTTTCAAATAATATAAATAGCTTATTTTCGCACAATCGACACTTTCGTCGTTACGGGTTGGTCTGTTGTGTTCTCCAAGGGAGTAATTTACTTCGAAGTTGTGACATATTGTCAACCAACTCTGCAAATCAGTGGTAGTAAGTAAGTATATCCTTTAATTGTACCAACTGCTAACCGCACTTTGGTTTACATGGAAGTCACAGTTATGTATTAGGAAAACCTAACTGTCCATAACAAATAATTATAACACAAGGTAGTAATAATAAATAAATCATAATATTAGTTATAGGTTGCCAAAAAAATCAGATAATTTTGCTATCATTATCGAGATGATTAATTAAAATTGATTAATTAGAAAAAATAGATAGAATTCCATCACATACAGTCTGCTTACAACAAAGAACGACGACATTCTCGGCGTATTTTCTATAAATATCCGATAAGACTGGCAGCCAGATTGGTAGAAAGTTCGTGATAAAGTTCCACAAAGATTGCAAAGGGGTGGCAGTCAATTGCTGCGACTCTTACGCTGTCCAGGTAGGCCACGATCTCATCAGCATGGGCCGATGAAGAATGGGTTTGACGAAGAATGTTCGTCCAATTTCATGATTCCAGACGAAGTTTGATGGTACAATAATCAACCTAAGCGTCGAATCCATAGTGCAAATCCAAAGCCTGGAGAGAGGAGGAGAGCGATGCGAATCATCTTTGTCATGACACAACTAACCAGCCAATCGCTACCTAATGCATTTCTATCGTTATGTTACAGCTGACACGTTGACACTTCAATATCAGGCAATGTGAGTGCTCTCGATTCCATAATTGTACTAATATTCACTCTTTAAGGACATGTTGTGAATACCATTGACGTCCACCTTATGTTATTAAAATATTCGTTTGTGCTACGCATTATGCAACGGTTTTGTATGTAGTCCAAAGATGTTGGAATGCAACATTTTAACTACATTTGGCGTATTTCAGAAAACTTTCGGTACAATTTTGACCGAATTTATTTTTATTACCAAAGTTGGAGAAGAACAATGAACATCTACTAATGAAATGAAATATTACGAATATATAGATTAAGAAATACGCGATTTAAAGGTGTTTAACCCTCGAATGCCCAAGGGGGGGTCCGACCGGACCCCAGACACGCTTTTCCACGGAAAACTTTAGAACGGCAGCGAAATTGTAAAAATAGTTTTAGGACTTCCTAAAGCCTTCAATTGGGCTTCGAATGATATATTTTGCGTGATTATTCTACCACCCTGTAGCCCACAACCATAGCATATACCAAGGACACCCCCAAGATTTTCGGCTGATGGTCATACTGACACATGGTTTACCAGCCGAGAATTAAATTGTTTAACGCATGTTATTATGAAATACCATATATAAGTCGATTGCAAATTGAATTTGGATTATAACAAGCCAAATCCCGTTAAAATATTCCATTCCAGTGCCCCACAACCATAGGATATACCAAGGACACCCCAAGATATGCGGCTGATGGTCATACTGGCATATGGTTTACCAGCCCAGAAATAGATTTTTAGCGCAAGTTTTTGTGAAATACCATATATCAGTTGAATGCAAATTGAATTTGAATTATAACAAGCCAAATCCCGTTAAAATATTCCAATCCTGTACCCCACAACCAGGCAACAACTACATGCTTACAATTGAATACCTGCGAAAAATCCCGAAATTGCAAAACACTACAAACGAGTATTAAAGTTCAAATAAAGTTTCACCAGATGGCGCTATTGTGAAATACCATATATTATTCGATTGCAAATTGAATTTGGATTATAACAAGCCAAATCCCGTTAAAATATTCCAATCCGTTCTCCAGATATCACAATGAAACCATTGGGGTCCGGTCGGACCCCCCGTTGGGCATTCGTGTACCAAAAAATAGCTTGGGCACTCGAGGGTTAAGCAAAGTTTCACGCACTTAGTAGTATTTACGGTTTATTGATATACTGTGATTGTATAATATCTGAGTTCGCTAAGATATTCAAACAAAACACATTACTATACATTTAACAGCGAATATTTTACATTTGCAGGCGATGGGTGTTCTTAGGAAGAAGGTATGTGTGTGGGATGAACAAAATACCGCCACTGAGACTACGAACACCCCAGGGTAGAAGGCGACCAAGGTGTCGAATAACCACGCAAACTATCTGTACTTCTTTCATCACAAAAAGCGTGCTTGTACAAGGGTAAGTTTTTTCAACCGCTCACTGAATCTATCATTTCACAAAGGTAATAACTGTTTAACGACTGATGTTATCGTTGTGTAGGCTAACTGCACGAAGTGGGTCACTAGCTCATCACTCCTAAGTCTTCCTCTGCGGCAGTTATTTGGTCCTAGGAGCAGGGGCGGCGCTACACCAGGGCGCGCCAGGGCAAATGCCCTGGTAAAAAAAGCCCTTACCCTGGTCGCTGCCCTGCCAGAATTTTTCCTCTGTCTAGAATTTGTTTGGGTATATTTGTTATATCCTGAGATATAAATTCACTTAACCACTTCGCCGCCACAGCCCAAAAATTCCATATGCCGCACACAATAATCCAAAAATGTGAGAATTTCAAATATGCACCCAATTATGAATTTTTATTATTTTGTCAATTATATCTGATGTGCAAAACAAGATAATGCAAACATTCAAGAGTTTAAAGAAAACGAGAAACGGAATAAGAATTTTAACGAATTAATCATTAAGTAATTACAAGACAAAATAGAAATTGAAAGCAGAAAGTAAAAACCACATCATCAGAAAATAATTATGCGCTTATCAACAACATCTGATTTAAAACAACTTTTTTTTCAAAAAAGGAAATACGAAAATGAGAATAATCAGGCGAAACTCTAACTGTGGCCAGGTGTCAAAATCATACGCGAAGTGCCGAGTTCCTATACTTGCGGACGCATGTATGAGAATTCTCATCGCGTCCCCTATAAACCGAATTTTAATTCTTTCGCACTTTTCCGACGTCTGCTAAAACGGTACATGTAAGCTCAACTGCCTTGGTAGCCATAAGATGTCGTTAAACACTGAAAACAACAGTACTATGCTACAATGGAAAGCTGTCTACTTCAATTGATCAAGTAGAGGAAGCTTTCTTATTTTGACATTATCTATGCTGCTAAACCCCCCCCCAGTCTTTTTTCCACAATTCTCACAGTGAGCGTCGCCCTCCTCATTTGTCTAGGCGTGGGACTGACATCCTCAGAGACCAGATAGTCACCGCGATTAGACCTCATTCAGAAGATTCTAACGACAATTTACGGCATCAAAGGACAGTGATGGCGACACAAATTATTTTGGCATGATACAGACTTTTTGGTATTAATACTTGATGATTGATTAATTTCTGTATATTAAGGACATTGTGTTATGAAAAGATCATTAGCGTCGCCCTCCTCCTTCATCCAAGCCTGGATATGCCTTATATTGTTGGAAAAGAAACGGATTTCAAGGGATCTAAACTAAAATTAATACTGTTCGTAGCAATGTAGTGTTTTACAACATTTTACGTTGATGCCAACGTCACCTCGAAGGGAATTACACACCGTGTGAACCATCGATTGAAGGAAATATTATTTATATACGATAAGAAATAACTGATTTGAAGGTGTCCAAGCATAAATCGATAGCTCTCATGAAACTTATTATTCCAAGTTTTCATACGAGCTCTGTCGTGTCGTGTATTAAAGGTGTCTAAACAGAGCGATCCAAAAATCGGATGGATCAAATAGTTTAAGGACATCTTATGGGAACAAAGACCGTTTATTTCGACAGGAAAATTGTTTTGAAAGGTTCATATTGTTTTATGGTATAGTATCGAACCTGAGTTTAGTAAAAAAATTAACAAGCATACTACAGCATTCACCAGCACTCTCAGTACAAAACATATGCACTAAGGCTATGTAATACTGATTGAAATGTCTATGATCAGATTTTCAATATAATTTTTTTTTAAGATACAGTACAGCATGTGTGCCTGAAGCGATGTAACAATGTGTTAAGATGTTTACGAACAGACATTGTTTACATCCTATTCTTTGCCGTTGAAACAGACCGAACAACACCTAACCAATTAGCGATTGAACGACCAATAAATTATTTCTAATGCGACTATTTAAAGGTGTCTAAGCAGAATTTTTATTTGTACTAATTCAGTTAGGCAGAGGACCATGCGATGATGGCGGGAAGTCAGATAATGATGAACGGATTAAACACCATATCAGTTGAATACGGAACGAAGATAAACAACAAAAGACGGATAAGGAAAAGTAAAGGAGAAGAAATTGTAGTCGGAATAAACATGAAGTTTAGAGCATGATTAAAGCAAGGGTGTGTAGAAATAATATTCAAACTGCAGTCCGGCGCTGTACATGCGTAATAATAATCACATGACATTTATCCTGTAGTACACTATAGTATATCAAATTTTTAAATTTTAAATATAAAACAAATTATTCTTTTGACTCTTAGGGGGGGCGATCGCCCCAATCGCCCCCTCTGGATCCGCCACTGATGGTGTCCTACGCTTGGCCTTAGATTGGCGCTTTAGAAGTTTGTGGATTACGATTACGATTCTGAAATTGGGTGTTTGTCTGTGGCATTCGCCCTTCGCCCTGTTTCTTGTTTTATATTACACTCATTCTTACGCTTTCTCTTGATTAGGTAAGGTTAAGGTCGATATCAACATCCTTGGCAGCCACGAGATGTCGCTATAGACTGAAAATTTTTATTTAAAGTGCTTTTCAGTATTAGACACCTTTAAATCATTTACGCGCATCATTATAAATATAACGTTTCGTTCAATCGGTAGTTATCGCAGGGGTTAGAAGGTCGTAATTGTCTTCGAAATCGTGATACATTATCAACCCGACTCCTCCACTACCTTACCAGTGGTAGTCGTTAAACAGCAAGTAACCAACCGCTTTGGCCAGTTTTACAACGCCTTATAGCAACAAAGGCCGTTGATGTTGATAGGACCGTTTTTACAGAAATTTTAAAATAATTTTCTTGTTTTTTCTAAATGACTAGCACCATCACCACCATCACTGGCGTGAACTTGTCCAGAATATTGGGTGGGGATTTGGTTATTCATTTTACACTGTTGCATTGGGTGTACAGTCCATCTCAGTTATTGGGGGCACGTGCCCCGGCTGCCCCCCCCCCCCATGGTCTACGCCTATGACCACCACCACCAACACTACTACTGATACTTTGAACTCTCGCCAGCCACAATACTTAACCCTTTGGAGGTGAGGTGGGGTATGACACACCCCACAGCTATTCGACGTTGCTTTTTTACGGAAAACGTGGAACCAGCTTGGATTATTTTTGTCTACCTTAGTAAACGTGAAATATGAACACTTTAAGACAATATCAGGAACTATTGAATGCACAATTTTTAAAAATATTTTGCATATTAAAAAGAAATTATAAATTTTCGTATATTTTTATGATTTGATCGAATTAAAAAAGTTACGGCGCAGTGCCGAAAAATGAAACGGGCGATAATATAAGATATTGCAGCATATAATTTTGCATTGATGCAAAATTGATGCATTATTACTGGTATTATTCATGCGTTTGGTAATCTTTTGAATGAGTACTGAAAAATGCACGTGCAAAGTAAATATTGCATGGTTATTAGTTCACCTCCTGGCACTTCAATAATGATCGAAAACAGTTATTTCTTCGTGATAATTGCCAGTTTAGTTGATAATTAGTTATAATATTGTAGTTTAGCTCACAATTAATGTTATGTAGTTGATATCGCGACATTTGCAAGTAACAAGTGTATTGGGGTATATCACATCCCACCTCACCACAAACGTTACAATGTTTCACCTCACCTCCAAATGGTTAAGAATACGACAGTTTTTATTCCCCAGACTTGTCATTACTCAACGAGGTCATCTGATTATCTTTGTCTGGTCATGCGTAAAACAAGAACTGTTCTCGATTGCTAGACCTAGTTTTTGGAACTCTCTCCCCGTGTCTCTGCTCAGTCGATTGTGTAATTTCGTTCTCAACACAAAATTTATCTGGAATGGCCTTCCTGTCGAACTGCGGTCTCTTCCTCGAGACTCGTCCACTTCTTTCTTCTCTACTCTTAAGACTGTTCTCTTTCGTCGAGGTTGGGCTGGGAGCGCCTCTGAATAGTTGCCTTGAAGAGCGCGCTATATAAATGTCTAGTTGAATGATTGATTGATTATCTCTTTCAATTGCCTATCTACCATAGGCTGCCTGTCTTTCTTACGGACTGATCTTCTGGATATTGACCTAATTAAGGCTTGGTTTTGGCGAGCCTTCGGTTGATCCCTTGCGCATTAGACACCAGCGCATTAGAAGCTACTAATTACAATTATTACTATTACTATTATTTACACCATGCATGAACTTCTTGACATTTGCATTAAGGTCAAAGTTCACTGGGTCGTGCTTGGTCCTTCTGACGGCTGCAGCCTCCTTTGAAGCCCTTGATCAAAAGCCCGACCTCCTGAACAATACAATACGTTTCGATCTCAGTTCGTCGAGTATGATGTAAATCAGGGGTGGGCAAACTTTTGGCACATGGGGCCACATTAAACGCCAAAATATTTGGAGGGCCGGATAACAATTTTGTAAGTTTTATAACGACTAACATGAAAAGAAGTTTACTTATTTATAATGTATTAAATACACTTTGGCTGTTACTAATGAGATGTATGAGACTATGAACATGCATGCATTTAATCAACAAGTTTCCCATAATCCGGAGTGATTGCGCTGGTTGCAATTCACAGTTTGAGTTCAAGTTTAGATCACTTAACTGAGACCTGTACTTGGATTTGTTTATCTTTATAGTTAAACATCTTTGTTGATAGATGTAAGTGGATACGAATAACAGACATTTTGAAGCAAAAGTTTGTAGATTTGAGAATTTTCTTTCCTGAGTGAAGAAAAGAATGTTCTCAGGTCTGATCCTTTGAGCTGTTTGAGAACAGTGTCACGATATGTGTGTCGGTTAACTCCAGCTGGAGTCAAATGTGAACGATATAATAAGCACAGCAAATTCAGTCTCAACTGATTTAAAATCAACAAATCATCTGGAGAACTCTTTTGTCAAACTTGACAGCTGAAGGCTATATTTTTCCTACCCTGCAGTTTGCAACTACAGGGTAGGAAAGTTCCCGTAGATTTCTTCTTTCATCTGCTTTGAACGCAACATTAGCTTTACTTGAACCGATTTCACTTCTGCGTATACAGATCATGTGCAAAACCTCTGCAGGGAAGTGGGGCAGATCGGCAGAGTTAATGCATAGAGTTACTATTAAAGAAGAGACCGGAATAGTAAGCAAGAGAGCAGCGCCACTTGAGTAAAACGAAGAAAACTTCTCGCGGTCCGAATTTTTTAAAAATTTTATGAAGAATTGTGGGGCCGGATAAAAAGTGTTGGCGGGCCGGATCCGGCCCGCGGGCCGTAGTTTGCCCACCTCTGATGTAAATGTTTCACTTCGGAGCCACGAATGATGCAGAACAATATTATAGCTATCCAGTAGCTTCAGTAAGTATATATAGACACTAGTAATTTGATTTAAAGGTGTCTAAAGTGTGCTCAACAGTATCATCTGTATCCAATGCTTAACGTAGCGCTAGGTTAACTATAGACCAACTAAACTAAGTCTATATTTGAACGATTGAATGAGTTATTTTCCATCTCAGGACGGAAACTGAAAAGCAGATAGATGCGCTAGAAAAATGAGTATATATGGTCCACTTTGACCGCATAGCTGTTACTTGGCTTATGCATAAAGAGCTAAAAGAGTTTTCTGATATTGTACGGTGAAGTTCGGACAGTGAGAATATGACAATATTCTCAAAATGGGCTTCAAATATCCTACTTTCGGACTTGTTGCTGTTGGGACTGTGACTCGTTTAATGTGTGTTTTGTGGGAATCATCTACAGCCCTGCCAGCCACGAGATGTCGTTGAACACAAAATACAAGTCGAACTTCAAGTTCTTTACGACACCTTTAATTCGTGTAGAGTTATATTTATATATATTTCATCTTCGGTTTAGGATCAAGTTATTTCTTAGCTCCATGGTAGTTCAATCCAATTATCTGTTTTCTTATTAAGCTCTCAACATCTTAACTAATTTCTTAACTTCATCAGAGTTAGGTTAACCTCTATTTGTTTGTTATACCAAAGAGGCGCAGAATGGAAAGAATGGCTAATAAGAAATGAAGAAAGGTATTCAGAGGTACGAGTATAGATGTAATGATTCCTACTGTTAGATGCCCTAAAATATTTGTCTCGTGCTTTTCCATGGCTGCTGTATTTTGGTTAAATTTATTACCCAAAGATTACCGATTGGATGGATCGAGAGTTTAACGACATAATTATTATGACAACAAAGGCAGTTGACGTCGACAGAAATTATGTTACTTTTCTTTCGAACTGTACAGGTTTTAGCCAAAAGCAAGTATTTAAAACATTTGAAAACTCACTAGCTTCAACCATTGTGATTTCTAGTTGTTTTCACACTTTGTAACTTAACCGCATGATGCGAAATCAAACCAGCGATTAAGTGAAAACAATTTATTTATAGTATCGTATTAAACGATTTAAAGGTGTCTAAGCAGACTTCAATTTTGATCTTGCCAGAGCTGTTAGCATGCTCTACACTAAACACTACAACGGTTGCGCTCCACTTTCTCCCCTTCCATTCTTCCACCTCCCTCCATTCCTTTCCACATATACAACAATATGGATGACTCACCAAAGTATTCAGCATAAACAATAAGTAAGTAGGCCTAAGCTAACGAGAAGAAAGCATTGCGATAGTCAAGTACGCAAGAATGCCTCGCCATTAATTGTCGTTGCTTGAACTTGCTTTAACCAAAAAATTATAAGGCTTTATTATCGCGAGAAATAATTCGGCACAGGTCCAAAAAGTGATAGTGACTGTCACCATAACTTTAAAAAGTGGTGGTGACACTTTTGAGCCCTGTACTCAAATATTTTTGTCGTTGCTTGGATCTTGCTTCAAATCAAAATTACGCCGTTATGGTGCCACCACTTTAAAAAAATTGTGGTTACCGCACACCACCGTTACAACACAAAGGTACGCATGTGGTTGCGGAGTTTATCGAAGCGTTTAAGACAACCGATATCATTTGAGAAGGTACTACCCTACAATTCTTAATGGATTCCTCGTTCTTAAACGGAAGAGAAATATGTTTTAAAGGTGTCTGAAACAGTTGAGAATTTTATCACATTCTTCAGTTTCTAACGACATCTTGCGGCTACCAGGGCCGTTGACGTCAACCTTCTGCAATACCAGACATTGTATTTGATCTAATCTGAAATATATGTCAGGACTGTAGTATTAAAAAAATAGCCGTATCAGGTTTTAGCATTTTGTGCCTTAAATATAAAAGGGACTTAAGCAAGTTATATATGCATGTGTGATTTGTTCTGATGTTGTGTTTTTCCAGGATCCGCTGGTTGCTTTTGACCAGTACGCTGGAACAGGACCATAAAAGTATTGCTCGTTGGCAACGGAACATTTGTCAAACCCAGTATCCACGTCCCATAATAATTGTTGTGATCGGGTTCCATAACCCACCACGTTTTATATCGCATTTAAGCAATCTAGTAAGTTTACTAGCAGCTTGGCAACCTCCAATAACTTTTCACGTGGTCCAACTGTTATTACGCAAAGGGCGCAGGTATACGGGTACGACTGGAACCCCATTTTCTTGATAAAATTGCGCCTTTCTCCTGAAAGTTTTAGTGAATGGCGTGCTGAACTACCAGCAGAGAGGTCGGGGTTCAAATCCCCCTGGGCAGAAGTTTTAATAAGGGTTTCTGCTCCGCCATAGCCAACTCAGCAATAGTGAGTGCGCTGACCGTACACTGTCGATGGAAAGATCCGACGGCGAGGGAGATGATTGGCTGCCTACCCTTATATGCCGAGGCTAAGAAAATGATGTCGCTAACACTTCATACTCATGGCTGTCTCTCAGGGCTAGCCAAAGGATTACGTGACATTTAATATCTACTCTGTTTATTAATTCTATAATAAAACTACATGATTCTTTACAAGTCTATGGTAATGGTAATTGCAAGTTTATATAGAGCCACTTATAGCGATACTCATGAGAGGCGCTCCCGACCAAACACAATGAAACCCTGGAGCTATATCTTCGTCTTAATATAGGCCTGCTATAATACACAGTTGTACAGAATAGTTTAAAGAAACACGAGAAACAGAATACGAATTTTAACGAATTAATCATCAAATAATTACAAGACAAAATAGACTTTGAAAGCAGAAAGCAAAAACACCATTATCAGAAAATATATGCCTATCAACACAATTCGATTAAAACACTTTTTTTAAATATGAAATATGAAAATGAGAATAATCTGGGGGTCAGATGTCAAAATCGACCACCAGATCTTGGTAATCATACGCGAAGTGCCGAGTTCCCATACTTGCGGACGAATGTTGGAGAATTCTCATCGCGTCCCCTATAAACCGAATGTTAATTCTTTCGCATTTTCCCGACGTCTGCTAAAGCGGTACGTGCAAGAATAGGTAGGAGACAGACTCTCCATTGAGTGTCCGACGCATGGCTTCAGCCAAGATCATGGAAACGTCGATGACCTGAACGAAATAAAGCGAAATATCGTACATCAATTAAAGCTGTACACTTAACAATTATTATCTGCGTTAGACGTTGGTAACGAAATCTTTATAGGTGCAAATAGGCCTATCTACTTCGTCCTTTTAAAATGGCTTCCACTATAATTGCTACCTCCATTGTTCACTCCAAGCTTTATTACTGCAATTCGGACATAATTTATACTGCGGAAGAGCTGAGATTGTCTTTAGAAGAGATTATCCAAGGCACCCAGTTCCTGGATGAAGAGCTAAGTGAAAACCCTGGGATCGATTGATGGCACAAAGTGGCGGACAGGTTACTGATAGAGACGATAAACAGAGTGGATGGAACAGAATAGTCCGTGGTGCGGACAATCCCTGGATTGAGGACAAGACTTGTTAAACTTTACAAATATTGAATTAGATTTTAGCCGTTGACGTCTTTAGGAAAATATTTTTTACTAATTTCACCGAAGTTGTTTTTGCTACGAATATTGACAGCATACCTGCGTCTAACGATTAACCGAAAACGAAATATTTATATATAACGTAAGCAGGACACGATTTAAAGGTGTTTAAGCAGAGCTCTGCAGCTGTGCTATAACTCCGTTGAGTGTGTGACGTTAGACCTCGGCCAAGATCATGGAAATGTAGATTACCTACAGTAAAAAACCTATAGACTGGCAAGCATTGCAGCAGCGAAAAAGTCATTGGTTGTGAACTCTTGCGACTTAAGTAAGTATTTCTCTATTAACCAATTGTTTATCGCACTTTGAAATCTAATAAACAAAGTTAAAAAGTATAAAACATCCTAACAATAAATGTTTACTTGAATTTTGCTGCTCAGTTTGATGTTCTCTTCCTGTGGGATTGTGTTTGTGACGACCACACATTCGAAGGAGGATTTGTTGATGTTGTCAATGGCCGGTCCAGACAAAACTCCATGCGTGCAAATAGCATAGATCTTCAACGCTCCAGCCTCCTTGAGTCTAGGTATCAAAGACAGAGAGGTCGCCAAGAATTATTCGCGGGCCTAAGGATTAAGCCTAAAGACCTACTATTTGATAGTCGACTAAAAGGAAATCTGATGAGATAACAAAATTTATAAAATTAAACTAAGAACAATCATATTTGCAATCACGAAGTTTAGGATTTCAGTAATATTTATATAGCCCAGTATTATTACCATTAATTATGAATTAGTAACTTCTGTCGCATCGGTATCCAATGCACAAAGTATCAAAGATGGCGCACCAAAACCAA
>OY744610.1:64291782-64324282 GCA_963556255.1 Allolobophora icterica | reverse complement strand
AAGGACTTGCCCAAGGTCCGTACGCAGCGGCTAGAGTGGGATTCGAACCTGCAACCCTCCGGTCACAAGGCGCCGAACTTATCACTTAGCCACCATGCCCCACAATGGCAACAATGTTCGTTTCAAAGTTCATGTCAGATTTCTGTATGGCTATAATATATAAATTTTGTAAAAAAAAGCGCCTCAGACGTTGTATACAAAAATGGGCCTTCTGCTGTTACTATATGGCAAATGTTATCCTTAAAAGAGGTGTGTAATTATTTTGACCAGTTCTCACCATTGGCACGAAATGAAATCGTACAGTTGTTTAAATGCACGTTAAGTTTGGTTAACTGCTTGCTTGATAAATATTATTCAGTAAGTTATTGACTAAACGAAATGAAGAAGTTTATAGCAAAGGAAAGTCACGATTTAATGGTGTCTAGCACAGCTAGCTTTTTCATTGTATTTTGCGTTTAAGGCTATCTTGTGGTTACAAACGCCTTATGACGTCAAAATTTACTTGACTGGAATTCTTGGGACTAGTGAGTTATTTATAATATTGGTGATAAATGATTTTAAGGTGTCTTAGAAGAATTTTAATGTTATTAATATTCGTTGTTGCAGGGTCTTTGAGATTATACGATTCAAGTGTATTAGATTAACTTGGATTAGAGTAGATTAGTTTGGGTAGAGCAGCAGGAGAAAGACCTCTTTATCTAACATGCGATTGGTTCCCTTCTGGCCACATATCAGCCAATCAACATCGAAAAGAAGAAAATGCAAAAATTGATCCTATAACTGGAAATATTTTTATCAAGCGTTCGAAATCCCGAAAACTAGTGCGGAATAATCGACCAATCTCCAATTTTCCAAAATTTTGGCGATATAGTTTCCGAATAGGCCTAGGCCTACTAGGCCTATATTCGGAAACTATCGCCAACATTTTGGGGGAAAATTCGATTTAGCTTAGAATTAACTTAAAACTCTGCCACCATGCCCACATGAAGCCCGTATGAGTCGCCAGCATTTCCATGAACAGTAGATGGGACCCATGTTTGCTCTATAATGCTAATCGTAACCTCCAAACTTCTAAAGCGCCACTTGAAGGCCACGCGCTAGGCACCAGCCTACCACAAGCGCTAAATAAAATCAGAGGGGATTTTGCAAAGAGTAGTCCAAAGGAGGTCCGAGTCCGGTTTTCAGATGGCCATATTAAGAGAGTCCCGTATGGAAATATAATATAGGACCGTCAGAGATTATTTTTCGAACCTCAGACTAATAATATATATCGCTGACCATATTTCTACAGAGAAGAAACTAATTATTATTATTTCCATTTTTCTGGGATGGCTAGTCTAAATTGATGTCGTGATGATGATAATGATAATGATATGCCAAAAATTGTAACAACCATCATTATTACGCATCATTCAAATATCATTAAAGTAATGCGTGATAATAATAGCAGACCTATATTTCTAGAGAGAAAAATTTTTGAACTGTGCACTTACGATGTCTCTTTGTTGCTGAATTTCTTCGTGATGACTTTTCCGAGGTTGAGACCGAGACGGTTGGCGATCTGCTTGCCGAGTTCGACATGAGACGTACCGCAGAAAATCTTGATATTCGGCATCTTCCTCAGGAACGACGAAGTATAGCGTCGACTTCAACTGCAGAGTGTTGGACGTCTCTCTCAGACGAATATATCTGGAACAAAATGTTGCCAACTGGTGCTAGCTCAATGTCAAGGTCACGTGTACTAACTGGCGAATTCAGATCTATCCGAGAGAGACCGCAATTGGACATTTAAAATGAAGTAGTTTAAGCAACTGTAATAATTGTTCTTTGGGACCTCTTGAATCTTTGGAGCTGAACGGTGCTAGTGCAAGGGCTCCAGTAGGCCTATCGGAATCACGTGCGTGGGCTGACAGAGGAATTCGGATCTTACGGATAATAACTTCAAGTGGAAATTTTAGGATAAAGTAGTCAGTTTAAACAACAATTGCAATTGTTCGTGTTGAAGGAATCAGTTTCAACAATTGGAATGATTCGTGTTGAGACAATTGGTTTTGATCAGTTGCAATGGTTCAAGCAAACCACTTAAAAGTCTGAATTCTCGACCAGTTATTTACTTTAGAGACTTGAATCACGATCGCATCAATTTCTAGACCTAAAATTAAGTTAGCGTAAATATATTTCTACTGTTATAACTATTTCGAGCTATGCCTATATTCGGGCTGATTACCATATCTCGTTTGTTCATTACCAGTTGACACAGGTAATGTTTGAACAGCATTTACGATCGTGTAAAGGCTTGAATACCTGCACTCGCCGACTCCTAACAAGTGACTTAAATCGAGTCTATTCAAAAGGTAAGTGGGCCCGGACTATGCGTTGCTGTGTAGGCAGTTGTTTAAATATTGTTAGTCACAGCGTTTATAGCTTGGCAGTTATTGGTGCGTATTGTTCTTTGAGAAACCACGTCCAGGCAAGCGGTTTCGGAGGGTATTTACCCATGGGGGAAGAATGGGGTGGAATGCTTGAAGGTCATACATCGATCCATTTACTCCGCCACTACCCTTGCTCTATACTATAGCAATACCAGTTCGAAGCCTCGACACATGAGGTTGGCGACGCTAATCATCTTTATCGTTAAACAGAATTATCTAATCGTAATCTCAAGACTTCTAAAGCGCCACTCGAAGCCCAAGCGCAGGGCACCAGCCTATTCACGACAGCTGCTTACCTACCTACCTACCTTCCTACCTACCGACCCGATACAATCCGAATGGTGAAGTCGGGTAGGATTCTAGTCGATGTATTTATAACAATGCAAAATAATAGTTATTTATAACATACCTAGTTATGTAAACACATAAATATATCATCTGAGTGGCATCACGACCTACTAAAATCGGCAGGCAGTGACGTCATGCTATTATGACGTCACTTGGACACGCCCAAAGTGGGTGTGTCTAAGTGGGGTCAGTCGGGTTAATCCGTCAAAATAGATTATATTGACTGAAAGAAGTTGAGCCAAAAGATACTCATGATTGTACACATTGTACACAGCAGTTGGTTACATGGCTGACATTTCAAATTTACACTTGTTTTTTTTAAACTGAAACCAATGGTTCTTTCTTTAGAACAAATAATTATTTGGTGCAATTAATTCTTTTCCTGGATTCATTTTCTCCGTCCGTTTTTCTCCGTGAATTCTCGAATTCGCTCCTCGGCTTTATTCGGCTGGTCTCTCTTTCTGGGATTTCGCTTGCACAAGGATTTTGTTTGGAGGTGAATTTCTACTAAGCTTTGAACTTTGCGACAGTGGTGCTATCTACGTTTTATTTTGTACAATGAAGTTATCATTATAAGTAAAGTAGTTTCTTTATTTAACCGGTTGCTAGAGTTTAGCACTCCAATGTACATGCATCAAATAATACAATACAGAATACAATAGTTAAAAAAACAGGATCACAATCAATATGAATATAGCATTATTCCAATGAAATTTTTCCTCATTTTATTGTCCAAAGGAGTAAGCACTCTATCGTGAGACCGAGGTCGGAGAACATAATTGTTAGGTTTCTTGGGTGGGAACAATTTGTGAAGTACATGACCAGGGTTGTTTAAGACCCCCGTGAAAAGGCCGACATCCGCTTTCCTACTGAGTTGGTCAAACGTTGGCCCACCCTCCGGCAGGTACCTCTGCCTAGTCATCTTGTTTATAATGGCTTGGACTTGATTTTTATCATGCTGGATTTCAGTCGTTAGGTGGCCAAATCTCGAAAAAGCCGATCATTAACTAGATGGCGGTAAAAGGAGAAAAGAAAAAATAACTGACAAAAGCCAAATCGATACGGTAAATAAATTTAAAAACAACACGATAATATACAATTGAAGAAAATTATTTGCTATGTATCTCTTCAGCTAAGACAATTTAACCACCAACTTCGAGAGTTGGTATTGAAGACCGCCAAAAATCTCGACGAATTTAGACAGCCTGGATCTTTTAACTAGCTTTCGATCTTTACGTTGCAAAAACTCTTCAATTACTTTTGTTTTCAGTGGTAGTTTGTGACCTTTATTTGCCATTCAAACGTGTAATAAGCACCGATTTATTGAAAGTGTTTTACGTCATACAAGACCTTATTGTAAAAAAAAGTTATCTTTCTGTTTTCCTTGGTTTTCAGTGCTTAACAACATCTTACTGCTGCCGTTATCATCCTCTTATGATCGTATCTCTACGCTTGGTACTGCTCCTGGCGATCGTTTTTGGGGGTTTTGTTGCTCTCTTTGCGTTGCATATTTTACATTTTACACAATTTTGTTTCCTACGAAACCTCTAACTAACCTCCTACCGAGTCCCTTGCTTATATACCAGCGGTTGACAACTCGTTAAAGGTGTCGAAAGACAGCGCTTTATCTGCTTGGTAACCAAGCTTATGTTGCGTAATCTGTTATAGAAACAGTTCGAAATCGCTTGCTGCAGAAAACTAACTCTTCCGCTAACCAGAAGCACGAGATATAAAATTGGTTTTGGATTTCTTACTAGATTACGCAAATTTAGAATTTAGTTTCATTTTAACTGTATAGTGAAATTTCTTCAGCGCTTCTTCAAGAGAAACTTAAATTTAGACTTTTCCGTTCCATTCTATTTTCCCAACCTAATCTAATCCAGCTCTACGTCGTTCTATTCTTTTTATTTAAACCTAATCTGGTCTTACTCTAATTTCTTCTAATCTCTCCTATGCTGCTCTTTTTAAACGTAGACTATTCAAGCTCTATTCTTTTACATTCTATTTAATTAATTCGATTCCTATACTATACGATGCAGGTCGTAACACGGAATCGAATCCGCACCTGTATGACCAATGACCAAATGTGTTACCGACTGTGTTGCATGTTTACTTGGGCAAAAATGATTACAATAATATCAGGCATATCAATAATGATAATGGCAAATGCAATGGTTGATTAATCCAGAAAACGAAATAGGCTTTAAGACACCTTTATAACACTTTTAATGTATGCTATATTAACGCAAGTCGTACACTGTCGACAGTGGTGATGCGGATGTCGAAAATATTGTTTACTGGATAATAATTGTAACCTAAGTAATAATGATAATAGTAATGATCGAGATGTTGTTGACTGAAGGCGACATAAACATTAAGTATAATAATGGTTTTCCAAACAGCCGAACACAATGTAAAAGATTGTGTTTGAAGCAAAAAAGCACCACCGTTTATTCTTTTTACGCTTTATGTGGATGACTAGGTAGTTGTCTGGGTGGTTTGGGTAGTATCTAGAGGGATGGATAAGTAGGTAATTAGATATGGAGTTAAATAGGCAGTCAGGTAGATAGATGGGTAGGTGTTTTGGGTGGGGTTCTGGTTGGTGGGGATCTGGTAGATTACCCGTGGGTGGGCATCGGGTGGGTGGGCATCGGGTGGGTGCTAAGTACATATTTAGGTAGGTAGATAGATAGCTAGGTACGTAGGTAGGTAGATATTAGGCATTAGCAGTCGCATATTCAGAGAATATGTATTTAACTGCGTACAATTTCTGTTAGCTTATGCCGTATATAATTTCATAATTCAGTGGTTCCCAATCTGTGGGTCGCGACCCACCAAAGGATCGCAAATGCTTTTCTTGGGGTCGCCGCGGACCGAGATCAAGTGGCTGCGTGCCAAACCTTGCTATTCCTTTCGAGTTTGACTTCCATACATAATCTGCCGTGAGAGTGAATTTTCAACGCTTCTTCATATCAAAACAAAGGCAAGAAACAGACTACATGTTGAGGATGACATGAGGTTGGCTTTAGCAAACACTCAGCCGCAGATTTCGAAGCCCAGATCCATCGTATTAAAATATTGGGTTAGAATTATATTCTGATAAATCTATATTTAATATTATTGTTTCTATAGGCCAGTGGTTTTCAACCTTTTTGTAGTGACGGAACCCTACACAAAGCGCTCATTGGCTCACGGAACCCAGCGCGTTTCACACATCCAATATTGCTAGAAATAAATGTAATTGTAACTTCTAATGTTTGGATAATAGGCCTATTTAGATTTTAGAATTTCTAACTTTTAATATAAGTTATTTGCACCTGTGCTGCTGGTGCAGGTTATAATATCACATTACAATTAAATACTTTAGCACTCAAGTGTAGTGCACAAATAAAATGCAATGAAAAACAGCATTTTCATTGTATTTCGCCAGCAACTTTTTCCGACAGATGGATAGAATATTAAAATATTCTGCAACAGTTTTATGGAAATGTTGTGCTGCAAGTAACTTTCATCAAGTTTAGTGTAAAATTTGAGCCTGGTGGCTTCAGCTTAGCAGTTTAATTCTTAGACGAATCACAGACACACCCGTAGTACTTTGTCCTCAACAGACAAGATCTCGAGTCGTTCTCGCTGTTTGTTTTTTGTGGTAGTCAGGGCAGAAATTCCGAACTCGCATAGGTAACTAATCGAAAACTGCATTAGAATTCTGAGCAATAGATGGATGTTCCTAAATTTCGACCAATATCCAAAACGAGCCCAAGTCTTGCTCTGCGTGTAGAGAACCATCATTTCGCGATTTCAGCGAGTTCTTCTCTTTCAACGTGAACTGATCCAAAGAAGAATTAATTCCTACAAATGGGTGGCTATAACCCAATCGTGGGCCTACTGCTCAACGGGTACTGATGAAAAATAGTTGCTGAGACTGTTGGACACAGCGTCCAAATTAAGTAAAAAGTAAAATGTCCTGGTAGTCTACTTTGTCTGAATGACAGTTGGAAACTATCTAGATTCTAGAGAATTCCCATTTGACGCATATGCCTCTTCCAAATTATACGTTATGAGTAGACTCTTGTATATATGGGTATGTATGTAGTATAACGACATATAAAATGCAACATTCTCGTAATAATGTGAATTGTTTTAACATAGAATTGTGTCAAGCAGGAATGACTGAAAGCTATGAAGAATTCTGCTCATTGCTAATCCTTTTGTGAATTATTCAGTTGATGTTTTAAAATTATATTTTGAACTGCCGCGGAACCTCTGGCCGACGCCCGCGGAACCCTTGGGGTCCGCGGAACCCCGGTTGAAAACCACTGCTATAGGCCTACACTGCAACTGTTCATTTCGAATTCATTGCCATCTGAGCGCGTTGTTGCTGTTCTGCAATGGTCGCTATACAAATTGCGCATTGTATACTATCGTTTTGCGTGAAATTTACTAATAATTCGACATCTGATGCCTTTGTACTCTTTTTGGAGATAAGAGAAACTTTCAACGCTACGAATAACATTAGGTCCAGATTAGACACCTTTATATTAGATTTCTCCAGCATTATATAGAGTTCACTTTCGATAAATATGTAGTACACCGATCCTGTCTCTAATAACAAGTGAACATAATAATTATCATACTACGATTCCGTCGCTTGATTGTACTATGACTATCTCGACCTTTTCAGGTCTAATGGTCTGTAATTACCGTCCGACATTGGATGCTCCTTTCGCGTGTTATCAGCTGTAGGCCTATTGTACATAAGTGTACATGTGTTTATGCTATTATTGGAAATAGAGTCAAGAGATTTTACCTCCGACCTCAGAGTCTTCATCTGTAATTTCAACATTTTCATTTGTTTCTCCATTTTTAGCTGATTCTTCAGTTGGATCGGATACGATTCCGTTTACTGATTCAGATCTTTTGTTCTTTAGATTGTTTTCTTTCTTCTTGTATTTCTGCCCTTTCCTCTTCAAGGAGGGTCTTAAATATTGAAAAAAAACCAATTTCGACGATCCGAACGAAGTAGGCCTATCCAGAGGCCTTTTCCAAGCTGATATAGATTTGCTCTAAGGCCACGCACATTCCAGTGGGCGATAACAATAGCCACGTACTCTACTAGAGGCGCTTTATTGATGCTTACATACAATACAATAAATACAATAATGGGGAACCATGTAATTTTAAATGTGTTTATTGTCCTGACGTTCCCCATCGAAACTGGATTTCGAATCAAACAGAAAATCTGGGGTCCTGTCACAAATAAGAATCTTAGCTTCCATTCTGCTTTTAGACTTATCGATAGATGCGAAAAAAAAAAAGCAACTTGGCCTCTGATAAGTTTACAGGTGAGAGGATCAAATTCCAAAATATTGGGTTTATTGGTCTGAGCCACAATTATTGCCTTCTAATTACTGCAATTGAAACTGAGGAATTCTTTTTTATTTTGACGAGCTGAACGAACTGGGTTAATGTTTTCTGTTATCTGATCGGCAGAATTGTCTCTATTCTTAATATTTTCATGATTATTATTTTAATGTTTCTGCAACTGGTGTAGTTTTTTTGTGGTCGAGAACGATCGATGAACATTGCCCGAAAATTTTAACCAAAGTTTATATATGTCCTGTAGACAATGATATACAGGTGTACAAGTTAAGTCTAATATTCGTAGCATGTAATAATTAATCTAATAATTAACAAGTGTGATCTAATATAATATTATGTAAGTAATTGTTTCTATGTCGCCATATCTAGAACACTTGAACAAAATGCTCGTAATCTGGCAGTGCTAGTCCCAAGCCTGGAGAAAGGAGAAGGGCCATGCTAGTCATCTTTTTATGCCACAGTGTTGCTAAACAGCAATTGATACACCAATCGTTCAAAATAATTTCACATATTACTGTTGACTTTCTGAAATGGTGTAATTTCCCTCACATCCTAAAGGAAACAATATCGATGAAATAACAAGTTTAATTTCAAGTTTCTTTCCTCTTCTTCTTTTTCTCCTCCTCCTCCTCCTCGTCTTCGTCCTCCTCCTTTTTGGTCTTGTTCTTCTTGTTCGTGTTGTCATTTGTCAACACTCTCTTCTGTTGACAATGTATTCTTCCCTATTTTCGCCTACTTAACTGTTCACAGACTTCTTTATATCTAAGTATAATTTGGAAATAGGATGTTTGAAATGGCTGGTCCAGCTGAATCAATTCGAAGATCCATTTCAATAAATACTTTTAAATCTAAACTCAAAACTCATTTATTCTCTTAGTACTAAAATTAACAACTGCATTGTAACGCGTCCTTCGAGTAAGACTGTTTTATTAAGGCGCGTAGGCCTAATAAATATAAGTTTCTGCTCCGTGCGGCCCTTAGCCAGCTCGGCTATAAAGCCTATAATGAGTACACGGACAGTACACTGTCAGTGGGAAGATGAGACAGTTGGTGAGGACTGGCCACCCGCCCTCGTATGCCGAGGCTAAGAAAATAAAGTTGCTAACACTTCATACCCAATGCTGTCTTTCAGGGCTAGCTCATAAGGGACTGCTCTTCCTTTTCTTCTTAGCTACAGTGTAGTGACCAGAAGGAAAAGATACAGAGGGGAAATCCAAAATCCAGCAGTAGAATTAGATCGTTCAACAAGAACAGTTCTAGTTTTAGGAATTACCGGAGAAAGATAATCAGATGAGCAGTGAGGATTCATATTAAGTACGGTACTGTGGTTGGCTACAGTTCAATGAACCCCAATATGCACAAGATTAACTCCAATTTCTAGTTTTAGGAATTACCGGAGAAAGATAATCAGATGAGCAGTGAGGATTCATATTAAGTACGGTACTGTGGTTGGCTACAGTTCAATGAACCCCAATATGCACAAGATTAACTCCAATTTCAAAGAGATGAGACCCAATTGGACAGAGATTATAACCTCAATTTGCAACAGATTAGCTACGATTTGAAAAGATTAGCCCCAATTTGAGAGATTATTGCCCCAATTTCCAACAGATTAGCCCCAATCTGAAAAAAAGCATGGAGATTGTAAGTGGTCAGATTTAGACACTGAAACCAGAGTCACTTGTCAAATTTTATCGATGGAAAAGACAGAAGTGCCATTGGTTTTGACACCAGCTTGACCATCACTGGCAGAAGTCAGTAATCCCGATGCTCCCCCGTCTCATACTCCCACAATTCAACATGGCAGCTTTGCATCGATCTCTCATTCTAAAACTGGCTTCCATTCAGAGGCTGCGCTACACCAGGGCGCGCCAGGGCAAATGCCCTGGTAAAAAAAGCCTTTGCCCTGGTCGATGCCCTGCCAGAATTTTTGCCCTGTCCAGAATTTGTTCGGGCATATTTGTTATATCCTGAGATATAAATTCACTTAATTCACTGAAATGTTAAAATTTGCTTTACAAATGTCAAAAAGCATTCAGCTTCCGGGGTCTTCGCCATATGACCTCCTAACTATAGACAAATATAATAGTGCTGGGGCGATTTATGGCAAGGGCGGTAAAGCAATCATATATTATGGTCACCATTAAAGCTCGCGTTAACGCGCTCTCGAAAAATCGCCCTCTGCACTGGTTACTTGTATAACTGCCCTGGCTATGCCCTGGTTACAAAAGATGTCTGGCGCCACCACTGCTTCCATGCAACCTGCAATATGAGCCTCTTCTACTTTCCATGTGTCTATTTCGTAAACACACGAAGACCGTTCTGTTAAAAAATGGTCTTGTATAAGTTGTGTAAACAGTTTGGAAGCAAATATGATGAGTTTTCTCTCAAAGAGGTACTATATATATAAGTACTTACAATTAATGAAACATACTGTGCTCTGTTACCCAAGCAGATTCTGTGGAATAATAATATACAGAGTATGACAAGAAGAAGTCCTTAATGAAATGCAGTCTGATATGCATTGCCAAGAACAAGGCTATTGTTTTTAATTACTGAAACAGTGACACTTTGTAACTCAAATTTCTGCTAAGAATTGCATGTTCACGGGCAAAATAATTAACATCAACTGTTCTTAGAGGCATTGGAGTTTGTTGCCAAGTGAAGACAGACTGACAATTTGGCTTATATTTTTAGATTTCATAATTAATATATTTTAATACTTGTGACGCTAATGATTATAATTAACCCGCCTCGTCTTTTGTCGCAATCAACATCAGTCTCTAGTGCAGCTAGAACTCTCATAGACGTCATTTGTCTGGTACGAAATTGCAGCACAGCCTGCACCCAGACACTGTGGCCTGTAGTATTGAAAAATTGTACAGCAACTTGATAGGAAGAGAGCATTTTCTTGACCGCCAGAATACATTTCCAAGCATTCAAGGCAATTTTATTTCTATCCTCAGACTTTTCAAACCAGTCAGCCACTCTGTTGCATTTATGTGAAGAGAAATGACACTAAAACTTGCTCTTTCTCTCAGGGTCTCTCGCACTGCGAGCGCTTCTGAATGGCTCTCCCGCTAGAAGCGCTTTATAAATGTC
The DNA here is from genome assembly GCA_963556255.1 of Allolobophora icterica. NCBI lineage: Eukaryota > Metazoa > Annelida > Clitellata > Crassiclitellata > Lumbricidae > Allolobophora > Allolobophora icterica. The sequence continues at coordinate 64,313,021 of OY744610.1, read as the reverse complement.
AGAATACATTAATTCATTCATTTTGAAAATTTAATATAGCGCCCCTCAAGTTACCTACTCAGAAGCGCTCCCAGTCCAACCACGGCAATATAAACTGGACTTAAGTAACTTATAAAACATAAGCAAACTAGCCTTAGGCAACTGCAATGGGAGTTGATTCCAGATGGAGGGGCCGACCAAAGAGAAAGCACGACGCTGCCTAGTTGCGGTAGTAGCACAAGGAACCAAGAGCTCACCCGCAGAAGAAGAGCGAAGTAAGTAAACCGGGACACAGCCAAGAATACAATACAATAACAAACTAATTATTACTGAAAACAACTAATTTCATTAAAGGTAGTATTTAATTCACCATCGTTTTATAGCCAAGGGGAAGTGTAGCAACCGTAAGAATTGTCGAGTTACTTTACGCAATGCATTACGGAAGAGCCTCTGTTTAAAATTAAGCTCTGCTCAGAATCTGTGCATGTGCACCTACTGAAATGTTACCAGTTTCCACAACTATACTCCTGTCTACTGTAACTATTTACCCATGCTCGTCCAAAATCAATTCCTTCAAAAACCAACTCAAACCTCGCTATTTCTCCTTGGCTTTCAAGCACTTGGATATCTAACTGCATCTTCTCCTGGCAGCTGACTATCCACGCCTCAGATTCACATTGACCATGCGCATGTCACAAAATTAATATGTAATAATAATACATCCAGGACTAACAGCTCCGAAATCACACTGTTCTGTATGCAGCCAAATGAAACAGCTATAACATAGTTGTTTTCACCACTTTGCTCTTAGTTACATGTATTTAGTATTATTCTTATTATTACTGCAGTCAACAGCGACTTTTATTAACCAGCTAAATACAGGCTGCAGAATAGAAAGCTGGTTTCAAATCGAACCCACAACAGCAGAATAACTATTGGGATGGACACAGGCATTCAGTTTCAACCAATCAATCAAAACGTTTTTGATTTCAAATGACCCAAAATTAAACGACAAGCAGCAAAAAGAGGGTAAACTTAGTACGTAAGTCAAACGATGAAATGTAAAGAAAAAATGAAAACAGGCAAAAATATAGGAAATCAGCCAAATGTATTTTGAGCAAACAGTCTCAAAATCAAACATTGTGGTAAAATATGCAGACTTCCCACTTCCAAGCAAATCAAGAAAGCATGTTAGTCCGATCGTTTTGTTTTCCAATTTAAAACAACGCATCACCAAAATGTTCAAACACCGATAGAATTACATAAGAAATTCAAATGTTCCAACACAGTCTGCATGAAAAACTAACTGCATTTCTAGATGTTCCAACATTAAAAAGCTCTTCCTATGTGCACCAGGTTTCCAAAAATCAAGATCATCAATACAGATCATCTGTAATCTTTCATAGCAATCAAGCATTCTAATTCTAAATGGTTCTGCCACCCAAGGTAAAACAGCTGAAGTGCCATTGCTAATCAATGTTTAGCTACCACCACCTGTTACTGCAGCATGGTAAAACCATGCCAAAGGGTCATGAAGCAAAAGAAACTGGCCATTTCTTCTGCCGCAATAATGAATATTAAATGCTAAAACTAAGAATCGAGAGCTAGAAGATGTCTTATCCATATTACAACACTTTGGAATGGATCAAGAATCTTTTCTACCACAAGTTTGAAGCTTCAGCAGCTGGTTATTAAGCGCCACTTCCTAATGACCAAGCATCAGTTGACAGTGCTGAGCAAATGTGAGTGACGACCTTGATCAAGGTCCCTACACAGTACCCATACCAGAAGGCTTGAACCCCCTACTCTTCAAGATACAGGCTGAGAGATCTCATCAATTGGCTACAGTTCCTCAAATTGTTAAGTTTAGAATCAGACCAAAAACCAAAACAGCATTAGCCATTAACTCCTTTACCAATGAACCGTGAAAGGTCATAAATGATCGTAATAATAATAATACTCATTAAATAAGGCGGCCTTTAGCACAGAAACGGCTCAGCATAGAGCATAAATCTTAAATCTGAGTATATATACTGGATAAAATACGGTTAGAAATACAATAGGCCTGTTAGGGGAAAAATAAATTTGGTATGATGAAACAATTGCAATCAAAAAAGGGAAATAGCACAGGCAGCACAGGATGATTGGAAGTTACAAACCAAATTCCGGCATTTTTAATGAGGACTCTACCACCATTCACAAACTGTAATTAGTAACTTCTACCAAACCATTGTCTAATTCACAAGGCATCAACCCATGGCACACCAAAACCAAGTCGTAATAAAGTCAATAGATGTAAATCAACCATTTGCAGTACATTCCAAGATACCAAACCTATACCGCAGTTGCGCGCGCATCTGCAAATGGCAAGTTTTTTCCCCATGAAAATATAGAACTGCTTAAAACCAGTCATCGCCGGGCATTAGCCACAGGCGGCGCTAAATTGTTTTTGTGCGGAAAATATCCCGAAAACCATCTGCAATAAACGGCAGTAAAATATTATTCCTTTTCGACAGCGCATTGCAAGGGACAACGTCTTTTATCGCAACACAAGAACGAATGCACTACGAATGCAACAGCGCGACGAACGCAATTGAGCTACGAACACAATCACGCTATGAAGAAGGAAACCAGTCAACAGAAACACTGATATCAGTATCTGCACATCATAGTTAACTGACACACGGCAAACAGAAGAAGATTTTTCATAATTTCGCGCTCCTCCCTACGTCGACTAAAGTGGAACGTTGCCGAATAAGTACGAGATCGATTCTCCGTTGTGTGTGCGACGGATTGCTTCGGCCAAGATCATGGAAATGTCTATCACCTGAAAGAAACGGAGCGGAATGAAAGAAACGAAAATCCTGCGTTTCCGAGTTGTTCATGTTAAACATTGTGAGGCAGAGACTGTAATTGTAATTAGTAACTTCTATTGTGCCGGTGTCTAAAGCATAAGGCATCAACTGATGGCACACCAAAACCAAGCCGTAATCAGGTCAATATCCAGAAGATCAGTCAGCAAGACAGAGAGGCAGTGTGTAAAGCATACTAGAAAGATATTGAACAGAACGGACAGATATATTGAGCAGAACAAGCAGATACACGGAGAGAGACAGACAGAGAGCTATTCTTAACCCTTTAACTACAAGAGGGGTTCGTTTTCCATATATTTTAGTGCACGCTCGTCGTTAAGGGGTTAAGACTCAACAAATCCAAGCCATAATCAGATCAGTATCTTGAAGATCAGTCCATAAGACAGAGAGGACTACGGTCGATAAGCAATTCGAAAAGGGCAAGTAGAGGTCTCTCACTATCTGCAAAAAAGGGTTGAACTCTGGCCTGTTGGATCTCAACCTGGTGTCTCCAATAGAATAAGCTATTTTATGGCGATTTCGCTCGAATGATGTCTCGGACGAGAAGGGTAATGCCAAATGTGCATAAAGGGAGGGAGGGGTGCAAAGTAGGCTATCTGCAAACGTCCATTATGGATGACCCCTAAGCAACATTAAACTGCAAAATACTTTTGCTACAGCAAAACCAATCACAAAATACTGGAGACTGTAAGGAGAAGATGTAATAATGATAATTGCATAATAATAATAAATGCAAAATACTACTAGTAATAATAAATACATATTTAATAATAATACGATTTAGATAGCAGCTTACTTGTACTTTGCTGCTGATTTTCATGTTGTTTTCCTGTGGGATGGTGTTCGTGACAACCACACATTCAAAAGATGATTTGTTGATGTTGGCAAGGGCTGGTCCAGATAAAATTCCATGTGTGCAAATGGAGTAGATTTTCAGCGCTCCGGCTTCCAAAAGTCTAAGCAACAAAACAGGAACTTCATAACATAAATACTACAATTCCTTAATTAAAAAAAGGAAACCAAATACATATCGATATCATTAATGATCTAAAGCTCAGAAATCAGAGGTTCATTTAAATCAATAATCAAAACTTACAAACATATTTAATTACATTTTTTGACATACAGCACCAGTTCTGAAACCAGTTTATTTAAATTATTAACAATCAAAACTTACATATTTTCTAAACTTTGATGAAACAAATCACCACATCAGAGGTTCATTTAAATTATTAATAATCAAAACTTACAACATATTTAACTAAATTTTTATGAAATAGAGACCCAACCCTGTTTTATTTCAGTTATTAATAATCACAACTTACAAACATATTTAACAACAGTCTTATGAAGTACAGCACAAATTCAGAGGTCTGTTAAGTTATCAATAATCAAAACTTACAAACATTTTTGGCAATTTAATGATGAGCTGCCTTGGGTTCCCAGTCGCTTTTAATACACTCTCGTCATTAAAATGTTAAAATTTTATGAAACATGGTGCCACATCAGAGTAGGTTATTAGTGTTTAATAACTTCCGCCACTAGATTACTTACTTTTCCGCTGCGTGACATATCGTTCCGCACGTGTCGGCCATGTCGTCGACGAGTATGGCGACTTTGTTCCTCGTGTCTCCCACAAGGACCATGGAAGCGACTTCGTTCGCCTTCTTGCGCTCCTTATGGATCAGAGCGAAGTCTACGTTCAACTTGTCTGCGATCGATGTCACTCTACACAAGATATATACAAAGCACAAGTTATAAACCAGATGCCAAAGGGAACACAAACATTGAACCTCCTGTTTCTTTCAACTGATTCGTTCAAGTGTGAAGTTGATTATCAACAGTCAATATAGGAGTATCCGGGCTATATACTTCATATATAATTGTGCAGTTTCAGAAAAATCGGGCTCGTATGTTCCACTTTTTAAACTGAATTAGGTCAAATTATAAATGCATTTATCAAGCCCCTACCTAATGACCAAGCATCAACCGATGGTGCTTAGTAGTTGTGAGGTAAAGATCATGGTCCCTAGACAGTAACCCATATTCTTCATGTTACAAGGCCAGCGATCTCACCAACTGGTTAAGTACTGTGACGCACAAAAATTGTAAGCATGTGTTAGATTGGTGCAAACAAGATGCCTACCGCTTAGCTCCGCCGGCGTCAGGTGAGACGATGATGCTGTTCCTCCATTCTGGAATGTTCTCCTTGATCCATTTCAACACGGCTGGTTCGGCATACAGGTTGTCCACCGGGATGTCAAAGAAACCCTGTGAATACAAAACATTAGGCAATCCATAAGACGCTTGTAATAAACGAACAGGCCTAACCTAAATCTAATTTGTAAACTTAAACCTACATCTAATTTGTAAACTTAAACCTACATCTAATTCGTAAACTTAAACCTACATCTAATTCGCAAACTTAAACCTACATCTAATTCGCAAACTTAAACCTCAATCTAATTTGTGATCCTAAACCTAAATCTAGGTCATAAACTACTAGGATGTCACTGTCGTATTATACTGTCGTTTACAATTACAAATTAGAATTGGTCTATTATCTAAGGTCTAGAATGCATTAAAATCAAAACAGTGTCGATTTATGCGTTTTGTGTGGTAGTTTTGGTCTGGTATGTGTGGTCTGGCATGTGTTCTCTTAAATGGCCTGGTTAACTGACTGTATCATAAAGCATATGTCCCCAGATGATTTCAAATTAGTTAGTTGACGCTGTACAGCTGTCGATTGCAATTTAATGACCATAACGTTACCTGGATCTGTGAAGCGTGAAGGTCCATTGTGATGATGTGGTCGGCTCCTGCGGTAGACAACATGTTTGCAATCAGTTTTGCCGAGATGGGTGCTCGACTCTGTGAAAGAAAAACTGAATATTAAATGCAATGGAAGAATAGCAGTCCCTTTAAAACCTAGCCCTGATAGAGCCAAGGGCAAGAAATGTTTTCTCAGCCTCGGCATATGAGGGCGGTTGGCCAGAACTTTTCTCCGCCATCTCGTCTTCCCATCAACAGTGTACTCATTATGGCCGAGTTATCTAGGGAACACAGGTGGAGCAGAAATCTCTAAACAATTCCAACCCTGTCACGGTTTGAACCCCCAACCAGAACCCACCTTGTCCTTCTTGTCCTGCCTGGCGTACGGAAAGCACGGAATGACGGCCGTAACTCGGGAAGCTGAGGCGATCTTGCAGGCATTGATCATGATCAACAGTTCCATGATCATGTCGTTGATCTCACCGCATCCGCTCTGAACGATAAAAACATCTTCGCCTCGCACCGACTCTCCAATTTCCACGCTACAGCAGAAAATGAAACATGTTTAAACAGGAACTGTATGTTTATATAACATCTATGGTTTCTAACCAGGAAAATAAAACAGTATGTTTATGCACCATCTATGGTTTTTGTAACCTGGATCACTGGATAGTCATATTTCTTTGGAACAATCTACTGGACGCACGATCACTAGCATCTTGAACAGTTCAAGAAAACGTTTTCTGTGAGTTTACTTAAAGTGTGCTATGCAAGTGCTCTGGTACATACATACGTATGCACACGCGCCGACTTTTGCTTTTGTCTCTGGGTGCCAGTAGGTGCATGGTTATCCCTCTGTTCCACCTAGGCCTACCCTTCCCTTAGTTTCGTGAGTTTGGAAAGAAAATTGTATTCTTGTCAAGGGTTCCTGTGTTATGATTTATTTATCATTTCAAAAAATAAATTATTTATTTATGTACGTGCTGTGACTGTGAGATGAAGCAATGTTGGGTATTCGTGCTGTAGTTCTACTTCTCACGTTGTGAGATTACTGCTTAGGTGTAAAAAAATTTGAATTTAAGATCCTAATTCTTCTGGGTGCCACACACCCACTGAACTTTCTCTCTGGGTGCATTCGCACCCAAGGCTCCCAAGAAGTCGGCGCCTATGTACGTATATAACACAAATCAGACAACTGCACAATTTGCTTTGCACGGTTACTCTTGAGAGAACTGCACACCATCCCATTCCCACATTCATCACCCCAGAGCTTTTGTACAGCGGAATCATCGAATATGAGTTCAATAGAATTGCATACATTTGCAATTCAACGAGTTATCCATTGCAACCACCACTCGTTATACTTAGGTTTCTGATTTTCGCAAAAGGCCTCTGATCGTTTTGTAACACAAAACACATTCTGGATCAAGCGCAATATTTACTAAATCGTTATTATCAATTTTTAGCAATTCAAATTATGCCTCTAATATTTTAATTGCAACTGACGCAACTGTAAACTACAGGGTGGTTATTCAGATTTTCTGAATCATTGCATGCAAGCAAATGGCAAATCGGTAAAGCTATAAAACACTGCAACGGTTGCCATTTTTCATCGGAGACATTACAGCAAAACACTATTTTTTTACTACGAAAACGGAAATCAAGGAATTTTTTAATCAAAATAGCGCCGACTCATGGGTGAAATCCGATGCGCGACTGGGAAACGTGTAAGGGAACCACAAACCATGTCTCTTGGTTGCTGAATTTCTTTGTGATCACTTTGCCGAGTTCGATGCCCAGTCGATCGCAAATTCGCTGCGCCAGTTCGACGTGCGACGTTCCGCAGAAAATCTTGATGTTCGGCATTTTCCTGTGGACCTCTGGAACCGACTCAAACAGACTGGAACCAACTGGAACCTCGAAATCTCGACTACGCGACGACGTTTTCTCAAGCAGCTCGATCCGATTTTACTGGACAGGCACAGGATTGAGTCACATGCTTCCGCTCAACCAATGGCGCCATTGTTTCGAAGAGTGTGCGCCACCGTAGACTCCACCCACGTACGTAAGTATGTAAACGCTGTAGCTCGAAAAATCAAAACTGCTTCAGAATTTAGCATACGCAAGATCGCAGCAGGCAAGCAGGTTGGATGGAGATTAGAATTATGCGGAAACTAGTTACGTCTGAATTTGCCTTAGTTGAATTAGAATTTGAAGGAACTTGGCTTTCGATGCTGTCAGCATTTTTGAAAATCGGCTTTCCATAGTTAACCTACTTTCTTTGTGAGCCGCGAAAGACCAACAAAGTGGGTCATTGAGTTCAAGTTTTAGCCTGTAAATGCGTCCAGCGACTAGACGTAGAATTTGTAATCTTAAGCCGTGCCTCGCACTGTTTCAGTCTTGGCCTACTTAGTTTTATGTTTTTTCTCATTGGTGTTTACAGACAGCTTTACGCCGATACTAAGTAAGTAAGTATAATTATTCTTTATTAACCAATTTCTAATCGCAAATTGGTGTACAGACATCTAATAAACAAATTGAAAAGTATATCACATCCTAAGAAATAAGTAGGCCTACTTTGCGTATCAGGCTGGGGGAATTATGCTGTCATGGACACGGAGGCGGATGGATCCGATCATAGTGGGTGGATTTGGTTGTAGGTATGCAGTACTGTGAATTGTAATTGTAATTGTAGTTGTAATTGAACATTTATTTAGCGCCACTCAAATCAGCGGCGCTCTCGACCCGCATCACTGCCAAAACCGGCAAAAAGAAAGGTTGATATCATATTTGAGCATATGGTTGGCCTATATTTTAATTTTATTGACCACGAATGTAGAAAGACTAGTAGGCAGGGCTGTAGTCGAGGGTATACGCGGGTATTCAGCGTATACTCACCTCTAGAGACCGTATACTCACCTCACAAAATATATTTATTTATTTATATTAAAATACTGTAGCGTATACTTACATCTAATTTGTTTCTAAAAACTAACCGGTAGCGTGTACTCACCTCTAATTTTACCACTTGGCCTACAGCCCTGCTAGTAGGCCTACTAAAATAAAATAAATAAGTACAGACAAAATAATGCGAAACTGGTAGACATGAGATAATCATCACTTCTGTGATGCAACATAGTCTACATAGATGAGTATCAATATCATAATCATCACAAAGTGGTAAAAATCCAATATCTAAAAAATGCTTTGCCGCAACAACTGCACGAGGACGTCACTGTTGCTATGAATTCCATACAGCAATCGACCAAAACACTTTTGTTTTCGCAACGATTGTAAACATAAATGTTTGCCTATGTAAATCTCTCCTCTGATTGCCAATTTGAGAACTGGGGTTAGGGCCTACAAGGACTGGTGTCCTTAGAGGTTGTTTTGGTGACTGTACGGGCTCCACATAGCTTAACCAACAGTTCTAAGTTCACGTCGATCGCAATGCATATATGTTTTCAAAAGCTAAACTCGTAATCGTTGGCCCATAACTCAGGACACCTTTGCCCATCGGCCTGGCTTATTTCAGCGCAGTTAAGTAACTTTGTTCTAGAAAGTGGATGGTTACAAATTTCTCATTGTTTTTCTATTCGCGACTCTTAAACAAAATAATAATGACGTCTTTTATATTCCATGCATAATATTGATGATGATAATTATTATAATACTAATGATGATGATGATGATGATGATGATGACGACGACGACGACGACGACGACGATGATGATGATGATGATGACGACGACGATGATTATACTCGATAACTGTTTCGAGTCAAGTGAAGGTCTTCCTCCTAGAAAACAAAAATAGGCACTAGCTATTTCTTCTGGGCATAAAAAACGGGAAGCGGGGGGTGGGGTGGTAAGGGTACCTCGTACCCCTCACTGGCTACGAAAGCACGAGCTGTAGTCGGCTAACCTTTGTGGCTGCATTTATTTAGTTCTTCGAGTTCTTCAAAGGCGTAGAGCCTGCCTCTGTATCTACCTAGGTGTAAACTAAAGTTGACCAAAGTTTTGGAAACTTCTAAGAATTATCTAGAAGTAGAGCAGAACTTTAACTAAGAGACACCCATGGGTATGAAGTGTTACCGACTTCATTTTCTTACCCTTGGCACATGAGGGCGGATGGCCAGTCCTCACCCTCGCGGTCTCATCTTCCCACTAATAGTGTACGGTCAGTGTATTCATTATAGCTGAGTTAGCTAGGCTAGGGGAGCAGGTGGAGCAGAAATCTCGAACCAAATTTCTGCCCTGGTGGGGATTTGAACCGCGACATCTCGATTGACAGTCCAGCACGCTAACCACTACAGTTTCGAGCACCCCACCACCATCAACACCGTCACCAACACCACCTCAACCATCACCACCAACACCACCACCACCACCGCAAGTCCTCAACCAAAACCACCACCAACACCAACACCACTGCCTCAACCACCAACACCTCCAACACCATCAACACCAACACCACCTCCAACATCACTACCACCAACAACAACACCACTACCACCAGCACCACCACCACCACACCACCACCACAAACAGCTACAACAGCACCTGTTGCATGAGCACCAGCACCATCAGTTCTTTTCTTTCTTTGACCAGACTCTGTTGGGATTCAAAGCCGTACACCACAACACAGAAAACCTTTTCCAACTCAATATTACAATGAATTTAAAAAGCTTAGAAAATAAATCAATAGAAACTTTTACACGATCGCACAAACAAACAAAACCACGCAAAAGAGTTGACACACTTCGGGTAAAATGAGCAAACGATACAGAAATAGTAATTGAAAATCTTCACTAATTAATTAATCTAACACTAATTAACCGTAATTTTTAAACTAGAATTGAAAAACAATCTGGAAGTTAGCGAAAATTTTCTTAGAAATGACGAAATTAATTTCATAAGTACCACATTATTTAACCGTCAGACGAGTAATTAGTATTGTTATTATTACTTCGTTATTATTATTATTATGCATTTATCAAGCGCCACCATCTAATGATCAAGTGAAGGACTAGCTCAAGGTCCCTACACAGTAACCGATCCAGAGGAGGAAGATCGAACCCATACTCTCCGCATTAGAAGGCGAGCGCTCTTTCCAATCGGCTACTGTGTCCACATTGTGGCATTTACTCCCCTCCCCCCACAGTATAATTACAACTAGCTCAGCTTTCCCTAATTGGAGATCCGCCTTAAAAACACAATAAATTGATATTGAATTCGGATTTCACTCAATGGCTAAATGCATATCCTAATTATTATATTAATTAGTATTCAATATTAACAAGGTGTCGCAACTGAACCAGATGTGAAAAATAAACCAGTGCATTCTTGAGTTATCCGAAAAACTTGGTCTCTTAATTAGTTCGTTCGAAATAAAACTTCACTACCATAGAAACATCTCTATTGTACAAAGAAGTGAAGTCCCCACGAGAGAGAGTCATGACTGTGAAGCGATATCGTCTTCGTTTTCTTAGTCTCGGCATATGACGGCGAGTGGCCAGCCATCTACCTCGCCGTCTCATCTTCCCACTAACATCGTACAGCCTGTTTACTCATCATACCTCAGTTGGCTAGGGGGCGCAGGTGGAGCAGAAATCTTGAAAGAAATTCAGCCCTTGCGGGATTTGAACCCTCGACCTCTCGGCTGAAAGTCTAGCGCGCTAACCCCTTCTGCTGTGAACTCTGCAGAAATCATTAGACGATAAATCACGTCGGCACCAAACAAACACCAGACATCAAACGCGCACCGCTGGTTTTGCCAAATTCAAAATCAAACGACTGAAATCTGAAAGCAACAGCTTATGCAACAGCTTACTTATGCAACAGCTTATGCAACAGCGTATGCAACAGTTTCTCTAATTACAACAAGACCACACGCAGCACTCTTGTAGTATACACAACGCTCTTGATAGGTCCTAATAATGCTGTCTAGAAAAGGCATTAATAGCCCAGATACATACAGCAACCTTTCGATTCACATATCTTGATACCCATTCACAATGGTCACAGTTTCGTTAATCCAGTATACAACGCTGTTTCCTCCTTTTTTCCTCCTCCTCCTCTTCCTCCTCCTCCTCCTTTCCCTGCTTCTCATCCTCCTTCAGAGACGTACCTCAAGAGATCAACCACAATGAGACGCAATCACGAACACAACGTATGCAGGGCTGTAGTGGAGCGTATACGCGGGTATACAGCGTATACTTACCTCTAGAGAAATTTGAGAGCGTATACTCACGAGGGTATACGCGGGTATACAGCGTATACTTACCTCTGGGAACGAAAATTTTAAAAAATGAGAGGTTTTTAGGGCGAATGACTAAAAAAAAAAAAAAAAAAAAAAGGTCATCAACTTTTTCAGAGACAAAATCGTAAAAAGTCTGAAAATTTTCTGAGAATTGGTGAAAAGTCAGAAATTTATCCTAAAAAAAGTCTTCAAATTTTTTTTTACGCCGCTGGTCACCGCTAGCGTATACTCACCTCAAATTTTACCACTACAGCCCTGAACGTATGTCGATCAAAAGTAAAAATCTACAACGATGCATTGTCTAGGATAACGTGACAGCGCGTGCGGACATCTTGCACGTCCGCGCGTCTCTCATATAATATTCGAAAACGGATTAAACTATCTATCTACGACGAGAAACTATCGCGAGAAAAGAGTCCGATTTACAATAATATATCACCGTCATATTTGAGCCATCGACAACATACGAAAAGCACAACCAATCACACACTCTGGACAGTTATAAGTTTGTATACACAGCAAAGGAAATTTACAAACGTTGGTACTATAATACAGGTTACTGTACAACGTCGATGCGGATCCTTCTCTCAATTCTTCTCCATTGTAGTACTTTCTCAGGCGATCGTTTCAAGTGTCATATCTCGTAATCATAATCTAGAAAATTCTACGGCGCTACTTGAAAGATTAGCGCAGGTACCAAGCTGGTAATAAAGGTAGGCCATACTCTAGTCTAGGGGATCAGAAATCTCGGAACATATCTCTGGGGATGTGAACTTCCGACTTCTCGGTTGACGGCCCAGTGCGCTAACCACTATAGATCATCGCGCATCCTATCTATTGTGTGAAGAGTGAACTGCAGCCAGAAAACACATCAACATACCATATGTTGAACTAAGCGCCAGTTCACGAGCGTTTCGTCAGGTCAGAGGGGTTGTCCCAGAGCAACTACGTGGAGGTCGAAGTCCGGTTGCAAGATCAACGAGATATGGAGGCTGAGGTACTGCCAAGGAGGATTTCGTCAAGGAAGAGAAAGCTTGGAAGGCGGAGGACTAGGACTGCATGGAAGGATCTGGACAGGAATTCTTGACTAAGTGGAGTGGAGAGCCTGAGGGGTGATGGATAGACAAGCACGAGGCAGACGTTGGTGGGTGAGCGGCGATATTGGTGGAGGAGCTGAGAATTGACGCCATATCTCTGCAACCATTTCTAGCTTCTAATCGACAAACGGCGTTCCGTAAAAGCCTGCACACTTTTTGCTTCCTACGAGCAAGGTCGAGGTCAAAGCATTAATCGGCTCAAGTTACCTATATGCCCACATGGAGCCCATACAGGACCCATATTCCCATAAAGGACCACATAGAGCTCATGTGGGTCCCATATAATGCATACCGAAATAGTGGCAGGGTTGTACATCACGAGAACACCAGTCAGTGGTCGTTTCAAGTTAAATCGTAACCAGACATCATAAACCGTTGGAGGAGATCTTGCGTAATCGTTATCGTAATCGTATTCGTAATCGTGAACTGTAAATTTCTAAAGCGCTACTCTTAAGCTAAGCGCATGCAGGGCACCAGCTTATTCACGAGCGCTGAGTCGTATCAGATAGGTTGCCCAGAGATCGATGTCCGTTGGTGGTCCGAGACCGGTTGCCAGAGAGAGAGAGAGACCAGAGAGAGGCAGAGCAGCTGTTAAGGTGGGTTTCGTCGAGGACGAGAAAGCTTGGAAGGTAGAGGGGAGAGATGGTAGTACAGCCTTCTCCAACGTTGAAACATCATTTCCGTTATTGGTTCAAACCCAACAAAGAGTTCAAAGGTCGAAGTTTTGTGGTTCCATCTGTCAACTGTCTTTCCAGGTGGCACCAGTCCAAAGCCTGGAAAAAGGAGGAGAGCGGCGCTAACAATCTTTGTAATGAAACAGCGTCGTTAAACAACAATTACAACATTTGGTCCTTCACTATATTCTACCTGCTTCGAGCGAAGGAAATCTTCTCACAGAAGAAACTCTCAAGGCAATATCCAAACAATATAGCGGGATCCATTTCTGTGGCCACGCTTTCAAAATTTGCAATCACAAGATGAAAAGTGGTGAAGAATTCCCGCTCTAGATTTGATCAGCAAATTCAAAGTAACTACTAAGCTGTGTCAGCAGAACAATTACCTAGATTCAGAACAAAAGAAAGAGTGGAACAATGAAGACAATCGTACTCGTAAGTTACAAATTTCTAGAGCACTGCTTGTAAACTAAGCGCAGGGCCCCGGCCTATTCACGAGCGTTGTGTCGTATCAGAGGGCTTGTCCAGAGCTGCCAGTTGAAAACGCAAGTCCGGTTGCCAGACAGATCAGGTCGAGAAGGAGACAGAACAGTTTACTGACTATGAACTCAATCACAAACACAGTGAATTAAACCTAGATGTAAGGTGGGACATTTTGAAACCGGAATAAAACCGAAATTGTGTTAAAGCAATGATTTGGGAACCAAAAATAAATCAAAAGAACTGATATCGGGATAAACGCCGTGCCAGTATACCCACAAGTAGCCCATATAGAACCCATATTCCTGTATAGTGCCCATATTCGTCCCATCTAATGCCGCTGGAAATGCTGGCAGAGCAATGGTGGTGGTTGTGACGATGATGATGATGATGATGATGATGATGATGATGATGATGATGATGATGATGATGATGATGATGATGATGATGATGACGATGACGATGATGATGATGATGATGATGATGATGATGATGATGAACAAGAAGTACAAGAACAAGAAGAAGAAGAAACATCAACGGAATTGAAACTGGGTTTAAACGAAAAAATCAAAAAGCAGTGCGCATAAATGAGCAAAATGTCGCTAAAATGTTCGCAACACTTTCCTTGCGATACACTCGACGTAGGCCCTACATAAAGTTTAAACCACAAAATCACAAGCACGTCGTGTTAAATGTATGCCACGAAACGTTCTAACTACATGTACATGTACATAGCATTAAACGTCGTCGTAAAAGCACGAAATACGCCGAGTAGAGTTACACAGTTCATCGGCAATCACAGAGATCGAAAAAGATATTCAACTGGTCCAATTCAAAACTGAAAGAAGTGACGTAGGCCTACGTAGATAGAGAATCTGTTGTCAGATAACAACTAAACAACTGGCGTATTATTACCATATGGCCTATTATTACTATTATTATTGTATTTACCCGAGGTAAGTATATTTGGCTGCCTAATTGGACCACCGGAATAGGCCAACTACGCTGGCATTTTTTTTAGTTTTAAAATGGGTAGGCCATATATTAATTTACCAGTAACAAAATAATCGTAATAGCTGCTGCTATTAATCTAAAAATAGTATTAAAATTTAAAGTAGAAACTTTCTTCCTTGCGTTTATGCAGTTCATGATTCATGGAAGATACACTGAAGAAAATAGTTGTTTTTACATGAATGCGATACTTTCTTCTCATTTAACTCTGGACTGACGTGGGTTTTCTGGAAAACACACTTGCAAATACATGCTCTATTGCATTAAATATCACAGGAGACAGGACCCAGTTAACTCAAAAAAGGACTCTGTTGGTGTTTCCAATGAAGGCTTCAATTATAGTCAGTATACCCAGTTTAAAGCTTAACAATGCCAGCGTAGTTGACTTATTTCAGTGGTCCAAACAGGCAGTCGAATATGAAATACCTAACCACACAAAACCTCATTGATTCTAATATTCACTATTATGAAGCGTCAATGCACACCAAATTGTCACAAGTGGACTAATGGCAATGTACAAAGGACTGGGTCATCGCTTCCCAATCTAGCGCATCACGGTCTTAACCGCCCTGTCATCAGTTAAGAGGCCTGCATTTGGCTATTTTTATAGAGCCATTTCGTACATCATAAAGGCAATAAACCGCTTCATTGAATGCTGAACTCCCTCATTCAATCCGCTATACAGATTCCAGGCCGCAAAACCACTCGTCATGGTAACTGTAGATACAAGTAGTTTTTCGGTCTGGAACTTTGTTAAGTGGGATGAATGTAAGAATTATATGCATTCCCTGAAGCGGTTTATTGCTTTTATGAATTACTCAAAAGGCTTTTGATCTGAGATCTGCTGGTGAGGAAAATCTACAATACACGACCTTTACCTGTGACCCACTAAACGTAGATGACAGTTAATAGTAAATTTGCCTTTCAAAGTTACAAGAATTGGTGCGCTATATAAATTTTCCAGTTACATCATCATAAAAAGTTGCTAAAGGGATAAATTAATCTAATCTTAACTAAGTAATATTAAATTCGTGTTAATAGTATTTCAGCGTTTAATTTATTTCAATTTACTTAATTCATAGAACAGTAATAATTATTGAACTTATACTACCGGGTACTAACGAACAGTAGGCCCCTAATGTTAAGAAAATAAATAACACAGACTATCCCTAACAAATTAGATCTGTTAGTACATGTTTTAACCTCAAATCTTGAGTAATTATTTGGCTAATCAGACATTTAATTAATCAACAATCTAATTTAATTATCAAATTGTAATTTTTAGTATTTACTGGAGTGTTAAAATACTTGGGACCGTACTTACAGTAAACTTGAGTATAACAGAATTTCTCATAAGCTATGCAGATCTAAAAACACATGAATTCGGCACTGCGATGGAATTGAACTGAACTGCAACATTGCCTCGACATACCTGGACTATATTGTTCAGAACTTCCGCTGTACTTAGAATTATTTCAAGTCGATGTACAATAATTATAATCTAGTGTACTAACTTCTATAACGCCGTTACAGCGTTGTTTCAAGTGAAAGTAAAGTAACGCAATTTCATCCTTTGGAGAAGCCATTTTGAATCCCAATAAGCGACGAAACAAGTTTTTACCACTGTTAAATTAGTTCAAGTAACACGTGCGACAACAATTAGTTTTCCATTGTAAACAATGACAAGTGCGTGCTTAGCGAATATTCGGATAAGCCAAGATGTACTGATTGTCAACAACATTGCAACTGCAAACAATGCAACCGCAAACAGCAACCGCAAACATTACAACCGCAAACATTGCAACCACAAACATTACAACCGCAAACATTACAGCTGCAAACTTTCAACTGTAAACACTGCAAAATGCAAACATTGCAGCCACAAACATTGCAAATGCAAGCAGAACCGAAAGATTACAGTCATGGAGTAGAGAACAGTACTGTACTCTTGAAAAGAACACTGCACTTCTCAGGAAGGGATTGTTCTACTCGACAACAGAGAGGGCTGCGTGTTGAATAGTCGTGACTGCATTCCTTTAGGGTGGAACTGCATTCCTTTGGGACGTGTCGACGACATCTGGTGATTAGCTCTTCGGTTTGCATCCCTTCGTTAGATTCCCTATGACTGTCTGAACTCCTTGCTTGATGCTCACTCCGAGACCCTGCGTTCAGAAAAGGAAATTGAAAGAAGTCTGTTCATCTTCGACATTACAATAAACCAACAAACAGCAGTCTAAGTAGACATTCAGAAAGAACCAGCAGCATCATTACCAACATCATCACTTCCCGAAGCCGTATATTTGGCGGCGAAGGGTACGAGCAAATGATCTCCATTGTCCTTGGACAGTTGTCGAGTCCAGTGCTCCTCTCAGCGTTGGTCCAAGTCTTGTTATGTCCTCGTTTATTAGCCTAGTATCAGCGCAGTCTTGGTCTGCCTTTGTTTCTTTTTCACTCGAATCCTACGCGTTGTGCGTTTTGTGGGATTCTTATCTTTGGTTGCACATCAATGTTGACTGTAAATGACTGTAAATGACTGTGATATCGATTGCTGTTTGGTGTTCAATGATGACAAACGTCAAAATATTCAATTTTCTTTTACGAACATTTTCAACGTTTCAACACAGAAATTATGCGAATATGAGGCACATGGTTGGTTATTCAGTCGTCAGGCGAAGAGCAGATAGACATCCAGGTGGTTGATCTGAAGGCCCCTATATATTCATACATGTTAATCATTTATGTTATATAATGTAATTTAATTGGATGCATCTCCCGAACAACTGCCACCGTGTGACACTGTGTTATGTCTTGTTTTGTAAATAATTTTATGCTACGTGCGAACTGTTAGTCGTATGGTCAGGGTTTAAATCCGCAACTGACAAGATTCGAGAATTTTCCATCAGGCTGGCCACGATCATGCACTAGAGATTTGCAATCTGACATACTCCCTGACGAAATGGTTCAACTTGTGGATTTTGCAAGACCAGAAGGTTGTGCCACAGCTGCTACTGTGCACCCAGAACCTTCTGGAAACATACCCTTGTTTCTATCGCTCTGCGTATGCTCATGGCATTGATGATCTCCAACTGTTCAGCTGAACGCTGTTCAGTGAGATGGGACTTATAAATATAAACCACTATACCTACAACAATTGCTGGTAAGCTTTTAACTGCACTGCGTCTAAGTCAGCGTCATGGTGTAAGAGAGATAGAGACTCCCTCTTACACTATGGTCAGCGATCGAAATCAACGGCCTTGGCAACCAAAAGATGTCGTGAAAACTGTGAAATTGCCAGGGTTGTTTAGACACCTTTAAATAGCATTCCACAACTCTATATATAAAAGCTGAAATTTTCAATACTTGTTAAGTTCCAGCCTCTCTTGAATCCTTCAACAGTACATTACTATTACTTAGCATCATTAATGTATTTGTAACATATTGCGGTGTGTCAATGTGAGTCGATAATAAACGAATAATAATAAGAAGACCCTCGAGAAACCTTCTTCCTGTTACAAAAACTATCCATCACAATCCAGAGGTTCAATGCTATCGCGTGCCTAGGCACGATGAGGAACTAGAATGCTGATTTTAATATAACCGGATAATAATAATAATAATAATAATAATAATAATAATAATAATAATAATAATAATAATAATAATAATAATAATAATAATAATCCGTTCGCTGGGTAACTACTAACTGAACTACAGTGGAACTTGGGTTTACTACAGTTACTAATTGACTTCGCCACTGCGTGTACTCTCGTAATGCCAGTCCGAAACCTGAGAAATGAGGAGGGCGACGCTAATTGTGTTTGTTATGACACAGCGTCGTTAAACAGCAACTAACCAACCAATCACTTGGCTAACTACATCACGCCGTGAGAATAATAAAACTGCTCTGTTTGTTTAGACACCTTTATTGTCGGTTTATGTGTCTCTATAATAACATATCCGTAATTTTGTTCAGCCGAATAAATAAAAACCCCTAACATGGAAGCGTTGAGTAAATTGTCGTCGACGGTATCTCGAGCCGCTAGATGTCGTTAAACTTCCAAGAAAACTAAAATTGCTTGACCTGCTTAGACACCGTTATATCGTTGACTACGACTGTATATATACGCTCAAGTCATTCAGCCAATTAAATGTTAGTTACATGTGACTTACGACAGAGCAGGAAGCTACGGGGGACAAGAAGTGTTGCTGTAAATATTGTTTCACGTTTTAGTACATAAATTTCATCAGGTTAACTGCTAAAATATGTATACAGATTATAATTTCGAAATTTTATTTTCTGGCTAGTTGTTGTCGCTGCTCAGGTGAGTTTGATTATATTTGTTTTCTCTGTTTTGTTTCGAGGCGTTGGGCACGTAGGCCTACATCGGCAGACCTGTGTGGACATAGCAAATCGCAAGTGTCATTTTCAATTCCGCCACTGCTCGTACTCTTGCAGTGCCAGTCACAAGCCTAGATAAAGGAGGGCCCCGCTAATCATCTTTATTATGACACAGTCTCTATAAACATGACCTAACCAACCAATTCAGTTATGTTAGACTCCGGCAACTGTCAGCTGGAACATCAGACATATCGGAAAGGACTGGCCAACTGCCCTCCTTTGCCGAGGCTACCATGGGTCGCGGCTGGTCATTTGACCTGCCTATTTTACTCTTGACCTGCCTTGTGACCTGCCTATTTTACTCTTGACCTGCCTTGTGACCTGCCTATTTTACTCTTGACCTGCCTTGTGACCTGCCTATTTTACTCTTGACCTGCCTTGTGACATGCCTATTTTACTCTTGACCTGCC
The DNA here is from genome assembly GCA_963556255.1 of Allolobophora icterica. Taxonomy (NCBI): domain Eukaryota; kingdom Metazoa; phylum Annelida; class Clitellata; order Crassiclitellata; family Lumbricidae; genus Allolobophora; species Allolobophora icterica. The sequence continues at coordinate 64,293,064 of OY744610.1, read as the reverse complement.
TTGTGACCTGCCTATTTTACTCTTGACAGGTCTGGTTGACTGTTTCTGTAATGTCGTACGTCTTATTGGCATACAATGTTCATGATGTTCTGAGTAGCTAATCAGTAAGGCCTACTTCCAAATCTTTAAATCTGCCTGTTTGAATGGGGTGCCACGGCATTTAAGGTCCCCAAGTACGGACCGTGCATGCTAGAGCCACTGTATATGGCCTCGACCCAGCTCAGTTTCAGTGGATTGATAGCGCGAGGTTCTTCACAACCGCGCCTCCTATTTAAAAGATTGCCAATGACTTAATTAATGAAGACAGAAGTTTAATGTTTGTTGTCCCCTATGCTCGTACTGCTACGGCGAAGCGTAGGGCATTCTCCGTGGTGGGTCCTCCCGTCTGGAACGATCTCCCTCTCTCCATTCGTTCCCTCCCTAGGGACCTCTCAGGTACTTTTTATGTCCTTCTTAAGACCTTTCTTTTTGAACGTGCTTGGGTCGGGAGCGCCACTTGGTAGATTTCTTGAAGGGGCGCTATATAAGTTCATCATAGATAGATAGATAGATAATTTACCTCCTTACTCACTTAAACCGAGTAATTACTGTCAGTGCAATCGGTAACCTTCGCCGGTCGTTCTTGTGCCGGGTTCTTGTTGAAGGGCCGACATCTCTGATGTGCGTCCAGACACTTCTGGTATCGAAGCTAAAATGGACAAAGGACCAAAATCACACAACGGGCAATTGCAATTGTAATTAAGATCGCAACAAAGAGAGGAATCGTTGCTCTCAAATAGTCCATCTTTGCTGATGCTTTACGTGTTAGCAGTGCTGCAAAAAGCGACTGCATTGAGGCGTTGGATGGAGTTAGATAAGCCCTGATGCAGGAAAGTTTTCTCACGATTACCTCCAAAGAATTTGGCAAGGTGTTAAGTTATGCTACAGAGCTAGTTTCTCCTATGTTATGTAACGGTATGCTATCTTATTTATGTTATGCTATCTTCTGTTATGTTATGTGAAGTTATGCTACAGAGTGAGTTTTTCCTATATTACGTAATGCTACCTTATGTTATGCTATCTTCTGTCATGTTAAGTTATGTTACGGCGTGAGTTCTTCCTACCTTGCACGCAGCCTCGATTGTCTTGCAGAGAGCCCCGGCTGATGGATCGCAGTGAAATATGTGCGCAATGAACTGATCTTGTGCGCAGTGCATGATAAACGAACACAGTCTGTCACATAAGAAACACATTCACTGTGTCACATGACTAAGAAACGCATACACTGTGTCACATGATTAAG
>OY744610.1:64234282-64286782 GCA_963556255.1 Allolobophora icterica | reverse complement strand
GGGGCGCCTATACATGGAAGCCTTGGAGCAAATGCTCCATCCAAGAAATGGGGGGGGGAGATCTGTAAGTGCATGTGCCATCATTACAGAGGGAAGGAAGAGTGAAGGGAAGAGGAGGGGGAGGGAGGGGAAGTTGCTCCAATGATTTAGGGGGAAAGTCGCCCCTGGATACATGGAGAGAGTTCCAACTTCTAGGTCGAGCAACAGAATCAGCTAACCTGTTGGTCTGAGAACCTGTGTCGTGCCAAGATAGTGACATCTTAAGACCTTCTTCGGTTCCTCCATGGGTGTCGGAAAGGATGTGTCTGAAACCACAGAACGCAAAAGAAGCGATCATTCAAGATATCCAAACCACTCCTCTTCTATTTATTCTGCTTCAGTGATTCGTAATCGTAATCGTAGATCATTATTTAAAGCTAAGCGCAGGGCATCAGCTTATTCACGTCAAATCAGAGGGATTGTCCAGAGTAATCAATTGGAGATTCCACTGTGGTTGCCAGAAACTACCAGATAGAGCAGGAAATGAGCTTTATTGAGGACGAGGAAGATTGGACACAATTAGATGAGATCACAGAACAGACAAAACTATATTAGTCCTAACCCATCGTCTCACGAAAACTACTATGAACTGTTGAACGACCTACAAACCCTACAACGAGCACCTTATGGCAACAAACGGCGTCGACATCGGAAAAAAAATTAATTCAGAGCTGCAGTTCTCAACGTTTCTATTGCATACTAGGGCACCCAGTGGTTGCAATATGGAGACAGTCGTCTGCTTTTACTTATTGGACGAAAATTGCACATAAAAGAGGTGTCTAATTATTTTTTAACAGTTCTTATCGTCAGTATGGCATAATACAGGATGGATGAATCCAGAGTTTAACGTTTTATGGCAACAAAAGCCGTTGACGTCGACAGAAATTATTTTGGCATATTACAACGCAAGCCCTAGTGAAAAAGTGGATCCTGACTAATGATTAAATTTTAAATGATGGTAACGAGATGGTAAGTCAGGCGTTTTGTGGTAGATGATTCCAAATACGAGAATCACAGTAGATGAAAGCAGGTGTTGCTACAGTCGTCTGGACCTAGGTTCTAGCAGCAAGCCAGTATTAGAAGCACGCAGTAGCCTCGAAGGGTAATGTGTGCTAAGATATTATCGAGGGCCTGCATTATGGGCCTTAAAATTAAGTGTGCAATCGTAAATTTATAGTCTAATCGAAAAAGCAACATAAAATAAACGAAAATGCTACTTATATAGGGCCTGAAGTAACCGACTTGAAGGTGTCGAAACTGAGCATAATATAATTCGTAGCATTCAATTGTTTAACGACATCTTACGTTTGACAGAACCGTTGATCATATTCACTGGATTATGTCACGTTTAATAACTAGTGAGTAAATTAACATCATGAGAAATAGCAATATTATCCAGGATGAACGGTATTTATACATAGGGTCTGAAATAATCGTTGAAAGATGTCTAAACCGGGCTTAATATAATCTGTGTTATGAAATTGTTTAACGACATCTAGCGGCTTGCCACGACCGTTTATTTTAGCACGTGACTATTTCAGTCCTAATGACTCTCGATTTAGTTACTATGAGGGAAGTAGCGGCGAAGTATTATTGGCTCTTAGCAGTTATTATTATTCCAAAAGTTTAACGACATCTTATGGCCACATAGGCCGTTGACGTCTTTACAGTTTTTTTTATATATTTCAGTTCATGTTCGTATAACTTTCATTGATCAGTTTCTTTCTTAGCAGTGTTTTAATATATACACTTTAAAGTATCCAATTTAGAGGTGTCTAAACTTAGCCTAATATAATTCGTATTATTCAACTGTTTAACGACATCTAACGGCTGCCACGACCGTTAACTTTAGTACTGGATCAAAAATTACTTTTGTAGAGGCTGTCGAAGGTCAGATGCTGTCCATTGGGAGGGTCTCGAATCCGCTCAAGGTTCGGCAGGTTGTTTGGACGAATGATTCCACCATGTGGCGCTCCCTGTGTCTGATGTCGTAGACTTCTCTCCGTCAGGATCTGCTTACAAATGTCGCGCAGGGCGCTCGCTATGTGGCGCGCCAGACCGTCGCACCGGAAGACGTGGCACATGTGCTTGTGGGTGATGCTGTCACGTGCCACGTAGGCGAAATCCCTGGAGAATTAAGAACGAGAAAGCAGTCTCTTATTAAGGGAAATGTTGTGGATGATATCTAAATAATTATTCTAAATCATCTGAGTTTTGTCTTAAGCTGGCATCACATTCAGAACACCTGTGTGTGAGAGAGGGTGTGAGTGAGACAGACAGACGGACGGATGGAGGGAGGGAGGAACGGACAGGCAGACTTAGAAAGATAGAGAGAGAAAGGAAGAAAGAGAGCAAGAACTTGCATGCGTTGATGAGTGCATGTGTGTGTGTGTGCGTGCGTGCGTGCGTGCGTGCGTGCGTGTGTGTGTGTGTGTGTGTGTGTGTGTGTATGTGTGTGTGTGTGCGTTTGTGCATTTAGCTGATGGGAGTATTTCCGTAAAGGTTCTTCTCCTTAGACTGTCTTCTTGAAAAGTCTATCAAGAGATTTTCAAGACCGAACTAGATTTCAACTTCTTCGTCCTCAATCTTCCTCTTCTTCTTCTTCTTCTTCTTCTTCTTCTTCTTCTTCTTCTTCTTCTTCTTCTTCTTCTTCTTCTTCTTCTTCTTCTTCTTCTTCTTCTTCTTCTTCTTCTTCTTCTTCTTCTTCTTCTTCTTCTTCTTCTTCTTCTTCTTCTTCTTCTTCTTCTTCTTCTTCTTCTTCTTCTTCTTCTTCCTCCTCTTCCTCTTCCTCTTCCTCTTCCTCTTCATCATCTTCTTCTTCTTCTTCTTCTTCTTCTTCTTCTTTTTCTTCTTCTTCTTCTTCTTCTCCTCCTCCTCCTCCTCCTCCTCCTTCTTCTTTCTTTTATTTTCACACATTTTTACACGCAAATTCTCTTTAATAGATCTCATAATATTACATGGTTGAGTTGATATACTCACAATTCTTCAAGTTAATTCTGGCAACAAAGTGAAAAAAGGAAAATTAAAAAACACATTTAAAACCAAAAATGAATAAGCATGCACAAAAAGAACCATAAAGTGAAAATTTCTTACTTGTTACCTCACGATGACATATTCAAATAAAATAAACTAAATAAAAATATGCTAAACATCCTTAGATAAATGTAATTAAAATAAACTAACAAGAAAGCATATTGGGATAGTATTTTTCTTTAATGTTAAGATTTCATTCTAAGCTTATTTAGAGTTACGTTAACATCAACCAAACAAGGACCATCGAAGACAACTCTGAATTTTTAACGCACAAAATAAAATAAAAGATAGAGTACTAAAAAAGGTGTCTAAACGAAACTAGAAAATTATTTAAGCGCTCCGAACGTTGATTTTAGAAACAAACCAGATTTACCTCTCTCTTCAGGTAGCAAATTTAAAAACAAAATAACTACTTAGACACTTTCGACATGTTTTGCATACCAAACTTTTTCACTTTCTCGTCTAGCGTTCGTGATCTAGGAGTGACCCTTGACAATTCTCTCACCTTTACTGAACACATTTCCAAACTCACTCGCACTTCCTATTTTCACCTAAGGCGCCTTAGAGCTATCCGTCGCTCTCTGTCATCTCCAATTTTCACTTCAATTGTCCATGCATTTGTCTGCTCTAGACTTGACTACTGCAATTCCCTCCTCATTGGTCTTCCCAAAGTCCGTCTTGCTCCTCTTCAGTCCGTTCTCAATGCTGCTGCTAGATTAATTGCCCGTCTTCCTCGATTCTCTCATATCACCACCTTTATGGCAGAAGAACTCCACTGGCTCCCGCTTTCTGCCCGCATCCAATTTAAGGTCCTCATCCTTGTCTCTAAGGCTCAGCTTGGTTTCGCTCCAAAATATTTATGTGACTTATTTCATCGCCCTCACTCTGCGGCTTCTCTTCGTCCTCTTCGTTCATCTGACCGTTTGGACCTCCTCGTTCCCCGTGTCAGGACTTCACTGGCTCAATCTAGGTCGTTTGCTTCCATTGGCCCTGCTCTTTGGAATGGGCTTCCTCCGTTTGTTCGTTCTTCTATTCTCTCAGGTAGCGTCTCTTCCTCTTTTACCTTTCTTAAAACTTGCTTTTTCTCTCGGGGTCTATCGCACTGGGAGCGCTTCTGAATGGCCCTCCCGCTAGAAGCGCTTTATAAATATCCGAATACAATACAATACAATACAAACACTAATATAATTGTAATTATTAAAATCTTTATAATTTTTTTAATTCCCCGAGCTATACGTAAACACTCAGGAGATAAAGAAGTTCGGAAAAATATAAAATACTTGGCTTTGCCACTCGATCGTAATCGTAACTGTAAACTCCAAACTTCTAAACCACCACTCGAAAGCTGAGCGCAGGGCACCAGCTTATTCACGAGGGCTGCGTCGATTGAGATGGGTTTCCCGAAGGGTAGTAAAAAGGCGCTCTGAGCCCGTATTTCCAGGAATACAGATCAAGATAGGAGGCAGAGCTGGGTTCCTGGAACAGAGTAACCTTATGAGAAGTAATTGCATCTCTCTGTCTCCAGCACATAAAACATTAAAAGACCATTAAACGTATCTCGCTCCAAATTCGTCTGTGAAATCTGGGATTAAGATTACTAGGGATATGAAGCGGCAACGCGTCAGCCAATCAGAGCTCCTCTTTTCTGATTCATCGCAGGCGATGTCTGTGGCCGTCTATTTTTAGAAAAGTGACATCCGGGTCCTTAGTAGAGGGGCGACTTGGCTCAGAGCAGATGTAAACACTCTCGGAGTCGCTCTAGATTCTTTTAGCGATTTATTTATTAAGGACATAATTATGCGATTAAAGTAAATTATGGACAGTCTAAATAAATAAATAGTCTGAAACTAAGTAACAGACAGGATGCCAAAATCCTGCAGCTAATGATAAAAGTGCTTTTATTTAGTTAAGCCAGCTATAAACGACCCATGTTTGACTAGCGGTGTTGCAAAACGTCCCGGATGGGAGCCGCACACATAGTCTAGATAAAAGATCCTATATTCATCGGCTTCATTTCCCTTTAGTAATCTTAATCCCAGGTGAAATGCTACGAGGCGAGGCCCGATCCTAGGCCCTGCTTAAGCAGGATAGGAGGGTCGGATTTCCATTTATGTCCAACTTATAGAAAATTACTCCCCGCCAGATTTCAGATTTTTTGTACGCACCACCTCAGTTGTTTCGGACTAAATCAGCCTTGTTAGCATGTTCGATCAATAAGATCCTTTCTCTTCCATTTGGTTCTTCCTCTTTCCTTGGAGCTTTCGTAATTTTGAGAATTCAAGTTTACTTTTTCCGCTCAGATTAGAGTAAGTTTAATTGAAGCAGAAACCGATGAACAACCCTCACGGACTAATCCTCTTTATAAGAAAGATTTTAAATGAATTTAAAGGTGTCTAAACCCAGCCGTTTGCCTGCTTTAACTCCACCTCTGCAGAAAGGGCACAATTTCTGGAAACTTCCATTTCTATAGGACCGCGTATTTAATTTTCATAAGTATGCATAATTAGTATTTATACTAAGAGTAAACGATAAGCAAGGCCTTATTTATGATGAATTACTTCCGAAAACGCAAGGCGCGTAGTGTTGTTTATTTTGTGAACGTCCTCATTAAAAATATATTTTCAGGGCTAGAATTTATTAAAAACGTGCGCATTTCACGACAATCATGAGCATGGCATTGTTTTCCGACGCACACGGAAAGAAATAATCTTTTGAAAGATACTTATATTCGAACAAAGCAGTGCCGGCCTTATGGGCTTGCGAACGTCCCGTAATTATCAGTAGCCCGAAAACAGTTACAGAAAATTAACATGAACAGAATTCTCGTGTATAGTTAAATTTGACTTGTTGCACTGTTAGCAATATACTAAAATAAAATGATTAGTAATGAAAAATAATTTTATTTTGTCATATGGGGCCCAAACGGTATACTCTGCACGGGGCCCTAAATATCCTAAGGCCGCCACTGAACAAAGTCCTTGAAACCATCCGGTGTTTTGTGGAGTTTTTCGTTATCGACTTTACAGCTAACGCGGTGAAAACCAATTAGAACGTAACAGGCCTGTTAAATACTGAATACTAAGAAAATTTTTAAGCGCTGCTTGGACACCTTTACATCGGATGTTTCCAATGGTATAAGTTCCTAGTTTTTCGATCAATCTTACTAACGTGCATTTTCTTAAACTAGCTTTCATTTAAGTTAACGGCCACAAGATGGCGTCATATAAGTAAGTAAGTAAGAAAGTATATTCTTTATTTCAACCAGCTGACAAAACGCACTCTGGTGTACATTACATGCAAATAAACAATTTACAAGTTACATTTTCCGGTTTAATTCAAGTACAACATCCTAACCAAGAAAGTCTTTCTCATTAAGCTATCAGCTTTGGGTAAATATACGGTCGTGTTTTCTTGGCCGAAGGGTATATACATTTTTTTTCTTGAAGGTAAAAACCCATGCAAAACATGCCCTGGACAGGCCAAGACATCGGAAAACAGCCGGGTGTCAACTTGCTTATTCAATAATTGTTCATATGTCGGTTTGTCGCTTGGGAGGTATCTCAGGCCAATCAGTTTATTTATCACTGATTGTAGCTTATTCCTATCTTGTTGCCCTGCCCTGTATACTCTTTTTCAAGTTTTCTGCCCTTGGGCGGGTTTAGACTTCAAATGGAGTCCCTCCTCTCGATGCCCCGGCTCCTCCAGCGATTTACTATATCCATCCACCATCATCATCATCTAACTCTAAACTTTCAGACCGGTAGTTATTTGCCAGCCTTACCGAGTCCCCGGAGTCAGTCGCTAAACAATTACCGACCGACTTGATGAGTTAGCAACTGACTTAGCGACTTAGTCGACTGGCCGTAGACGTTGAAGTCAATGCTTTTTCAACGCTATGTTTGGCTAAGAACAGACGCCATTTTCGATTAAAAAATTCCGTATCGTCAAGCAACGTTGCAGACATCACTCGGGCAGGTAGAAATAAAAGAACTGGTGCCCTGACATCGACTGATTGTTAGACTGTTAGTCTGTTGCACCATGACTCCTACATTATGATCAAGTGATGCTCCTGTCCTGCTGCTGATGTCTTCGTCGAATCGAAACTCGGAGACCGCCATTAAAGCAATAAGCAAAATATATCATGAACGAAGTCGCTAGCAGTCGATAACATAGCGACTGGTTTCGACTTGAGTGCTTAGCGTCAGTGGCGGATGGCGGCGGTTCCGGGAACTAACCTTACCGCGGATAGGTTTCGTTGAATACTGAATACTGCTAATAATATTAATCACTATTTAGACACCTTTAAGTCGACTTCTCTTGCGATACTTATACCTCCTCCTCCACGCTACTTTCGTTACTGTTATATTACCTAACAATAAACTAGATGTTCGCCAATCCTAGGACGGTTTAATACAATTTGAAAATATATTTTCCAATGTGCGTGAAATTTATTATGACCGTAGTTTAAAAATTTGTGAAAATTTGCCCGTTTGAACCCATAAGATCGTTCGTCTCAGCCTGTTGGCCACCTAAGTAATTTGTAATCGAGAATTTATTTAGGGCCACTCATAATCAGAGGTACTTCCGACAAAGAGAAATGGTTTCACGGATGGATATTTACCGTCCGTTGCTTCTTCCTACGCCCCATACACGGATTGAGTGGATCGGTTGGATGTTAAGTAGACACATGTCTTGTGGATCGATGAGAACGAGGTTCTCCTCATCCAACTCCATATAGAGGCTCTTGCCCTACACAGACAACACAGACGAAACACAAGTCAGATACAATACAATACAATACAATACAATACAATACAATACAGTACAATACAATGCAACTGCATTTGTTATTGTCCTCCTTCCAAAGTTCACAAGTTCACACAAGACCATACGACAGAACATCGATTACGCTGAGCAATTGTGAGTGAAGGACTCACTCAAGGTCCTATACACAGTAACCGCCTCAGTGGAGAGAGCTCGAACCCGTACTCTCCGCATTACAACGCAAGCGCTCTAACCAATCGGCTACCGTGTCCCTTGAATTAGACCCGATTAAAACTCATTAAACTTAATTAAATTCAAGCTCTGAGTTGAATTACGTCACTTCTCTCTTTCATAGTTCTCGTTAAACGTTGAATACTGCTAGTAATGTTTATCACCATTTAGACACCTTTTTAAATCGCTTTCCACGGCGATATTTACTTCTACCTTCGATTATTGTCGCTCGTGTAGTGCAGCGTTTCTCAACCTTTTTAGTGCTACGACCCCTTGATATGTTATTTCCAAAGTTGTGGCGACCCCCAACAATTAAATTGGTTACTCCCCTTCACCGCATTTTTGCTACCATTAGTGTAGTAATTATAATTTCATAATATATTAAGATTAAGAAACTACGCTAACAACTTTTTAAACAAATTTCTGAAGGTTCCAGCCAACCCCTGGTAAATCGTAAGGCGACCCCCATGGGGGTCGCGACCCACAGGTTGAGAACCCCTGGTATAGTGCATGCATAACCGGTCTTCTTTGGTTCTCTGCCCTTAGGCAGGTTCATTTGTCCAACGGCGCCATTCTTCTCGGTGTTGATCCTCTTCTTTCATCTTTCTGCAGCTGTCCTTCATTATCCAGTCTAGGAATATCGTTCTTGGTCTTCCTCTTGTCTTTTTCCCTTCCATACTACCCTCGATAATATCTCGTAGCAGGGAATTTCCTCTCATTATATGGCCAATCCATCTTCTTTGACGCTGTCTAATTGTCCCAGTCTTGTTGTCAAGACCTTAAACCTCAAGACCAAGACCAAGACCAAGACCTTGAACCTCAAGACCAAGACCAAGACCAAGACCTTGAACCTCAAGACCAAGACCAAGACCAAGACTTTGAACCTCGAGACCAAGACCAAGACCAAGACCTTGAACCTCAAGACCAAGACCAAGACCAAGACCCAAAAAATCGCAATCAGGTCAAGACTTCTAAAAATTGTCAAGTCGAATATTCGCTATTTTAATGAAAACACGAGTCTTTTATTTTATTCAAGCAAATTAACTTTAAATGCAAACTGCAGAGAAATCCAAATTTGTATTCAAAAGTCCTTCATGCAAATTATTATTCCAAATGCCTTTTGTATTTTATAAAAAAAAACAATTCGCTCAGAATTTTCTGACCAAGGTTGGCCTGAAAAAAATTCCGCCTTGTGAAAAAATACGTTCTACAGGTGCTGAAGTCGCTAACACACACAGTATCTTTTCAAGCACTGGATGTAAATGTACATATAGTGAGTCCTTTCGAAATCTTCCCATGGTTTATCTGATACAGAATAGCTGTTGCTGCTGCCAATGGGTTTTCCTGACCAACAAGACTTGTATCCATCCATAGATATTGGTCGTATGATGCAAGCAGGCTTGATACAGAATTCTTGAGTTCTGTTAAATGACTGTTCATATTGACAGCCGGTCTTGGTCTTGGTCTTGCAAGACCAAGACCAAGACTTTGAACCTCAAGACCAAGACCAAGACCAAGACCTTGAACCTCAAGACCAAGACCAAGACCAAGACCTTGAACCTCAAGACCAAGACCAAGACCAAGACTTTTAAAAACGAACTCGAGTGCACTCGAGACCAAGACCTTGGTCTCGAGGACAACAAGACTGAATTGTCCTCATCATAGATCTTTCCTCTCCCACCATTTGCAGTACATCCTCGTTTGTATTATGCTCTGTCCAGCTAATTCTCTCCATTCTCCGCCATATCCACATTTCGAGGGCTTCCATCTTTTTTTATTTCCTCCCCCTTATAGTCCATGTTTCAGATCCGTACAGGACCAAAATCCATACCAGTGTCTTCACCATTCGCTTTTTCGGATTCCTATTTTAATGTTCCTCTCAAGTTCCTTTCTTTTATAGAATGCATCTTTTGCCATGGCTATTCTTCTTCTTTTTATCTCCGCGTAGCACTTCGCATTCTGTGTGACCATACTTCCCAGGTAACAAAGTCTCTCAACTTGCTCTATATCTTCTCCGTTTATGATTATTCATAACCGGTAAGAACCGTTAAAACAGTCTTGCTTTCGATGTAACGGCATTTGATGTCATAAGATGTAGTTATCGTTAAATGTAGAATAATGCTAATGATGTTTATCACTATTTAGACACCTTTAAATCGCTTTAATCGGAGATATTTACGTCTGCCTTCAGTTATTGTCGTTTGTATAACAAAAAAACGCTGAGCCGTGATGCAGCTTTTCTGTTGAAGCAACGGTCTTTGATGTCATAAGATGTCTTAACCAATTAAAATTCATGTCACAATAACTCCGACACTGCGCGTAGTCTGGTAGTGCCAGTCCCAAGCCAGAATAAAGGAGGGCACAAGATGGCATCGGCACAGTTTGACGTGACTGAAGTTAGACTAATTTATCGCAACTGTAGTTTATAAATCTCTACAGCTCCCAAAAGCGAAGTCGCTGGAACCAGCTTATTAACAAACAGATAAGGTCAGAATTGGTTCCAGGTCGAGATCCGAAGATTAGATTAGATTTGACGATGAGAAGCGACGTCATCATCGAGTTTCGTCATTTTATAGTTTCAGTTGATTCGATTCCATTAGATCAGGAGGGGAGGAACAACCAATGTCCGCCAGGCTACAGCGCTATCTTTGAATCTTATTATCAACATATAGTTTCACGTGATTAGATTAAATAAAATTGGATTAGATACGAATGATTATGACACAGCAGATGCTACGTACGTCTCCCCAGCGTCCGACTACGTCATTGAGGTCGTTCTTTCCCAGCGAAAGACCCACAATGCACTTGTTGACCGATCTACTGCTGCGCTCTGGCGTCAGGTCTTCCTCCGATATCTGGACCCAGCCGAGCGAACGAACAGCAAAACGCATCGGATAGGTGGCGCTAGTGTTTGCGTCCTCCGCCGTTCGACTTTCGCCATCTTTTCTTAAACTAGCAAAAAACAAACACACCACGTTTAATTTAATTTAACACAATTTTACTTTATTTAAGATGCGCAGTCTGTTGATTAGGGCGCTCTTTTTAGACACCTGTAAAAATATAATCAACCGATTATATAACAGCGTGGGCACGGTCGAAAGTGCTTAATACAAACCTAGAGCTGTGCTATGTACGAACTGTGAGAACTGTAAAAAATAATTCCACACCTCTTTAAAGTGTGATAATTGCCCTATAAGTAAAAGCAGACGCGAGGCACTGTATTGCAGGAGGTTATTCCTTAGCAAAGCAATTGTTAGATCTACCCGCAGTAAACTCCACAGATTATTTAAAACTACAAGAAGTATTTCCAGTCATTAAATCTTATATAATCTCTAAATGGCAGAAGGAATATGATAGTGAAATCAAAGGTTTTCATTATAAGAGCATTTGCCCTGTAGTAAATACAAATAATAAATTTATGGATCTTTCTAGGAAGAAGGAAGTGCAAATCTCCAGACTAAGATTACGAAGGTTAACCTTAAGGAGAAGCTTTTCCTAATGAAAAACATGCTAATGGTTTGTGCAACTCTTGTCAAGTCAAAGAAAATATAGATCATTTGTTATTACATTGCAGAAAAGAAAACATATCCAATATATTAAGAGAAAAGTGTAAATTATTTAAATTAGAATTTAATATTAAGAACATGCTTGGTGTGGGCTGCATACAAAGTGAAGTATTCAGACTGGCCAGTCGTATTAGTAAAGGAAAGATATTGTAGGTTGAAATATTTATATGTAGGCCTAATGTTGTCTATGAACTGTAACAGTTCGAAATAATTTCGCAGGTGAGATATATGTGTGTATGTGTGTATGTGTGTGTATGTGTGTGTATGTGTGTGTTTGTGTTTAATTGTTTGTGTGAAAGAGAACGAGAGAGAGGACACATACGTGGCCGATGAGTCCGATGACAAAGCGTTGGTCCTCTTCTTGCTCGACATCTCTTCTTCTACGTCGTCTGTTGTTTCGCTTTTCAAACCACACGACGACGAATCCTTGCGCACGACCGACTCACCCTCGTACTGCCACACAAAAAGTAATTCCATAAATTCCATAAATTTATATACATATATGATGGTCATTAGATATATATATATATATATATATACTTATAAATTTATATAAATATATAAATTTTGGGTAACGCTGTAATAATTTTCGATTACAGTAACAGTTACAATAGCGGACATATTTACATAATTATATTAACCCATTTACCGCCGCTATTAGAAATAGCCACCGGATTAAGCTGTAACTGATACTAGGTCATCAATATGATGCCAATAAACTTCTGACAGTGCATTTTTATTGGAACTATATGTAGTGTCCTAGTTATAGGACGTTGCGTTTTCGCAACATCGGCGGGAAAGATGTATCTGTTTACTATAATGGTGTTCTATTAGTTATCGATTGTGTTCGCGGTCATTTCAATAAAAATGTTTGTGCATGCTGTAAACTGATTCAAGTTCAATGTCACTTGTTTCCATGGTATTGAGCAAGGCACTTGACGTGCATGCGATACACGTGTAGTACGTGGTTCTGTGGCACAACCGACAACGCAGTCGACGACCATCTTCGTTCTTGGCTATGATGTGCATCATAGGCGTAGACTCTGGGAGGGGAGCCGGGGCATGTGCCCCCCAATAATTGGGGTGGACTGTACATTCAATGCAACAAGTGTAGAATGAAGAACCAAATCCCCCTATTTTTGACAAGTGTACGCCAGTGCTGTGCATAGGCCTACAGTGTACGCTGTGTTATCAGGCTAAACACCTCGTCATCCCAAAATTCTTAAAAGACTCGCTCTTGCTTATCACCTGTTTGATCAGCTGCCACATCTTTATCTTCTCCTTGTTGACAGGGCTCAATGTAAATTTTGGTTCTTGGCATTGCCAATCCTCTTTCGTTGGCTTAGAAGACTTAGGCGGCTTTGAAGGTAGTCGTTGCTTCTTGGCCGGCAAGGGCGTTCAATCCACTGACTCTTCCATGGGCGTATGAGTATCGGACACGAGATCAGTCTGCCGCCTGGAAGACTTTGAAGATATTCTGGAGCTGTGTCCCTCGAATAAACATGCTGCAGTGGTTCGTCTGACCTTTCCGCAAGCTGCTGCCTGGAAGACTTGTACCTTGCTGACACCCGTGGCTTTCTTCTTGACTTCGATTGCGTTTCACGCGAGGTATGCCTATAGTGGGCGGTGACCGTTGGTTTGACATTGATGCATCAGTGCAATGGACTTCCACATGCCCGCAACGTCTGTTGGCATCACATCGGTAGTCATGAGCTAATTTTCGTCAAAATGCTCGCTATCGCTTTGCTAATCAACTTAGGATGGGGGTGGTGATATCATCTTCTTCAAATATCATTGGGACAGCCTCCCTCAAGCAATAGAACTTCTTCCTCAGCCTCCTCTGAAAAATTCAATGTGCATCTTTCAAAAGTATGCCCAATGAAGAGTGGCAGCACTGAGCACGCCATCATTTATGAATCACTAAACTGAAATTGTTGTAAGTTATCGTAAACTGACATAAGTTTATCTGAATCACTAGGTGTCAAATTGTGCATATCGTTTTCCGCCGAAGTTGCGAAAACGCAACAATGTGTATATATCGCATTCCGCCGAAGTTGCGAAAACGCAACATCAAAATTTCGGACATTGGGGTATCGGCATATAATGAGACATACTATTAATAAACAAATAATATTAAATACTCACCTAAGTACTTCAAAAGAGACAGGATCGCTTCTGAGAAATATAACATCTTATGGCAGAAGAAAATTCTTGAACAAAACCACTAGTTAGACGTCAAAAACCACGAATTTTGCGCAAATTAAAAAAATTGCAGACAACAGCAAAGAATATATTTTTGATACCAGCAGACGTAGTGAACACCCAGGAAGTAAGACAAAAAGAATTTGCGTGAATTTTTCGAATCTTGGTTTTTTTTTCAAATTTCCAACCAGTGCGTTGCGTTTTCGCAACGTTGGCGGCAAATGGGTTAATATAATATATAATTATATATCCGCCTATATATAAGCGGATATATATATACAGACGATATATATGATTATATATTTAATCAATATATGTATACGTATATATAATTCATGCAAAACATAAAACACAGATTCACACACTTGCTAATACTGCTATTACTACTACTACTTCTATTACTATTTTAATTATTATTATTTTCATTATTATTATTATTATTACGCCGTAACACTTATTATTATTCTTACTCAATTATTATTATTATTATTACACAATTTTTTAAAGCGCCACCATTTAATGACTAGTCATCAACTGAGTAATTTTGCGTGAAGGTCTCCACACACACACAGTAACCGTCTCATGTGAGGAGGGTCTAACCAACCCAGTCCCACAATATAATCCTTTGCATTGTAACATGTGTGTTTAACTGTTTTTTACAGCTTCAGCGTTGCAAGGCCGATGACATCAATTTTGTCGATTTAGGAGATGTTGGGCGAGTTAAATTAGGAACTTATAGCGTCAGAAAACCAAATGTACAGATGTCTAAGCAAGAAGATTTAAAGGTGTATAAACTGAGCACAATACAATAATTATTATCATCATCATCATCATCATCATCATCATCATCATCATCATCATCATCATCATCATCATCATCATCATCATCATCATTATCATCATCATCATCATCATCGTAATTGTAATTGCGACAATTAATATTTTTATTTTTATGCATTTGTCAAACGCGCTATCTAATGACCAAGCACCAATCATTGGCGCGGGTAATTGTACGTACGTGAAGGTCCCCACCACCACAATAACCGTCTTAGGGAAGGATGGTCTAACCAAGCGGTTACCCTGTCCCACGATACAATCCTTTGCATCATAGCGTTAGTATTTAAAATCATCATCGTTGCAAGACCGATTGTCTTGTCTTGTCTTCAACCTTCCTCAATCCGAGGGTTGGTCGCTTCATGGACAAGTTTCCTCCATCTCCTCCTGTCCTCCGTCTCCGACAACACTTGATTGAACGATAAATCCATCCAAGTTCTGATGTTGGTGAACCATCCCATCCTCGGTCTTCCTTGTGCTCTTGCCCCTGGGACTGTACCCTGCACTATTTCTTTTTCCAGGCAGTTTACCTTCTTCCTCATCAGGTGTCCGAAGTAAGAAAGCTTGCTTCGTTTGATCGAGTTAAACAAGACCGATTACGTCGACATTATACATGCTTCACGGCTTGTGAATTAGCGAAAATAATTAGCGAAAATAAGAAGTTTATAGCGTCAGAAAGATCTATTTTAAAGGTGTCTAAGCAAGCATTACAATTTTGCTATAGTACCCATTGAAAATGAAAGATTTGAAGTTGTATAAACTGAGCAAAATACAATTATCATTATTATTTATATATTTGTCAAGCGCACTGTCTAAAGACCAAGCATCATTCGATGGCGTTGAGCAATTGTGAATGAAGGACTTGCTCAAAGACCCTACAAAGTCACCGTCTCAGAGGAGAAGGATCGAACTGGTGCTCTCAGCGTTACAATCGGCCAGCATGTCCAGATCCTTGGTTGAGTCAAGGTACCTCAAAATTGCGTTTGGTAAACGATCTCTTAACATCGCACGAACGAGAATACTAATTGAATGAGCGTATTAGGTGAATAAGCATTCTAGGTGAATGAGTATACTGAGTGAATAAATACAGTAATTGAATGAGGATACTAGGTGAATAATTATTCTAGGTAAATTAGCATACTGGGTGAATTATTATGCTGATAGAATGAGTATGCTAAGTGAATGACTATGCTCATTTAATGAGTATGATGAGTGAATGAGCATACTAACTGAATGAGCGTACAAGATGAATAATTATTATAGGTGAATGAGTATACTGGGTAAATTAGTATGCTGAGTGAATGAGTATACTAAGTGAATAATTATACTGAGTGAAGAGTATACTGAATGAATGAGCATACTAAGTGAATAAGTACACTGAGTGAATGAGTGTACTGAACGAGTAAACTGAGAGAAAAATTTTAAGTGAAAAAGCATACTAGGTAAATGAGTATACCAAATGAATATGTATGCTGAGTGAATGACTATACTGAGTTAATGAGTACACTGAGTGAATGAAAATACGTGAATCAGCATACTACATAGTACTTATGGGCATACAACGTGGATAAGTAAGTATGCATCTGAATGCTTTTAAGATCAAGGCGCTGAGCAGGAAACATACAACATGAACCAACCTAATGACTGTAAGCCGTGCGATCGAGAAAACAAAGCGAACAATCACATCAAGAGCGGAAAGAATGAGCATTCTTAGCAAGCGAGCACACCACCGAGCAATCCAGCCCGCCAACGCAACGCGAGCATGTATGAGCCAAATGAGCATACCGAGCACGCTCACGACCTAATACAACACACACAGGAACGGCGATATTCGATCCATAACTCACTTGATATCGAATTTACGCGCAACCTCGCCCGTCTCGGCCGGTGTCACAATATAACGTCTCCTCAAAAGAGAGTCTCCCCAAAGCAGTCTCCCCAAAAACGGAATTTCCCTGGACTCAAATAATCCCCTCCACGCAGGGGCGTCTATCCCCCCTAAGTCATTGGAGCAACGTCCCTTTTCCCCCTCTTCTTCCCCCCTTCCCGTTCCTTCCCCCTCCCCTAAAATGGTGGCGCACACACGGACAGATATTCCCCCCCCCGTATTTCTTGGATGGAGCATTTGCTCCAAGGTTTCTATGGTGTAGACGCCCCTGCCTCCACGTTTGTTGTCAGCTACAATGTCATTTTTCTAAAATATAGTTTACAACTGCTAAACAGTCTTACAAATAAAGTTTGAAAATCAATCTGCTCAAAATTGTCGCTGACATTAAAACAGATATGATTGCATCTTTTAATAACTAAAGTCTCCCGGGCGAGAGATTATTAAAACGGAGGAAATATTTTCTCCCCGAAGACTCTGTTTTAGAGTACAGTCTGGAGCGGAATTTATTCTAGAACAGATTCCGCCGTGGGGAATCTGTTCCGCAATAGATTTTCCGGGGGAGACTTTTAATGAAGAGACTCTCGCTTTGGGATACCGGCGCTCTTCGGGCGCAACCGCCAAACGGCGAGCTGTGCCCGTCTTAGGGAAAGACCGACGTCATATATGACGTCATTTATGACGTCGTTTATGACGTCGAGAGACATGAATACGTCGAGATAAGGAGTCGCTCGGCAGAGTGTAACTATTACGCAACGTTCCTTGATTTACGACAGCCGCCTCGGTCGCAAGAAAATATGCCAGCGAGAGAAGAGCGATGTGTCTGAAACCGATCCAGGACACGTTCGGAAAAATACTGACATTGATTAACGTGATCATGACGCGGAGATTTTGCATTTTTAGAGAGCAAGCTGTTTCTTGTTGATTTGTGGTTGTATTTCGCGTTTTGTTTTGGCTTTATGCTATTGTTTTTACATTAGAGCCGAGATGGATTGGAGAGGGCACAGGTGGGGCAGAAATCTCGAAACACATATTTCTGACATGATGGGGATTTGAAATCCCGACCTCTCGATTCGACAGTCCAGTACGCTAACCACTGAACAAACTATCGCGCACCCCGTTTCAGTAATCAGCCTCTAGAGATGGGCTTAAGTTTTAGATTGGCAAAAATATGAACTCCACCACTGCTCGTACTCTGGTAGTGCCAGACCACGATAATCGTCTTTGCTACGCCACAGCGTCGTTAAACATTAATTAATCAACAAATATGACAGTTTCTTACACACCTTGTTTAATTATATGATTCTTTCTATAAAAGGAGTTGCCGCTCTATCGTCGTTACTCTTTAACCACTGTTTGAACATAACGTAAGGTCGACGTCACCTTGCCTGGCAGGCATAAGATGTTAAACGCCGAATACTAATATTAATTAATTCCGTCACTGCCCTTACTCTGACAGTGCCAGTCCGAAGCCTTGACAAAGGAGGAGGGGGGATAGAATAGTGCTAACACTCATGGTTCGATACCCATAATCCCCTATAGGGCGGCGCCTAGCATGGTTGCCAAAAACGTGTGTTTAATTAAGATCTTGATTGTACCGTCATGGTTCAATGTAATCTTACTGCGTACTTGACAATTTGAATTAATAAAGAAGATTATTATTTTATTAGTATTATCTTTGTTATCACACAGCGTCGTTAAACATTAATTACTCAACAAAAGTATAAAAGTTTCATACACAGCTCGTTTAATTTTGTTATATTCCCTATAAATAAAAGTTTCCACCATCCATCCTCGCTACGTTTTAACAACAGTAAAATATAACGTACAGTAAGGTCGACGTTATCTGGCCTGGCACCGTAAGATGTCAAACGCTGAATACTGCTAATAATTAACTCCGTCACTGCCATTACTCTGACAGTGCCAGTCCGAAGCCTTGACAAAGGAGGAGGGCGACACGAATCATCATTGTTATCACACAGTGTTGTTAAACACCAACCAACCGTCGCAAAACTGTGGGATCCGTCAGCACTAGATGAGCAATATAGCCACCGACGAAGCCGTAGAATGGCGCTTCCGATAACACATCAAAGCTTGCCGGCGCTTCCTGGACAAACGATGAACGGAGATGCGATAGGGTGAAGGAGGCTTGTCCAATGCGCCCCTGTCGCACCCGATGATCTCAAGAGGACGGGTATCGTTTTGGCGATAACGTCTCTGGGTAGGACGAAACAAAACTGAAAGTCTGGGATGTCTCCAATTCTTGTCGCTTCTGTCAGATCAGCGTTGATAAGAGGAATGCGACACTGAGAATGACTCTTGCTTAAAGTAAGTAGTGACTTCTAGTGCAGAAGGCATCAACCGATGGCACACCAAAACCGAACCGAATCAAGTCAATGTCCAGAAGATCAATCCGCCCACGGTGAAGAAACAATTCGACGAAGTCTTAAAGTTATAATGAAAATCTTAAGTTGAGAAGGAAACACGATAACAAGATGAAGCCTCTCTGCAAGTAATTAACTTTATACCATAACAAAGAAATTCCAATTAAGTAATTATGTAGGCAGTTAATGCACGTATAAGTAAATGAAAAAGAGCCATAGTCAAACAAGCCACATTACGGACAACCGTAATCATTTGAGTGCCCATTGTAACTGTAATTGTCATTGTAATCTGACATTATATAGCGGCATTTTTAGAATAAACTCACCAGTGGCGCTCCGGACCCAAACCAGTGAAATCACTGTCAAATAATACAAACTTCAGTCGCTTGTGTATATAATGTGTAACAGTGGAAGGGACAAACTGAGGAGCTCGAGCCGCAGCTCTCTAGAAAGGCGATTCCAGCTGGTGGGTCCAACATTGGGAAAGCTTCTGGCCTAAGCTGTAGCAGTATGTATAAGGAGGGACATTCAGGATATGAAGAGTTCTAATTACCTGGCCTGACGTCGGAGGTTGCTGCGTACTGGCATCATACTGATCGGTTGAAGGTGGCTCCCTCTGTATTGTGCCACTTTTGATGTGCCAGTAGTAAGCACCGTCGCCATCTAGAGGTCAAAAAGACAAACAGAACCTGGCGTTATGTGCTCGTGTCTTCAAGGATATCTCTGGCAAATACATTGGTTTCAATTCGCCTAGATTACTGTAACTTGCTTCTTACTGGTATCGGTAAGAAAACATGCCGAAGCTGCTGCAGTTTAGAACTCTTTGGCTAGAGCCGTAAGTCATACATCAAAATATGGACAAATAACCTGTGTACTTCAAGCTTTGCATTGCCTTTCTGTTAAGCGAGGTATTGTACCTTTTCTACCATGACGATAGATAAACCCACCCGATGCTTACTGATGTATTATAATATATATATATTATGAATGTATATATTATGAATGTTTCTATGTATCTACTCAATTATTAAGCGCCTCTATTTAATGATCAAGCATTAACTAATAGCGCTGAGTAATTGTACGTGAAGGTCCCCACCTACAGCAACCGTCTCAGAGGAGGAGGCTCTAGCCAATCGGTTACCTTGTCCAACATTACAATCCTTAGCATCGTAAAAATAATTAGTGTTTAACAGCATCATGCGTTGCAAGGCCTGTGACGTCGAATTTCTCATGATTACGGTAACTAGCTATTCAGCGAAAATAGGGAGTTTATAACGTCAGGATGACACAATTTAAAGGTGTCTAAGCACAGCGTACCAATTTTACTCTATTATTCATGTATGCAAGCATTTATGTATGCAAGCATGCATGTATGTATGAATGTATGTATATGCATGTATGCATGTATTTATGTATGTATGTATGTATGTATGTATATATGTATATATATATATATATATATATATATATATATATATATATATATATATATATATACACGGTGCTTTTTTCAGCCGGAACGCGCCGGAACATATGTATGTATGCATGTATGCATGTATGTATGTATGTATGTATGTATGTATGTATGTATGCACTGACCTTCGTGTTTTTGCCAGCCACGAGGAAGAACTTCCTTCGACGGTTCGTTCACCGAATCCTGAAAATGAAGACAGCTCAACTGAAAAGAACACTGGAACTCCTTTCAGCCACAGTGGGGATACGAACCCACAACCTCTGGGTTGACATTCCATCGCGCTAATCACCAGTTGGCCATTCATTGTTCAGCCCCACAGCAGAAGCAGAGCACCCTGTTAAACTAACCAGAGAGGTAACCATGGGAACCAAGCAGTCATCATCTACAGAAAGATGAGTAGATGAGCCTGAGGCAGATGAGTAGAGGAGTTTGAATCAGATGAGTAGAGGAGTTTGAATCAGATGAGTAGATGAGTTTGAATCAGATGAGTAGAGGAGTTTGAATCAGATGAGTAGAGGAGTTTGAATCAGATGAGTAGAGGAGTTTGAATCAGATGAGTAGAGGAGTTTGAATCAGATGAGTAGAGGAGTTTGAATCAGATGAGTAGAGGAGTTTGAATCAGATGAGTAGAGGAGCCTGAGGCAGATGAGTAGAGGAGTTTGAATCAGATGAGTAGAGGAGTTTGAATCAGATGAGTAGAGGAGTTTGAATCAGATGAGTAGAGGAGTTTGAATCAGATGAGTAGAGGAGTTTGAATCAGATGAGTAGAGGAGCCTGAGGCAGATGAGTAGAGGAGTTTGAATCAGATGAGTAGAGGAGTTTGAATCAGATGAGTAGAGGAGTTTGAATCAGATGAGTAGAGGAGTTTGAATCAGATGAGTAGAGGAGTTTGAATCAGATGAGTAGAGGAGTTTGAATCAGATGAGTAGAGGAGTTTGAATCAGATGAGTAGAGGAGTTTGAATCAGATGAGTAGAGGAGTTTGAATCAGATGAGTAGAGGAGTTTGAATCAGATGAGTAGAGGAGTTTGAATCAGATGAGTAGAGGAGCCTGAGGCAGATGAGTAGAGGAGCCTAAGGCAGATGAGTAGAGGAGTTTGAATCAGATGAGTAGAGGAGTTTGAATCAGATGAGTAGAGGAGTTTGAATCAGATGAGTAGAGGAGTTTGAATCAGATGAGTAGAGGAGCCTGAGGCAGATGAGTAGAGGAGCTTAAGGCAGATGAGTAGAGGATTCCGAGGGAGATGAGGGTTTTGTTGGGGATGTGATATTTTCGGAATTCAGAATAACTGCGTTTTATAAAGAGATAAGCCGCACGCTTCAACAATCAGTAAACAAATTACAATCTCCGATCTAATCCTGCCATTCATTAGCTAATTAAGCGGACGGAACAAAGGATAAGCAATTATCTCGAACAATCGGATCCGATCGCCATTTGATGAGAGATACGTCCACAAGCGAAGACCACGGTTAGTTAACCCTCAGGCTACCAAGGTTTTTTTGCGACATCGGCTACCAAGGGGGGGGGTGGTTACCACCCCCCCCGGAATTTCGTGTTTGGTTTAAGATATCATATCATGTAATACAGCATTTGATTCAGCATTCATTTCTGAAAAGAATGGTATATTTAGTTGTAAAATATATGAATTCATCTCGAAATTATATAGTTTTTAACAAAGGCACCGGTCCATTTAACGATATCTGATATTATCGCACACAATTTGTACTGTTGATCAATTAATATTATGACGTAAGGCCCTACATCGACACGCAAGACTGATATATATATATATATATATATATATATATATATATATATATATATATATATATGCACACACATTATTACCGGTATATGTGTGTGTATATATATATGCCCATAGACAATTACGATTGTTACGTAAATACCTGGACAAAAATATATAAATGATGTGGGTTTTGAAAATGAACTATGTATCCAAGAATATTCTAAATATAATAAATATAATGAGGCTTAATTTTCAACAATACAAACTATTCCAAAGTCTGTTTTAGTTACAGGCAAAACCTAAAGGTGTGCAGCTATATCAACATGAAACAAGAAATTATGTAATTTTTCCCGGCAGTCAAATACGTCAGTGGTCCTTGCAGTTGTTGCAAGTTACTTTCATTGTTTTGTGCGAATGCTTCCTGCAAACCGGCTTCTTGAACACTTCACAGCACTACTTTACTCTGTTAGTATTCTGCTTCAACTGTTTATAGCCCTTCCCCATACCCAACCATATCGGTTTACGTTGTGATATTGCATCAGTGATTTTCACACTGAAAAAGCGTATTATTATTCATTATGATCACTTCCGGTTATCAAAAGACAAATAACTAAGCAAGTAAATATAACCCTAAATTCCCTCTAAAGAATGGCATAGTTGTTTCTCTTCCAGAAAGAATAATGAATACCTTTATAGTCGACAACAGCTAACAGCTGACGAGAGAAATTCCTGATTTCATAAGTGGTACCTAGGCTATATCGGGTATAACTTTTTTATGGCGTGGGATATCATCATGACTTTTACCTCAAAATTTGCGCAAATGGACCCCCTACAGCTACCTAAAATTTCAAAATTATATTCCATGTGCAAAAAAAAGTTTTTCCAGAAAAACGTAGGGGGGGGGTGGTAACCACCCCCCCCTTGGTAGCCCGAGGGTTAATTGGCAACCCGCTCAAGTGCGTCCAACCGTGACCGTCATGGTGCGATGGGGAGGAGGGTGATCAACCAAGTGCACCATCCGGAAAAGATTTGTTTTCAAAATGGGATAATAAATTATAACAATAATAATGATAATAATAATATTAATAATAACCATAATAATAAAAAATAAAGATATGCTATACATTGGTTGTATATATGCATTCATACTGTATATGCATTCATACATACATGTAAATACATCCATGCATACAAATCATGCACATATACAGTCATACTCAAAGAAACATACACAAACACATGTATGCATCTATAAATACATGCATCCATACATTAAAATATACAAACATACATGGATACATAATTATATATATACATACATTCATGCATCCATTCATAAATGTACACCTTCAGACATAAATACATGCATACATATGCACTTGTTGACCACGTATTTTTATTATACATACACACATAGGCCCTACAAACAAACATACATACATACATATATACATACATACATACATACATACATACATACATACATACATACATACATACATACATACATACATACATACATACATACATACATACATACATACATACATACATACATACATACATACATACATACATACATACATACATACATACAAACATACATACATACATACATACATACATACATACATACATGTCATACATACATACATACATGCCTACACACATACATACATACATACATACATACATACATACATACATACATACATACATACATACATACATACATACATACATACATACATACATACATACATACATACATACATTCATACATGCATGCATGCATACATACATACATACACAAATACATTCAAACATAATATATGCAAGTATGCACGTATACGCATAGAGGCCTACATGCACACATACATGCATACATACTCAGACCTTTGTTGATACAAGACTCACCTGGGCATCTTTGTCAACCGAATCCTCGCAGGTATTCATTTCCGGCTGCGGAGTGGACGCCTCCGACTGATAGATGTCGCTAGTGAAAACGGTTTCGTTCGTCTCCTTGTCGCTGGAGGCGCTGTCTTTCGTGAATCCGGGACGACGACCTGTGGAGTCACCTGGTGACGATCTTGTCTGTGACGAAACGTCCGCCTGAATGCCACTGTCATTGGAATCCGGGGAGTAGATATCACGGAACAGACTGCAACAGGTTTAATGCATACAATACAGTACAATACATTACAATATAAAACAATACAATTAAATACAATACAATTACAAATTACAACGCCTCTGAGTAAAGAGTAGATATCACGGAACAGACTGCAACAGGTTTAATGCATACAATACAATATAATATAAAATAATACAATTAAATACAATATAACTACAAAATCTCTGTGTAGAGATATTTTAGGGGCGCTATATAAATTCTGTTTGATTTACATTATAATACAATACAAAGCCGTACAATAGAACATAATATGAAACAATACAATTAAAAACTATGCATTACTTGAAACTAAGATGCATCACAATTTAATAAAATAAAATAGAAAATAATATTTTACAATAAAATGCATTACATTGATAACTCAATGTAATAATAATACAGTAAATCACAATTAAGTACATAAAAGTACAATTAAATACAGTGAATTACAACTAAATGCATGCAATATAAGACAATACAATAACGTACAATATAAGCATCACTGGTGAGTTATATTCTTGAAGTGGTGCTTAATAAATGTCATATTACAATAACATTTACAATTATACAATTAAATTCAATGTAATATGATGCAATGCAAATATAATACAACCGTTTTTAATAATGCCCTCCTTCCAAAGGTCTCTCGTGTGCACACGACCATAACATGACAGAACATCGATGGCACTGAGCAATTGTGAGCGAAGGACTTGCTCAAAGTCCCTACACATTAAATGCGAGTCTCGAAACCACACAATGCGAACGTATGTTTAATTACAATGTATTACAAGGCGAAAGCTTAACAAGCAGTAGGCCTATGCTAGGCTCCACGACTTCTAAAGACAGCCATTCAACACATTCTCATATAAATTTGTCTAATGAGTACGTTCTTATTAATCTCGATGGATGAATCGAGAGTTTAACGACATCTGTTGGCAACAAAGGCCATTATGTATTTTTGGCTTCGTACAGTGAGGAATTATTGATCTCCTAGCGTGCTCTATATTTATATAGCATCGGGTAACAACGTTTTAAAGGTGTTTAAATTGACACAAACATTATTAACGTTATCCATTTATTAATCGATCTATCAATTTTCGTTTATTACTAATACAAGCTGTCGGAACGCAACTAATCGCCACTATCTAATGACCATGCATCAATCTATGGCGCTGAGAAACAGACTTGTTCAAGGTCCCTACACAGTTATCATCTCAGAGGAGGAGGATCGAACCCGTATTCTTCACGTTACGAGGCGAGCGCTCTAACCAATCGGTAACTTTTTACTTATTTATTTACTTACTTACTTTATTTATTTACCTTGTTTATTTCGACACCAATTCAACACCACCTTCTAACATGAAGGCCTCTAAGATATCGACCTCTTCTTCTAACTGGTTTTATAATTAAATGTTAAGCGTGTCCTACTCTTATATAGCAACGGTTGACTCCGTTTTAAAGGTGTCTGAGGGATAGCAGAGCGCTTATTAAACGCCTACCTGAAATGTCTGTGACGATATTATTATTATTATTATTATTATTATTATTATTATTATTATTATTATTATTATTATTATTATTATTATTATTATTATTATTATTATTATTATTATTATTAATGAGCTTTTATATAGCGCCCCTTCAAGGTTATCCACTCAGGAGCGCTCCTAGTCCAACCACGGCTAAAGAGAGTAGTTTTTAAGTGTGCAAAAAACAAGGTAGAGTGAGTCATAGGGACCAGGCGAAGTGCAACAGGAAGGCCATTCCAGGTTGCAGGTCCAGCGACCGAAAAAGAACGTCGCTGCATAATGGCTGTCCGCGTGCGGGGAACCAATAGCTCGGCCTGGTCAGCCGAGCGAAGAGCAGATCTCCGCAAGACCCCCGAGGTAGAGCGACACAACTCCCGCAGGTATGGGGGAGCAAGTCCCTCTAGACAACGCCTAACATGTGTGATTGTGTGTGTGTGTGTGTGTGTGTGTGTGTGTGTGTGTGTGTGTGTGTGTGTGTGTGTGTGTGTGTGTGTGTGTGTGTGTGTGTGCGCGCGCGCGCGCGCGCGCGCGTGCGTGCGTGCGTGCGTGCGCGTCTATGCGTGGTTTGATGAACAATATCGGCGTTAAAAAGGTCTTTATCTAGGTTTAGAATAAAGTGATTTTGTTAATTTACGTTTTATTACGTATATTCAAGAAAGCGGATTCTGCGGTTGAGATAAAATTTAAGAAAATTGGTGATATCAAAAATGTATTAGAACACAATCATGCTTTAGTGAATTTTAGAAAATTTTCTTGTCATTATTGCCATCAAAAATGCGTTTTATACTAATGAAAATATTGAAGAATATGATTCCCTGTTCAATTTATTATAAATGTCCAGCGTCTCAGTTTCGATTATATTTTGATTATATTATTTTAAAAGTTTTGCTTACTATTGCCTTTCTATTGTTAAAATTATAGGATCTGAATATGATGTAGGATATGGATATGATCTCGGATATGATCTGGGATCTGTATGTTATCTACGATAGAATCTAGGACATGATCTAAGATATGAATATGATCTACGATATAATATAGGACATGATCTAGGATCCGAATATGATCTGAATTTATAGGATCTGAATATGTGACATATATAATTACATTGTGTGTTCAGGCTATGTATTGTGTTTATACAGTATGTTCACATATAATGTGATTATTGTGTTGTTTTATTGTAGCATGTGATAATATTTATGTACTTTATTATTATCATAGAGTACAAATTGTGGTACATATGGATATCAGTGATGGTACTTCGATCCTGATAACACAAGGTCTGTTCAACATAATGTAGGCAACCAGTGTTGGGTCAGTACCATACTCATTTCTTATCAGCAATATCGTTCAGAAGTGCACATAAGACCATACGACAGAACATCGATGGCGCTGAGCAATTGTAAGTGAAGGACTTGCTCAATGTCCCTACACAGGGGAGGAGGATCGAACCCGTACCCCCTGCGTTACAAGGCGAGCGCTCTAACCAATCGGCTGCCGTACCACACGGTTCATGGTGCAGTGACGGAAGAGATTTATGGATGGAAAAAATGAATGGATGGGTGGGTGGATGGATGGATGGATGAATGGATGGATGGATGGATGGATGGATGGATCGATCGATGGATAAATTGATGAATAGGTGGGTGGGGATAGATGAACAGATGAAGCAAAGGATATATTAAATACGGATGGATGGATGGATGGATGGATGGATGGATGAATGGATGGATGGATGGATGGATGGATGGATGGATCGATCGATCGATCGATCGATGGATGGATGGATGGATGGATGGATGGATGGATGGATGGATGGATGGATGGATGGATCGATCGATCGATCGATCGATCGATCGATGGATGGATGGATGGATGGATGGATGGATGGATGGATGGATGGATGGATGGATGGATGGATGGATGGATGGATGGATGGATGGATGGATGGATGGAAGGATGGGTGGGTGGGTAGGTGGATGGATTGCTGGATGGATAAACCAGGAAGGAGCAAGGAAAAGATATCGAATTAAAGGAAGACGGTAGGGAAACTAGGAAAAACAAGGTAAGAAGGAAAGAAAGAGAGAAGAAACGGATGAAGGAACGAATTAGAAAAGATGACAGATGCCATATGATAGATGATAGATGAGATGTTATCAAAGCGGCGCTTCAGAAGCTATTAAATTCAGATAACATCAATCTCTACAAGTCGACCGTTGTCATAACAATTAGTTTTCCAGTCGCGCTCGAAGATCCGTCATTCTCCACCAAACCATATCGTTGAAAAATAAGCGCAATCGACGAACACAATTAGCATTTGAAAAGCATCTCTGAGGATGGCAAACCATCTTCGTCCTGAATTCCTCAAATATATCAGGGAGACTGGAGTCTAGCGGCCTGGGAATACAAGCACCTATACGCAAACCCTCTGAAATATCATTCCGACCAATCACATGCCGTCTTACAAATACTACGACGCCATCTTAATTTTGTCTTTCAATTGACATAATCAGCCTCAAAAACGTCAGGATGTCTACATTTATTTGTCAAACTTGCAATAAAGAGTTTGTCGCGAATTTCACGTTGAGACATCATATTCGCAAATTTCACCCAAATGCTGATCTTCCAGAAGTCCGACGAGGTCGAAAGCCAAAGATTTCTAATGATACGTTCGTTACATGCATTATCTGCAAAGAAAAACTTATAAATAAACAAGCTCTGAGTTACCATGTGAAGCGGAAACATAAACAGGCCGTTTCTCAAAAGCGAAGGCAGAGTGACAGAAGAAATTTACAGTTCGAAAATCTTACTGGTAAGATACATGTAGGCCTATCTAATAGGCAATTTTCAATCTAACTAATGTTCTATCATTCCATTATTTTTAATATGTAATATGACAAAAACGAAGGTAACTCAGATGGGATCAAGGGTGCATGTATGCATGCACCCTTGATCCCACTTATATGCACCCTTGATCCTACGTTTGGTCCTTTTATCATATTGCTTGATTATGGGAGTGACAGAAGCAGAAATCTCTTCTGCCATTGGCATATAGTCCTACTAATTTCTTCGATCAAGTGTCTGATATCCATTCTCACTTTACAAGTTTACGGATATTCAAAGGCAAATTATGCACTTACCTTATGAATTCAATAGGATAATTATGTGGACCTATGTGATTTTTTCTATGTTTTCGTTTTGCTCATGGTTGTAATAAGCACATATATGCGATTTAATTAAGATATACCTACTGGCCACCTCTTTCATATGTTAAATTTGTACTCGGGTGTCCCTACCTAGCGGGATCCTTGATTTTATTATTATTATTTAAATATTTTGTTGTAATATCTAATGTGAACTGGAGCTGTTCTTATAACTGTTACTCACAGAATTCAATCACTGGAAGTGTCAAGTAGAAGATGGAACGACGACGCAGTTTGTGAGAGCTAAAGGTGATCGAAAGCGTAGCAAAGGAACCGTGACAGCTCGAGTGTACTACTGCAATCGCAGCGGTCGGTATTGTTGGATGTTTGATATTCGATGTAATGGCTAGACTGGGATGCGTGTTTGTATGTATGTGTGTGTGTATATACGTACATAGGAATGTGTATACTTGTGTTTGTGTATGTGTGTATGTGTGTTTGTATGTATAGGTGTATGTGTGTATGTATGTGCGTTTGTATGTATGTATTTGTGTATGTATGTATGTATGTTTATACATGTGTTTGTGCATGTGTGTTTGTATGTATGCATATGTATGTATGTGTGTATGTATGTGTGTGCTTTCATGTATGTATGTGTATGTGTGTATATGTGTGTCTATGCGTGTATTCGTGTATGTATTTTTGTGTGTAGGTATGTGTGCATATGTATGTGTCTGTGTATGTATGTATGTGTGTATGTTACTTAGCAATATAAATTTCTATGTTTTCGATTATTAGTTAAGGTTATAATTAGTTCAGACTTTTATGAGTGTCTTTTGGTGTTTTACCATCATCATCATCATCATCATCATCATCATCATCATCATCATCATCATCATCATCATCATCATCATCATCATCATCATCATCATCATCATCATCATCATCATCATCATCATCATCATCATCATCATCATCATCATCATCATCATCACCACGACTACTCCAATGACTCAACATCTCATGTTATAACCTTTGAACACTCATATGCATAACAGTTCTTTGAGGAGTTCTATGAGAGGATTGACGTGGAAATGCTGTAGATACAATTTACCTAGATTTGGCCAACGCATTTTACTAAGTACCTCATGTAAGGGCAGTAAGGCAGGCCAAAAAATTGCATGGGCGACTGTTGTTCATAATTTTTGTTAATGGCATAGTTGTTGGGATTTTATCAGAATCTTATAAGTTTGCAGATAAAACAAAACTATGTACAACAATGGTTGATGAAGAAGAAATGGAGACATGGGGGGGGCAAAAATTCTTCAGTGCAAGAGTTGTAGTTCTGTGGAATGGTTTGGATCATAGTACTGTCTCAGTGGACACTATCAGGTTAATTTTCTGTGGTTCTAACATGGACTAGAAGTCTTCTGAACCATTTGAAACCCTTGTTATGTATATTATGTTAACTGTTTCTTAATGTTATCCATGCAGACTTAATGAAGTTAAATTCACCTTTAAAAATGTCTGTTGGCTTAGAGACTAGAGTTAGACTAGCTCTATGTTCCAGGTCAAGTTAAAGGATTATAGTCTTCTAAATAGATGATAACTCTTACCGTGTGGTTGTGCTTCTGATAATGTGCCAATATTTGGCTGATGAATGGTCACCTGACTGATTAATTTGATGATTTTTGCTAAGTGATTATTAAAAAGTTGACCAGTAGAGCGGAATATGCTCTGTGTTTGCTTTCTAATACCAACTAAGTGCTATACTTAGAATCAGTCCAAAAAGTGGGGATACGGTTGCCCCTTGTACCCCAAAAATTACGCCTATGGAAACGTCATTCAGGAACTCGAATGAATTGCTACCTACCTACTAAAAGTTCAAAAGAAGATAAAGCTATAAATTAGTTTGCCCTACAATATTCTAAAATGTGCATGCTAACTAAGCAGTATGAAAGGCAACTATCGGGCTTCCCATAATATCAATTAATCAGCAGAAACAACTGTCTAACTGTTGGTGTAGGTGTAGTTTACTGTAGAATAGCTTAGTCTACTGCATTGTCTTGTATAGTGTTGTCTTGTGTAGTGCAGTATAACTTAGCGTAGTGTAGCCTTACTGTAGGGTATTGTAGTGTAGTGTAGTCCAGTGTTTTATAGTTTAGTGTAGTCTAGTGTAGGTAGTGTAGCATAATATATTATGGTGGAGTGGCATGTAATGTAGTTTAGTGTAGTCTGGTGTAATACAGTACAGTATAGTATAGCATATCACAGCATAATATAGAATAGTATAGTATGGTATTGAATTGTGTCGTTTGGAACAGTATAGCCACAGAATATATAAATAAGTTTTCACATTGCACTATGACTATAACTAGCGGTTCTTTTCTGAAAAAAGATTCCTAAACGGAATAATAGGTTTCGGATGGAACAATGGAAAGGCTAAATTCCTTAGAAAAACCGGATTGGGTGTTGGGAGGGGTCTCGGCAAAAACTAAAAACAATTCACAACACCGAATTTTAAAATAACTAAATTACTGCTTGAAAACCTTCCTTTTTACCGGTGCTGGCATTATTATTACTGCTTTTATTATTAAAAGTAGTTAGTTTAATTTTTAGCAGCTGAAAAAGGTGCCGGTGAGTTCAGGCTGAAAAAAATCACTGACTGATTATTGAATGCGCTATAATAAAAAAGTAACTTGTCACATTGCACTATGACTAGGAATTATAAACGCGCTATAACAAAAGATGGCTAGGAATATGAACGCGCTATAAAAACAGAGGACGGTTCAACTCAAGACAAAATTAAGATCGCGTCGTAGTTACTTTTTTATTATAGCGCATTCAATAATCAGTCAGTGATTTTTTTCAAGTCAGTGATTTTTCAAGTCAGTGATTTTTTGTAAGACGGCATGTGATTGGTCGGAATGATATTTCAGAGGGTTTGCCTATAGGTGCTTGTCCTGGGAATTAACCGTTTTTATTTATTCCAAAGTTTAACGCAATCATATGACATTCAAGGTCCTTGACGACAATTCAAATGTTTGTGCAATGTAGTGCAAACAAGTAATTCATAGAACCCAACAAAACACCATTTCAAGGTGTGAAAATAAACAGACGAATTGATCATTGAACGTAGATGCGAAGTATATAGTGTCCGAAATTATCGATTCAAAGGTGTGTAAATAAGCTTAGTAAAATATTATGTCAAATTTAAATGTTAAGCGACATCTTGCGGCTGCCAAAGCCGATGTCGCTGACATTAACAAAACTAAATTGACTCGATTTCACAACTTTTGCGGAAAAAGCGGAATGTGTAGTAGTTAACTAACTAAGGGTTGAAATGAGTATTATTTATATGGTGTGAAATATTCGAATTAAAGGTATCGAACCACATAATAATTCGTAGCATTAAAGTCTTTCCCAACATCTTGTGGTCGTCAACGCCGATCACGTCGATCTCAAACTTAAAGAAAATTAAATGTTTTATGCTTGTGTTTATTATTATTAGTAGTAGTATTAGTATTATTTTTAGTATTAATATTATTATTGTTATGAGTATTATTATTAAGAAATTACTAACTGGTCTTACCTGTTGTCTTTACTCTCGTTCTTCATCGTCGTCTTTCCAGTCGACTCCTCCGCTCCGCTGTCTCTCTTTCCATCGAGATGTTTCGCCACACTTCCATCCTTATCCTCTCGATCATTCGATCTGTTCTCCGCTTGGACAATCGATCCGACGAACTCCCCACCATCCTCATCCTCCTCATCCTCCTCTTCCTCCTCCTCTTCATCCTCATCGCTGTTCGCAACACTTCCCGTGGATGTCTTCTTCAACAGTCTCCGGACTCGTCTCGCGTCCATCACGTTCTCCGCGGCACGTTCAACGTAATTTGTGGCGATCTGTGCACAGTTGCTGGTTAAATCGGAGAAGGGATTCTTGGCGAGAGATGCGATGTGGTCGATGGCTGAGGACATGGCGTTATCTATGTTACGATCAGCGCCTTCGCTGGGTTCCGTGTCTCCGTCGTAGGACGCGGGTGGCAGGAACAAATTGGAATTGATTGCGTCCAAGCCGTAGTTGGGGTTCGAGAAACTGGTCATCGCGTCGTTGCCTGTTGAGTTGAATAATGGAAATAATTATTATTATTGTCATTGTCATTATTATTGTTATTACTACTACTACTACCACTACTATCACTACTACTACTGCTACTGCTACTGCTACTGCTACTGCTACTGCCACTGTCACTGCCACTGCTACTGCTACTGCTACTGCTACTGCTACTGCTACTACTACTACTACTACTACTACTACTACTACTACTACTACTACTACTACTACTACTACTACCACTACTACTACTACTACTACTACTACTACTACTACTACCACTACTGCTGCTGCTGCTGCTGCTACTACTACTATTATTATTTCTATTAGGCTTATTTTATTTTTAAACACTAAGGATGATAACTATTCTAAACAAGAGAGATGGGTCTTCTGATTTATTACGGAAATTATTAATACGTATTTATTAAGCGCCATTATATAATGAAGGTCAATCGATGGCGCTGAGCAATTGTGAATGAAGGACTTGCTCAAGGTCTCCACAAGTGACCGTCTCAGAGGAGGAGGATCGAACCCGTACTCTTTGCGTTACAAGAGAGCTTCCTAAATATTCGGCTACTGCGTCCCATGTGCATAATTCACACGCAGATGAACTTAATTGTACTTCCTAATGATTCGCAAAACTTCGCAAATTAAAAGGAAGTAATCGCCGATGCACTTCCTAAAACAAAAGCCATAAGTACCAATAAAATTTAAAGCTAAGCGAAAACACACCGATTGGGATAAGATGAGAATTGATGAGTCTTGTCGGAAGTTTTCCGGACCAGAATCCCGCTTATTTGTAACCCAACGACCTTAATTCCTCAGCCAGAGCAGTCGATAAATTCACATTTAACAGCTCAACAGAATTGGCTTCGATGAGCACATCACGTTCAACGCACGCGCGCACACGCCCATGCCCAAGAAACACACGACACCAATAAAGGGTGATTTATTCGCACGCAAAGTAATTCGAAGATCGATTACGTCCGGCGAAAATCACTCGACACCGTTCCACCGCAAAGTCTCCATCGGAAAAACTCTTCCGTGTTACGGATGTTAAGACGGGAAGCTGGTCGAGACGCGGTTCGACCCACGCATCGCGGTTATCGAAGCCGATCTTCTCCCGCAAAGCCGTGTCAATGGATGGGAGATATCGCGCCATCTTCAATTCAATTCGGACGAACGGCGTTGGCGCTAAACGCGAGATATCATGAATGCGAAGAGTTCGTGGGGCCAGGGTCAGGTGAACGTATCAATCGTGTCGATAGCACGGGCATGCCTCGCATATAATAATACACGGCGCCTCGAAAAGAACTGAAATTAATCGGTGGATAAGTTAGCGTTCCGTTTCGCCGCCGTTACACCAGACATCAATTTTCATTAGCCGACTTCGAGGTCGCGTCTCGGATGTAGAAAAGAGGCCGCACGGGCAGTAGTAACGACTGAAGATTCTATAAATCATGACTCGATTTGTGGCTAAGGAATCTAGAAAACCCGGTTAGATATGGCTAGCTATAGTGCAGCCGCTGGAAATGGAAAACCGGACCAAGAAGGAACAGGCCGTAAACACGGTCATGTGTAGATGGCTAAAGAGAAAGTTATCGCTTTGCCTTGTTCGTTTTGACATTTTTCAAAGAATAAAACATAATTATATTAATATATTTATTCATCAACCGTATCTTAGAGAGTCATGTCAAGATCCGTTCTAGAAAGAGGCCACGTTGCAAGGAGCTCAGATTCTGAAGTTGAGTAACTTGAGTTAACCGTGAGATTTATATCCCACACCGTCAATCTCGAGATTCATATAGCGCTCAGTTGCGGGAACCAGAAGCAAAACATCTCGAAGGACAGGTAAGGTCAGAATCGGTTCCAGGTCAAGGTTAAAGGGTCAGGCACGCAGACAGCCAGGTGGCTATAGCGGATGATGTTTAGAATTGGAGCGGTGAGAGAAGTTAGGGGGAAGAGAGATCAATGTTTCAGTTAAATGAGTGAAAGAGGAGAGGGTTGGATGGAATGGTTTGATTATGAATAACTGACGAAGGTAGGAGGGCTGGGAGGATTGGGGTGTGTTGTAGGTAAGTCATAGGACTTTATATTCTATTCGTTCCCGAATATTAAGCCAGTGGAATGATTTGAGGACAACAGTGATGAGGTGGTATGCGGAGATTTTAGGGAAAGCATGAGCGAGAGCGTTCTAGATCAGAGTTTCCCAAACTGTGGGTCGCGACCCAAAAGTGGGTCGCGAAGCTCTGGTAAGTGGGTCGCCAAATTTTTTCTATAAACATTTATACTTTGCAGCAACAACATTTGGTTATGATTGGGCTATAACTGTGGCTGGATTGCAATAAATTGTAAACTGTTTTTACCTAAGTTTCCTATTATGCTTTACATTTTCTAAGCGCTGTACGTAAATCCGCATATTTCGAAACCAATTTACAAAGCTTAATTTTACACAGTGGGTACCGAGATATTCACAAGTGAGTCGCAATCCATAGAACTTTGGGAGCCGCTGTTCGTTTTAGAATCTAGAACGAACAGCGGCTCCCAAACTTCTGTCTAGAATCTAGATAGCTTGTTACAGCACACAGTCTTAACATTATTATAGGGAGTGAATCAAAAGATAAACAATTTACCGTGTCGTGTCTTATATAGCATTACTGGACAACGTTTAAAAGGTGTGTAAAATGAGTTCTCTATTAATCGGTCACCGTGTTCCGCAATAACAATGGGCACAGAAGGCTCCTGACTGGAGTAAGAGGATTTTACTGTTTTTATCGGGAATAAAGTAGAAAAAACTGAAATCCACACGAAAAGTAATCATTTCACTCCGGCGAATACAGCGACAATGTTGACTAATGGGATGGGTCTTTATAGGATGAGCCTCTATTTAGCACTGTCATGGTCACTGTCATAATAAACAAACAAAATTAACTTTAACTGTAACTTTTTGTACTTGTTAACAATCTACTAAAACAAAATCTCAACAATGAAAAAAAAATAATTTGACTTGTATCATGGGAGGGGGAGGGGGGCTTGTACAGTATACTCTGCACAGGGCCCGAAATATCCTAAAGCCGGCACTGATTCCATGTTGCTGCCCCTAAGGAATAGAACCGGCTAACAGTGTTTGTCCGATACTAGAACTCTTTCTCTTCCTTTAAGAAACGTCTCAAAACTCGCTCTTTTTAATTGGCTTTCAAACATCTGATGGGGGCGATTACGAGCCTATAATAATAATAATAATGATTATAATAATAATAAAATAATGATGATGATGATGATGATGACGACGACGACGACGACGATGATGATGATAATAATAATAATAATAATAATAATAGTAATAATAATAATAATAATAATAATAATAATAATAATAATAATAATAATAATAATAATAATAATAATAATAATAATAATAATAATAATAATAATAATAATAATACAATCAGCCGCCTGATAGATCCTTTTTCGACAATAACCAGACATTGGTAACCCGCATTGCACAATTATAGACCACTATCGTTTAGACGGCCTTATGATCGGTCTGGACACTCTCATGAGTCTCACAGGAAGACATGAGTCTTGTTGCTTCATCCTCTCCCGAAGCAATCTGATGATTAATATTTCTTGCTCAAAGAAAGAAACGCTGGAACAACCCCCAACCCAAAACAACCTCGTGAAACCTTTCGTCCTCAATAATTGATTTCGAGCCAGTTGAATCATCTTGGACACACTGTGAACAGCATACTGTTTGCAGTCCCTTAAGCTAATCCTGAGGCAGCCATGGGCATGACTTTTTAGCGACTTCATTTTCGTAGCCTTGGCACATGAGGGCGGGTGTCAAGTCCTCTACCTCGCCGTCTCAACTTCTCACCGACAGTGTACGGTCAGTGTACTCAGTATAGCTGAGTTGACTAGGCCCTAGGGGGCGCAGGGCGCCGCAGGTGGAGCAGAAATCTGAAACCAAATTTCTGCCCTAGCGGGGATTTGAACCCCGACCTCTCGATTGACAGTCCAGAACGCTAACCACTACACCAACGAACAACGCAATGCATATTAACGCTGCTTTACTCAGTTATCCTTCTTGAGAATGGCATAGGTTATATCCCTGTTAACACAGTTGTAGCTGTAGTTGGAAGTAGTAACTTCTATTGCGAGGGTGTCTGATGCACAAGGCGTCAACCGATGCTTATCTTGACAATTCGAATACGGAATAAAGCGGTTTAATTATACGCCGGCGCTAAGAAGTTACAGATTAATTAATAAAAATGGAAGCTTTGACAACTGTAATACTCAATTATGAATGACGTCTTGTGGCTTCAGGCAAGACTGACAGTTTTATATGACACAGGAAGATCTTA
Source organism: Allolobophora icterica (assembly GCA_963556255.1). Lineage (NCBI taxonomy): Eukaryota > Metazoa > Annelida > Clitellata > Crassiclitellata > Lumbricidae > Allolobophora > Allolobophora icterica. The sequence continues at coordinate 64,249,300 of OY744610.1, read as the reverse complement.
ACCTTTCCCACTACAGAAGAAAGGCAAAGACAGGAAAGGAAGACTCACTTGACATCCCTGGACAAACCCTTTAACGCGATGCAGCGCTCTTTAATAAGCTGGTGCCATGCGGTTAGCTTTGGAGTAGCCATAGGAGCCCAAGGAAATGTATGAGGAAGGGAGCACAGCATGAAAACTGGGAGACTCACCAAGGCTTGACATACGGGTCAAAAATGTTCAGATGTGAATTCCAGAAGGGGGCAAGTGCCTTTCTCTCTTGCTCCTATTCTCGGGCGCCCATGAGAGTAGCGCTGTAAAAATCTGGAGTTTACGATTACGAAAGTGCGCCGCCATGTTCTGTCATCTGAACTTCCTAATGACGGCCATAAAACGCCCTCTGAACTGTAACGGAATACAAATCAGGGACCAACGCCAGTTTCCCTATTTCCGTTCACACCGTGCAATACCGGCCACCGACAAGGAGTATCCGGAACACCGCGTTCATCTTATTCCGCGGGAAAGAATCAATAACATCAACGAGAAATCCAGCAACGTCGTCATCTATCAAACCACAAGAGCCGAAAACGTTTGGTGCGGGATGAACATCCGGCAGAATAAGCCGATTTTAGTGCAGCCAGATGGCTAACGGTGAACGCGTTTCGAGAGCGTCATCTAAATTCCGCACAATTATGCCAGCTCTGCATTTGCGGTCACCCAACCGCGGACGAGAGTGAGGCATAACCGATGCGAAAAAGCGCTTACAGATTATGCCCTTAATCACGCGTCTAATCCGAGAATTTCGACCGTCAGCGGGGATTAGATTTTTGCTTTAGACCCTTATTTGCACGTGAGAGGTTAGGTAGTGTTGGACGGGTCTTTTGAGAAACGTACGGTTTCAGTTAACATTGTGATGTAGACGTAATCTCGTGTTTAAAGTGACAGTTTGGTAATAACTCCGTTAGACGTTTGACGGGTTTCTAAAATAAGCTTTATAAAAGTCCAGACACGTCAACTGTGGGACAAAATGGTGGTGTGAATTACCGTGTCAATCTAGAAATACAATATCATTCCGAAAATGCAAACACCTGTTAAAGTTAGAGACAATGGCTTTCTTGTAATTTTGTTTGTTCTTCCGCTTAAAATTGCAGGTGATTAATGATAGGTCTCTATACGGTAGCCGTCTGACTGTCTGCCTGCTTGACCACTTTAGATCTTGACCTGGAACCGATTATGACCCTACCTGCCTGCTGATTTGTTTTGACTGAGCGCCTGTGAATAAGCTGGTTATCGCGACTTCGCTTTTGTGGCTCTTTAGAAAACTCGAGATAACGATTCTTAGATTTTATAACCGCTCTTGACCACTTTGGTTCTTCCAACATCCGTGCCACTTTGTGCCAAGCGCAGCAATTAACAGGCAGGTCGAGGAAAACCATAATTACAAGCAACACGTAGCAAATACGAGTGTGTTTGCACGGATGGCTCCGAAGTGTACAATATCATAACAATGGTGGACAGAAGCCCCTATAAAGTCCAGCCGATAGGGTTGGGAAAGGAACCATCAGAAACCATTGTACTTGGACTAATTAAAACAACAATTACTCTGAGCACGCGCGGTCAGCTTTGAGCACAGCACTCCGATTACAATCGCGACTGGAGCGAGGGTTTTGTTTTCGTGATGGCATCCGCCCACAAAGATGCGGACCCAGTTAATTCAGACACAACCCACACATCTTTCGGAAGATCTACAATAGCTTCGCTAGTAACCGACTCTTCACAGCACTTGTCATTAGCCGAGAATCATGACTCATTCTCAACAGCATCCACTACTTTTCTCAGAAAAACAAACGAATGTGATGGGCACATTTTTTTCCCGAATTTTAGAGCACAAAGTTGGAAAACTTGCAATGCATGAATTTAGCGAAATACCAATGCAGGAAAATTAGCCAAAATTCCGATGCATAAATAATAGCCAAAGTCTGAAGCACAAATTTTGGGGAAATTGCAAAGTATAAATTAACTAAAATCCCAAAGTGTACATGCAGTTTTTATTGAAAGCGTAAATTCAGCTCAATTCTAAAGCATAAACCCGTCCCTATTTGGAAGTACAGATTTAGTCTAAATTTTTTTTACGTAGCGCAAATTTAGGCAAATAACACATCATAAATCGAGAAAAACTTGCAAAGCTTAAATTTAACCAAACTCCCCTTGCTATTATGGCAGCTGCATTGTTCCATAAGAACGGTTAGAACTGTTCCAAATAATTACACACCCATTTAAGTGAAATCCCTGCCATATAAGTAAACGCAAAATAGCATTCCTGTATTAATTATTATTTGACGACACGACAATGGAATAGTAACGGCGAAAAGTTTTGAGAATAATGAGACACCTCTTTTAAATGTAATATGCGTAGTATAATTGAAAGCAGACGCAAAGCACGGCATTGTAGCGAATTCTGCTTGAAAAGGTTTAGAATATTTAGACACCTCTTTTAAGGGTAATATATGCTCTATAAATAAAATCAGACGCGCGTCGTTATTATGATTTTATTTACTGAGTCATTATTACGACTAAAAGAAGTGATGGGGAATAGCAAGGTAGAGCAAGTAGACTCAAAGTATGCGATTTCCAAGCTCAAATATGCATGGTTGATGACCCTCTGAGCTATCATCTATGCATATTTACATAATAAGATTTTGGTCACATTTATACATCGGAATTGGACTTTTTTCCGCTTTACGCTAGGGCTAAATTGTTGCTAGGTGTTCTGCTAAATTTATACCATGCAATCTTACCAGTGAACTGCAATGCACAAAGAGGAAGGTTATGGCAGAAAAATTAAGAGTCTCTGGTTTAAAAAATTCAGTTTCTAGAAGAGGTGGAGTCAATAACATGATCCGTATAGACCTAGAACCTATTTTGTAACCCATGTTCCAGCAATTACGAGAAGTTATTGAAGAGCGAAACACAGATATTGACGTACATTCATATATACATAATACAATACAATATTCGTTTAATGAGGAAAACAAGCTGACATGTCGCAACCTGGTGCATCACAAGAGAAAGAGTTTGTTCTATAAGTAAGAGTTCTCATAGAAAATTCGGGGGATAAAGTTTGTTATCTTTTTCTAATAAAATGAATTTGTGCGTTTTAAGTCTATATTACGAAGATGGTGTTGGTGACTGCGAAAAGTGGAATAAGTGCAGGAGAACATGATACTCGTTGTCTGCTACTGCCTGAAAGAGGCACGCATCAGCAGTTTCCGCCAACTGGTTGGCCGTAAGATCGGGTCCTGCTATAAATCCTCCTCGCGTCATTCGATTAATCAAACGCTCAATTTTGATTTTGTCCTTCGAGATATAGCATAGCCGCAACCAAGCTGGTGAGGCATACATTAATTACGCAATAGCCGTTGCCATTAATGACATAACATACATACGTAACAAACGGATGTACATGCATAAATACAGAAATACGTAGCCTACATATATATTTAATTATATATACATACACATCTGTTGATGCCTTGTGCATTAGAAACGGGAGGGATAGAAGTTTATTTTAACTTACAGTATGTATACATGCAAAAATATATACACAGTATACATATATATATATATATATATATATATATATATATACATGCATACATACATACACGCAGATACATAGCCCACATATATACACACATACATCCATACATAAATATGTACATACCGGCAAAACATACGTATCGTATCGTATCGTATCTATAGTAATTTATAAGGCGCCTCTCGCAGTAGGCCTATAAACTATTCAGAGGCGCCCTCAGTGCATGAGCCCCGTGGAAACAGAAACGTCTTGAGCAAGCGAGTAGATGCAGGGGAGATTCCCATCATGAGTTTAGTTCGAAGTCGAGATGGAAGACCATTCCAGGCAGAGGGACCTGTTATAGCAAAAGCTCGACGTTGGGCCAGAGTGGTCCTAGTACGAGGGACAAAGAGATCAAGACGGCCAGTAGAGCGCAAAGGACGAGCAGAAGTTGCAGAGAGAGGTTGCGTATAAGGTCAGAGAGGAATTTATGGGCAAGCCGTAGCTGGGACTTGGAAACCAGAAGGAGGATCTTATACTGGATACGCGAAGTAATCGGGAGCCAGTGTAAGACTTCAATCATATATGTGGAGATATGAGCAAAGCGAGGAAGACGTGCTATGAGCCTAGCAGCAGCATTTAAGACTGACTGGAGGGGGAGAGCCGTAGCATGGGGAGACCGAGGAGGAGAGAGTTACAGTAGTCGACCCGAGAGCAAATGAATGCATGTACAATTGAGGCAAAGACAGTAGGTATAGTGGATCGCCTGATAGCTCTCAGTCGTCTCAGTTGGAAGAAGCAGGAGCGAGTCAAAGTCGAGATAAGTTCAGTAAAGGTGAGGGAGGAGTCAAGAGTGACACCAAAATCGCGTACACTGGAGGAGTAGGTATAAGAAGGAAACTTGAGTGCCAGGAGTGAATAGTCAAGCTTATTTTAGTTGTTGCTTAGTGCCAAACCAAATCAATTGAGGGACATAACATATATACAAAACGTACATATATGTGCATATACATACGCATACTGACATACTCACATACATACATGCATACATACATACAGTGTACACGCATAGGCCTACATGCATGCATACTCACGTACATTGCATTCACGCATTAACATTGCAGACTGCCAACTCCCAATATTGCTCCACTGGATTCATCACCCCACAGCAGCCTCCCCCACCCCCACAGCAATGCTTACCAAAGACACAATCCAAGTAATCATTAGCATCGTCGGTGTGCGCCGGGTTCGTCGATAGCATCCAACTGTTCTCCCACCGATTCGCTCGACGATAAATCGTTCCGTTCCAGAGCATGTTCCGGTTGATCAGCTTCATCAGCAGAGCGTGTCGATTTCGGCGCGACAGATTCGAACACGACATTATCCCGGACGAGGGCCCTTCGATTTCCGCGCACGTCGCCTCTGTCTCAAGAATCGTTTTCCAGACGTGGTCACGTTAGATGAAGGCGGAACAATAGAATCTTGTGTCTTTTCACTGATACCATGCATTAAAACGCGTACGCATTAGCTTTTCCAGACCGTATAAAGCCCGTAGGTCAGAAAGCGTTAGTGAAACACTGGTATCTTTTCACTGATAGTATCTTCTCATTGATATTATCCTCTCATTGATAGTGTCTTCTCATTGACAGTGTCTTCCTACTGATAGTATCTTCCTAGTGAAGCTTCTTCTCATTGATAGTATCTTCTCATTGATGGTATCTTCTCATTGATAGTATCTTCTCATTGATATTATTTTCTCATTTATAGTACCGTCTCATTGATAGTATCTTCTCACTGATAGCCTACTTTTCGGCCGCATCCGTCAACAACCTAGTTCGTGTCGGTTACTGCTTAAGTTCAAATGACAGATAAAGTATTTTATATTCGTCTCACTGCTACACAACGCCACAAACTTTCACTTAAGCCGCTCAGTTGCCGGCGTCAGACCAAAAGACTTGAAAATCACGCAGTCGTTGCGTATCATCCGTAACAATCGCGGAATCCGACTCGTAAACATGCTCCTAATAGCCAGACGGACGGACGGACGGACGGATGGACGGCCGACATCCAATGTACGAAGCGCGTGAACACCCTGCGCGCCAACGCATCGGAAGCCTGCGACATCGAGCAGGCCTTTGACATTGATCGGCCCTCCTCGCAGCGCCGTTGACGCGCGGTGCGGCGAAGATTCTCCGGCGGCGGCGTCTGATGCGTGCATCGCCTGCTGTTGATTATCTCGATGGCGTCGCGTGGACCGGAGACCAAAGCAGCCGCGCCCGGAAATTAATTACGGAGTAAAACACGCAGCTAGGAATTGACTTGATTTGGCTGTTTTTATTTTGCGTTCAAAATTTAATGATCATTATTGACGAAGATATAGAAATGGAAAGATCTCTTATGGCTGCTGTGAGAGACTAGACAGACAGACAGACAGACAGACAAACAGACAGACAGACAGACAGACAGACAGACAGACAGACAGACAGACAGACATACAGACATACAGACAGACAGACAGACAGACAGAGACAGACAGAGACCCAGGCGGTAACAGTACCACTACTAATAATAATAACGATGACGATAATAATAATAATAATCCTACTACTAATTAATACTTATTTATTAGCAACTTCTACAGCGCCTGTGTCTACATGTAAACCACAAGGCAAAGTGATCAGTCTGTATGTTTGCTTCCAGCAACACGGACTGATATCATCGGCATTATTTAGCCAATTTAGTAACAAACTGTGATTTATTCAAACATCTATAAGTAGCTAAACCGTTCAACAGCGTTCCTGCCCCAACAAACACCAAAAGCGACATCGCAACTAGCGGCCAAGAAGGAGCATTAAACGTAAAAAACTCAATCACCTCTAAGAAACTCGTTCGACCAATCGCAACCCTTGGTTTTCGGTTCAGAGGTCATCGACGAATGAGAAGCTATGTTTATTGCAGCTCAGCCGACGGTCGTGACCTCTTCCCTGGTCCGCTTCTCGTTGCTAACGGAAATTCCTTCGATGGTCTTGATTAAGGATGCTATTCGTAGATAAGTCGCAGGATGCTATTCGTAGATAAGTCGCTGGGTTCCGGAACGGAATTGCGCCGCATCGGGATTGCTCCGAGTCTCATTCGGGGCATGCCTCCGTCATCTCTGCCTTCATTAGACACTCGATAATAACCGTCTTTTGTCTGATTAGATCCTGCTTATTGTTTCACAGCATGTCCGGAACATAGACTTCAGCGGAATTACAGCAGCTGGCTAATTGATCGTAGAAGTCGCTCCATATCCTTTCTGTCTGATTGTCTTTCTGTGGAACTCTCTCCCTGTACCTGTCCGTTCCGCTAACTCTCTCCCTGTATCTGTCGGTTCTGTTAACTCTCTTCCTGTATTTGTCCGTTCTGCTAACTCTTTCCCTTTAAATGTCCATTCTGCTAACTGTCTATCTTTGTATCTGTCCGTTCCGCTAACTCTCTCCCTGTACCTGTCCGTTCCGCTAACTCTCTCCCTGTATCTGTCCGTTCCGCTAACTCTCTTCCTGTACCTGTCCGTTCCGCTAACTCTCTCCCTGTATCTGTCCGTTCCGCTAACTCTCTCCCTGTACCTGTCCGTTCCGCTAACTCTCTCCCTGTATCTGTCCGTTCCGCTAACTCTCTCCCTGTACCTGTCCGTTCCGCTAACTCTCTCCCTGTATCTGTCCGTTCCGCTAACTCTCTCCCTGTATCTGTCCGTTCCGCTAACTCTCTCCCTGTACCTGTCCGTTCCGCTAACTCTCTCCCTGTACCTGTCCGTTCTGCTAACTGTCTCCCTGTATTTGTCCGTTCTGCTAACTCTCTCCCTGTATCTGTCCGTTCCGCTAACTCTCTCCCTGTACCTGTCCGTTCCGCTAACTCTCTCCCTGTATCTGTCCGTTCCGCTAACTCTCTCCCTGTACCTGTCCGTTCCGCTAACTCTCTCCCTGTACCTGTCCGTTCCGCTAACTCTCTCCCTGTACCTGTCCGTTCCGCTAACTCTCTCCCTGTATCTGTCCGTTCCGCTAACTCTCTCCCTGTACCTGTCCGTTCCGCTAACTCTCTCCCTGTATCTGTCCGTTCCGCTAACTCTCTTCCTGTACCTGTCCGTTCCGCTAACTCTCTCCCTGTATCTGTCCGTTCCGCTAACTCTCTCCCTGTACCTGTCCGTTCCGCTAACTCTCTCCCTGTACCTGTCCGTTCCGCTAACTCTCTCCCTGTATCTGTCCGTTCCGCTAACTCTCTCCCTGTATCTGTCCGTTCCGCTAACTCTCTCCCTGTACCTGTCCGTTCCGCTAACTCTCTCCCTGTATCTGTCCGTTCCGCTAACTCTCTTCCTGTACCTGTCCGTTCCGCTAACTCTCTCCCTGTACCTGTCCGTTCCGCTAACTCTCTCCCTGTATCTGTCCGTTCCGCTAACTCTCTTCCTGTACCTGTCCGTTCCGCTAACTCTCTCCCTGTATTTGTCCGTTCTGCTAACTCTCTCCCTGTATCTGTCCGTTCCGCTAACTCTCTCCCTGTACCTGTCCGTTCCGCTAACTCTCTCCCTGTATCTGTCCGTTCCGCTAACTCTCTCCCTGTACCTGTCCGTTCCGCTAACTCTCTCCCTGTACCTGTCCGTTCCGCTAACTCTCTCCCTGTACCTGTCCGTTCCGCTAACTCTCTCCCTGTATCTGTCCGTTCCGCTAACTCTCTCCCTGTACCTGTCCGTTCCGCTAACTCTCTCCCTGTATCTGTCCGTTCCGCTAACTCTCTTCCTGTACCTGTCCGTTCCGCTAACTCTCTCCCTGTATCTGTCCGTTCCGCTAACTCTCTCCCTGTACCTGTCCGTTCCGCTAACTCTCTCCCTGTATCTGTCCGTTCCGCTAACTCTCTCCCTGTACCTGTCCGTTCCGCTAACTCTCTCCCTGTATCTGTCCGTTCCGCTAACTCTCTCCCTGTATCTGTCCGTTCCGCTAACTCTCTCCCTGTACCTGTCCGTTCCGCTAACTCTCTCCCTGTACCTGTCCGTTCTGCTAACTGTCTCCCTGTATTTGTCCGTTCTGCTAACTCTCTCCCTGTATCTGTCCGTTCCGCTAACTCTCTCCCTGTACCTGTCCGTTCCGCTAACTCTCTCCCTGTATCTGTCCGTTCCGCTAACTCTCTCCCTGTACCTGTCCGTTCCGCTAACTCTCTCCCTGTACCTGTCCGTTCCGCTAACTCTCTCCCTGTACCTGTCCGTTCCGATAACTCTCTCCCTGCATCTGTCCGTTCCGCTAACTCTCTCTCTCTCTCTCTGTATCTGTCCGTTCTGCTCAGTCGCTTTCGATGTCGTGTCGTCTTCAACTTAAAGCTTACCTCTTTCAAATTGCTCTTCCACCATAGGCTGCGTCTCTGTCTTAGTGAACTCGTCTGAATATTGACCTGATTACGGCTTGGTTTTGGTGCGCCATCCGTTGATGATGTCTTATGCATTAGATACCAGCGCAAAAGTGTTACTAATTTCAAGTACAATTCATCATGATATAAATTCAGCTTCACCCTCGCACTGTGCTTTCGGCGTCTGAATTCCAGTGAATGAACAGAAGCTGATACTTCTATTGCAAAATGGTTAATGGATGCAGTATGTGGATGAGAACCATATGAAAGAGAAAGATATTTAACACACACAACTGAGACTCTTTTAAAGACATTCAGTGCTGTTTCCAGTTATACGATTCTCATCCAAATACTGCATCAGTAGAGATTAGACTTTTTTAAATTACTGTATGGATGCTATTATTATTACGAAAGTCTTTTACAAGCTAAGTCACACAGAAATCCGAGGCGAGGTTAATCAGTCGCCAGCTGAAGAGCAGTTAGATATCCAGACATTTGAAAGCCAGCGAGAAATTATGGGTGCTGAGTCGCTTCTAAAAGAGAGAGGAAGGGTTCGAACATAGGAGTAACATAGGTAGTTGGTTGCATTCATTGGGGAGAACAACATGAAAATAAGGCGATACTGCTGCAATAATGTTAGAAGTTTCCTTAGTTTGTCGTTGCTATGGTATTGCTGTATCTACATTGTATCGACGAATTGTTCATCTAGAGTTCCTGTATCTCTGATTTCTACTCTTGTCGCGAATGATAATGGCACGTGTCACTGTTGACTTTTCAAGTGATTGGACAAAAAATGTCTGCTGGTAGGCAACATCGAAAGTGCCTTGACACCAGACAACAATTATTTATCTTCAAGTATTCTAACCATCAGCTGCTGCTTCACGAGTAGAGAGCTAGGCAAACAGTGGACAAGCAGCAGCTGTCAGCTTCACGCCTGCTTGGATGTCCTATGGTTTAATTGTTTCTGTTTTCACTTCAACTAAAGGTCCTTGGAAACACCTCGACACTGCACCTCTGACGATAACTACTTGTAGTGATAAATGTAATAGAAATAAGAGGAGCAGCAGTCCCAAAAACTAGCCGCATCCGGCAGCCATTGGCACAAATTGTTAGCGACTTCATTTTCTTAGCCTCGGCATATGAGGACGTGTGACCAGTCCTCTCCCTAGCCGTCTCACTTTCCCATTATATAATCATATTATATATAAAATAACCCAAGAACTTATATAGCACCACAAAAAATAATGCGCAGTGCATAAGTAAATCGCCGTTGCTACCCAAAACCGGTGTGCATACCAAAGTTTATGGTAAGTCTGGATGTTGTGACTTTGGTTTGGTGGACACAGCCGCAACAGGAGTTACAAATTGCTAATAATAAGTTCGGTCAAACACCAAGAAAGAAATGTAAAAGGACAGGAAGGAAATGAGTTGAGGAAAAGATTGGCTTTGATTTTAGATCTAAAAGCAAGCACAGGACCTGGTCCAGTAGACACAAGTCATAGATACCAGTACGAGGACATTTTACTACTACTACTACTACTACTACTACTACTACTACTACTACTACTACTACTACTACTACTACTACTACTACTACTACTACTACTACTACTACTACTACTACTACTACTACTATCATTATCATCATCATCATCATCATCATCATCATCACATCACCATCATCAATGTTTTTTAGTAATAATATTATTATTATTTATTATCATCATCATCATTTTTGAGGCATTTATTAAGCGCCGATATATAATGACGAAGCATCAATCGACAGCGCTGAGCAATTGTGAGTGAAGGACTTGCTTAAGGTCCCCACACAATAACCGTCTCATATGAGGAGGTTCGAACCCGTACTCTCCGCGTTACAAGGCTAGCGCTCTAACCAATCGAATTGATATTATTTATCATGTTCTCATTAAAAGCCTGTCGCGTTTTATTCTTATATAGCATCGTCTGACAACGTTTTAAAGGTGTTTAAGACGAGCGCTCTAACCAATCGAATTGATGTTATTTATCATGGTCTCATTAAAAGCCTGTCGCGTTTTATTCTTATATAGCATCGTCTGACAACGTTTTAAAGGTGTTTAAGACGAGCGTTCTAACCAATCGAATTGATATTATTTATCATGTTTTCATTAAAAGCCTGTCGCGTTTTATTCTTATATAGCATCGTTTGACAACGTTTTAAAGGTGTTTAAGACGAGCGTTCTAAACAATCGTATCAATGTACGTTTTATTTTAAAGCCTGTCGCGTTTTATTCTTATATAGCGTCGTCTGACAACGTTTTAAAGGTGTTTAAGTCGAGCGCTCTAACCAATCGTATCAATGTAGGTTCTAATTAAAAGCCTCCCGCGTTTTATTCTTATATAGCATCATCTGACAACGTTTTAAAGGTGTTTAAGTCGAGCGCTCTAACCAATCGGCTAGCGTGTTTCATTTTCCGTTGATATATGTTTGGTGATAATCGATTTCCAACTCTATACGAACCACCTTGAATAATCCATGCAACGGAAGGCATCATAAACTTTCTCAGGCGATGACCGCATCTCATTGCTGCCTCTTCTTCTTCTTCTTCGCCGCAAACAAAGGCCTGGCCAACTACTTCTTTCTCCGACACTCCATCAAATATCAGACAAAACTTCACACACAATATCTTGCTGACAAGGTCCTTTGAAGTTGCGTCAACGTTAACTAACCTACGACCCAGCCCGAGCATCCAACATCCTTGAAATCTCGCTCTTCCATTAACACATTCGACCCTCTTACAACATCCCCAGCTTCGCGGGGTAACTAACGCGCTTAATTTCCGCCAGATCACGAGGGGTGTTCATCACTTTCTTCCATGGCGTCCACGCATAGCGAGTTTGCGCAAAACTATTCAATACTGAATGATGAATAGTGGCTGCGAAAGGCGAAGGAAATAACCGGCGGGTGGTGAGACAGTAAATAAAACCGCGGCTAGCAGAAGCCAGTGGTTGCGAATAAGGCTATGCGCAGAAGCCGAGTAGCAGTCGCTTCGCTGTGAATTGTGAAAGCCAATTCTGTTGGAGCACCCGCTCGATAGTGTTGTGGTTAGCGTGCGGGACAGTCAATTGAGAGGTCGGGGTTCAAATCCTCGCCAGGGCAGAAGCCTGGTTTGAGATTTCTGCTCCACCTGCGCTCCCAGTCAACTCAGCTATAATGAGTACAATGACCGTATACTGTCGGTGGGAAGATTAGATGGCGAGGGAGAGGACTGGCCACCCGCCCTCATAATTATATGCCGAGGCTAAGAAAATTAAGTCTCTAACATTTGATACCCATAGCTGCCTCAGGGCCAACTCATGTTCGAACTCATGTACAGCGCCTGTCCTTCGGCCTCGGCTGTTCCACGGCGCAATACAAATATTCTTCTTCGTCTTCTTATTATTATCATTATTATCATTATTATTATCATCATCATCACCGTCATCGTCATCATCATCATCATCATCGTCATCATCATCGTCGTCGTCGTCATCATCATCATCATCATCATCATCATCATCATCATCATCATCATCATCATCATCATCATCATCATCATCATCATCATCATCATCATCATCATCATCATCATCATCATCATCATCATCATCATCATCATCATCATCATCATCATCATCATCATCATCATCATCATTATTATTATTATTATTATTATTAAAGGACTAAACGTCTTCTTATTTGCTGCTCATTGGCTGTTAACAACAGCCCTTAGAGCCTTGCAACCCAAGGACTGAAGAATCTTTGCTGAGTGCAAACACAACAATAACAATCTACTCCAGTGATTCATCACCAAAACTCCTTTACAAATTTAAACGCAATAGTTGATCCACGACAAGTAATAACGTCATCCTCCGAAGCTAATTTACCATCACCATCACACCCATCAAAAACGAATGCGAACGTCGCAGTTCCATCCACCACCACACGCGGACACGTAGCACCGGGAACTAATAGGGGCGACGCGTTTAAGAAAAAACACTTTCGGAAAACTTTCGTCTTCATTATTTTGAAATTACTCGAGTGTTGAAGTCGAGAGAAGCTAACAAGATTTTACGGCCGCTTCGCTGAGACAGACCAGACCCCGACAATCGCTTTTCGCTCGCAAATATCCAGAAGGATGATACATAGGAGCTGTCATCGGGGAAATGAAACTTTACACGTTGGCATGTGGTCGCTTAAGCTGTTGGCTGACAGGGATTTGTCTTGTACTGTAGGCTACGCTGCTGTGTCGAGCGGAGTCTGGCTTCCGAAGAGCGCCCTACAGAACTCAAAGTGAAGCCGATCTTGTTGAAAATTAGGCCAGACAAACATACGACGAGGGAGAACAGTTTAGAAGAATTGTAGATGTTTAAAATTTGGATTGCACTGCTAAAATAAACTATATCCTGTTTATAGCATTTAGTTTATATATATATATATATCCACCCCACGATCACCATCATCAACGTTTTCCACTTTACCGCCATATTATGCTATCTGCTCGGCTTGACCTCATCGGATTCTGACCTGGCACCGGAATGGACCAAAGAACCTGGCTGTAGTGGACGTGATTTGATGTAGCGTTTGGGATAAAATGGTTTCCCTGGCGTGGCTTTTGTGTGGCGTTGAGAAATTTCTTAAACTTACACGACAGTACTTAGCTCATAATCGTTCCTCATTCTTGATTCTATCATTTCTATGTGCTTCGGATACTCTGAACCTGCTGTCAGCTGTCGTTTGGAAGCTATTGGCTGGGTCAGCGTGTGAGCGCGAGCCGCCCACTAGCAACTCTTCTGGTTAGCTATTTACGCTGATATTGCTAAGTGAGAAATCTTCTGTACTTAACGATATTTTACATCATAATTAGACCTATAGGCTAGCGCAGAGAGTGTCTTCGATTTGTGTTACTCTTCGAGCGGCGCTATATAAATGTTTAATTACAATTACGATATTGTTGTCTTTTGAATAACGTTACGTGAGGTCGACGCCAATTACAGTCACAAGATGTCGTTAGACACAATCTCCAGGATTAATTGTTAGGCTATCGTTGAACACCTTAAAATCATACACTTCGGACGTTATAAATAACTCATTTTCAATAAAACTACAATTGATATCAACCATGGGCTTCGATGCAACAAGATGTCGCTAAAAAGTTAATTAATAATTCGGCTGTAATAGACATTTTAAATCACTTTTACGACGAATGCATTGGATCCCAGTCACTTTTAGTACACTCTCGTCGTTAAAGCGTTAAAATAAATGTGCGTGGTGGCTCAGTGGTAAGTTCGGCGCCTTGTGACCGGAGGGTTGCAGGTTCGAATCCCACTCTAGCCGTTGCGTACGGACCTTGGGCAAGTCCTTCACTCGCAATTGCTCGTGGCGCTTCGGCGTGAAAAATCCGGCACAGTATCAAATGCTATAGTCGGGAGCGCCTCTGAGTAGTAGTTGACTTCGAGAGGCGCTATAGAAATATCCGGAATAAATAAAATAAAATAAATAAATAAATTAAGCTTCGGGTGCGCTCACTTGAGGATATTATCAACATTAACTAACAGTGAAAACTGTACACATTTCTTCCTGGCTGTTTGAACGGCCTTTGACGCCATAAGATACCGATAAACTGTTGGAATCCGTCAAAAGGTCCTACTATATACAAAACTTTCTAGTGCTTAGCAGAGATATAACATAAGGTCGACACCAAGGCGCGCCAGGTCAAATGCCCTGGTAAAAAAGCCTTTGCCCTGGTCGATGCCATGCCAGAATTTTTGCCCTGTCCAGAATTTGTTCGATCATATTTGTTATATCCTGAGATATAAATTCACTTAATTCACTGAACTGTAGAAATTTGCTTTACAAATGTCAAAAGCGTTCAGCTTCCGGGGGGGGGGGTTAGCCCATCTGACCTCCTGACTATAGACAAATATAATAGTGCTGGGGGCGATTTATGGCAAGCGCGGAAGCGCAATCTTGTAATTATATATTTCAGCTCGCGTGCTACCGCGCTCTCCATAAATCGCCCTCTGCACTGGTTACTTGTATGACTGCCCTGGATATGCCCTGGTTACAAAAAATG
>OY744610.1:64224282-64229282 GCA_963556255.1 Allolobophora icterica | reverse complement strand
AACCCCAGGTATCTACAGATATAAAATTTACAGACTATCTTAGAAAACGAGAAGTTCAAATTACCAGACTTAGAATGGGACATATTCTAACTAATACCTGGCTGAAATCTATAGGTAAAAGCCCAACGGACTTATGTTTTGAATGCCAGGTACCTGAAACAATTCATCATATACTAACTGCTTGTAAAAAACATGAAATATCACAAATGCTAGTTCAGAAATGTGCAAAGAAAAAAGTGGAATACACTGTTAAAAATATCTTGACAGTTCGAGATATTTATCTTGAAGTATATAGTTTACTTATGACTATAACTAGTGGAAAGATTATGTAAATATCAGAAATAAATAGTGTAAATTATATCTGAAAATACTGTCAACATGTATATTGGAGTTCTGCCATTTGAGTTGGATGTTATCCGATAAAATAATGTAAATAGTTATAAATTTTGTTACCATAATGTTTATATAAAAAGAAATTAATTGACAGATTCTTATGTGCTTATCACTAATCATCTGTTAATTTCTAAGTAATTCACTAATTTGAAATAATCGAAGAAACTATTTTCTTCGTTGTGTTATCTAACCATATAACTTTTTTTTTCTGGACACTGATAATTGCTTGTTACATATAAATGGGTGATTTGTAATGTTTTAAAATGTATGGAATTCATAACCTAATGTGTGTGTGCTTTTTTTTTTTTAATTGGATATAATCGATGACTAGTAATGTTTATAATATTATTGGTCCTTGGACAATACTGCTAAATTGGTGTGCGTGCGTGCGTGTGTGTGTAAATCAATGTATGGGATCAGACATTTCAACTGATTTTGAAATTTAGAAATGACATTGAATAATATTGATATTATTATTGAAGCCTCTAAATAAGAACTAAGTACTTTCTATGTCAAGTTAATATTGAATATTGAAGCAATCTGTATAAATATTAACTATTAATGTTTATATTGAACATTGTTTGTAAATTTGTTATGAACGGTTCTTATGATAATGTAAATAAATGTGAAATTCTTTAAAATAAAGAGCCAAACAAGGAAACAAACGTTGAGACAATCAAAAGAAAGAAAGAAAGAAAGAAAGAAAGAAAGAAAACAGAAAGAAAGACTCTGATGAATGAAATTTATACGAACATGAACTGAAATATATAAAAAAAAAACTGTAAAGACGTCAACGGCCTATGTAGCCATAAGATGTCGTTAAACTTTTGGAATAATAATAATATTGCTAGGTTCTAACTCGATATCCGTAGCAAATTGCGCTAACAAGGACAACTTCGGTGAAAATTGTACATTTCAAAAGAATTTTTTTCATAAAGACGTGAACGGACTTAGTTTCATTTGGTGTAGTTAAACTCTTGGGTTCCAATCCAATATTTGGATTACATACGCAACCGTTGTATAATATATATACTATATATAAATGAATGTTGTATTATTATACAAGGTCGATGTCAACGACAGTCACAGTATGTCGCTAAACCGTTCATACTAGTTACAATTGTGAAGCTGAGCTTAAACACCTTTAAATCGCGTTTTTCCACCTTTATAGATAACTCGATTTCGTTAGAATCCTAATGCTTCAATACACCTATATAATATTATGTCCAACGTAGCGAAGTGACTTTTCTTAACGTAAGATCGACATTAAGTGTATTTACAGCCACAACATGTCGTTAAAATTTGTTGTTCTACTGTATATATTAGGCTCAGTTTAGACACCTGTAAATGTTTCCACTAGTACCAGGTAGTGCCAGTCCCAAGCATGGAGAAAGGAGAGGGCGATGTCAGCGGCCCTTGTTGCTATAAAATGCCATTTAAAAACTACTACTACTAACTACTACTACTACTACTACTACTACAGCCGCAAGGTGTCGTTAAACACTTTAATGCTAAAAATTATAATAGGCTAATTTATACATCTTTAAATCGGTTATCTCTGACACTATTTACATATCATTCTCGTTGAAACCTTTGACACGTTTGGAGAGGAAGCCAGCGGGACAAATAAATGGAGAACAATTAGTTGATATTGCTGTCAGTAATTAATTAATTTTGCCATCTTGTTAATTAAGCTGTAAGCGAGTGCATTAGGTTGTAAATAGCTGAAAGGTGAAAGAGTCCACCAGAGATTTAAAACCAACATTTACTGTATACATTCTGGTAGCGTCAGTCTCAAGCCTGGAAAAAGGAGGGGCCAGGCTAATCATTTTGTTATGATACGGCGCCGTTTAACATTGACTGACCAACCAAGTATAAAAGGTTTCTTACACACCTCCTTTAAGTCTCTCATATGTTACATAAATACCTGCCTCTCAGAGGGACTACGTGATAGCTTCCTTCAATTGCAGTAAATGTCGTTAAACATTGGAACTACTACTACTAAGATTTGACTTAGGCTAACTCCACCATTGTCTTGTTCGTTCGGGGTTAGGTCGGGAACGCCTCTTAGAAGGGGCGCTATACACATTTTCTCAATGAATGAATGAATGTATGCATAAAAAGAAATATGCATTCTTAACTAAAGATAAAATTCTGTCACTGCCCGTACTGTGGTAGTGCCAGTACCAAGCGGGAGAAAGGAGGAGGGCGACGGTAATCATCTTTGTTATGACACAGTGTCGTTAAACAGAAACTAACCAACGTTAACTGAAAGTCGACGTAATCGACCCTGGCAGCTGCTAGATGTCGTTAAAGACTTTACGCTACAAAATATTTAGGCTTAGTTTAAACACCTTTAAATAAATAGTTCGCGTTCTATATACATCGCGTTTTCTCAAGCAGTTCGTTAACTTCATGGGCGATGTCAATAACTATGGCAACTGGAAGATGTCGTTAAATAAACACTAACCCTACGAATTAAATTATGATCAGTTGATTTTTTTTTATTCCGGATATTTCTATAGCGCCTCTCGAAGTCAACTACTACTCAGAGGCGCTCCCGACTACAGCATTTGATACTGTGCCGGAATTTTCACGCCGAAGCGCCACGAGCAATTGCGAGTGAAGGACTTGCCCAAGGTCCGTACACAGCGGCTAGAGTGGGATTTGAACCTGCAACCCTCCGGTCACAAGGCGCCGAACTTACCACTGAGCCACCACGCTATAAAATGTCATTAAAATATTTATAGTCCTATATACTTCTCATTTTCGGCCATTGTTTCACTTTAGACTACGGTTCTGTCAGCCGCAAGATGCCGTTGAACACTAGCGCTACGAAATATTAGCAAGCTCACCTTAGACACCTTTAATTCTATTATTTCTAATTCTATATAGACCTATTTCCTCGTGATGTTGGTTAATCAGACCACTGCTCGTAGTCAATCAATCAATCAATCAATATTCGTTAACCATTTGACGTAACACAATTGGTAACAATCATAGATAAGTAAAATAATCAATAGAAATCTATCAGCTGTTTCTCGTTCATTTCAAAACTAATACAAGTCATGATATAGAACCATCGATATAAAGTTTTTATCATTTTTAGTTGGAAGGGAAAATTGTGAGCCCGAGGGTGAAGAAGATAAGGAGTGGGTCGGCTCTCTGGGAAGTAAGGGCAAAGAATATGTTGTGGGTTGGACACTACTGCAGTAAATAATCGATCATCAGCCAGACGAGCCAGATCGTCTGCTTTCTCAATGGATAAAGGAAGGAAATCCATTTTGCGCATACGTGTTAAGAGTCTATCGATTCTGCTATTTTCACCTTTACTAAGATAATCGCACTATGAGGGGGAGGCATACATAATACAGGATAATGTGGTTGCCCTTGCTATATTATGCAGAATTGGTGATGGAAAACCATGTGTTCGAAGAATTCTCAGAGCATAGAGAGATGAAGATGAAGCCGTTAAGACTGCATCCAGATGTGACCCCATCTTTAAATCAGAACGTATAGTAACTCCTAAAATTTAAATTGATTAAACTCGTTCAGGCCCTGGTATAATCTGGGAAATAGAAGGAACTGCCCTGGTAGTGCCAGTCCAAAGCGTGGTTATAGGCGCGACGCTAATCATCTTTGTTGTGACACGGTGTCGTTAAACAGAAACTAACTTAACTCGAGATGTTGTTGAACATTAACATTTCTTAGTCATGGTTGAATCGCTTCCAAAATCTTCTAATGTTGTTCATCTCAGTTTTTTCATCTTCATTAATCAGTTCCTTGTTGTAATTGCATCTGTCACGTATAGTCGAAGTCAACGGTTCTGTCAGCTGCAAGATATCGTAAAAACCCATAATTCTACGAGTCATTGTAACGCTCAGCTTAGACACCTTAAATCCGCTATTTCAAATTCTATATAGGCCCACGTCTCATCTCTTGTTCATTCATTGATTCATCGTTTGACACTAATAATTTTCTGTTCTGTTTCTGCTTTTATATGGTGCGAGTCTAAACGCGTTTACGTAGTTATGCAATCAAGTTCAATCGCGTTCATCGTCGTAATTAATCAGTTGCTTATTCTAATTGCATCTATGTCGTTTCTCACCGATTTCCTACATGCACTTACAACGACTACAACGCACTAAGTCTACTGTTATGTCTTCTGCTTGTTCCAATCCGAGCTGCCTAAAACAGATAGGGAGCTTTCAATTTGAAGGGAGGTTGATTGGACTCCTCTCACTGCTTTAATAATAATGATGATGATGGTGGTGGTGGTGGTGGTGGTGGTGGTGGTGGTGGTGGTGGTGGTGGTGGTGGTGGTGGTGGTGGTGGTGGTGGTGGTGGTCGTCGTCGTCGTCGTCGTCGTCGTCGTCGTCGTCATCATCATCATCATCATCATCTTAGCAATAACAATAACTTTACTATTAAAATTTCAGTTAGGGGCCTACGCCATGCAATACTTTCCCTTGTTTCAGATAATCGCTCTATGGAATTTTACTCGTTACTCCACTCAGAAGATGGCGCTAGCTGTGCTTCAGACACGTCCTGCAATTCCCCAGATGGCAGCATCTGCGCTTCTCAAATTGACCCAAATATTCGCCAGA
>OY744610.1:64204718-64224082 GCA_963556255.1 Allolobophora icterica | reverse complement strand
ATATAAATGTTTGATTGATTGATTGATTGATTGATTGATTGATTGATTGATTGATTGATTGATTGATTGATTGATTGATTGATTGATTGATTGATTGATTGATTGATTGATTGAACAAGGACAACAAGAAAAAGGTGAAGGAGGAAGAGGAGAAGAAGGACAGTCCCTTAAACACCTTATGAATGAATGAATGAATAAATGAATGAATGAATGAATACTCGTTTATTGAACATAATAGCTGACAGAATGCAACTAGAACAATAGTCTTAAAATCGCACCACATATAATAGAAGCGCAGCCCAATTTAGACGCCTTTTTATAGCTGTCATTTCGCCCATATATGAATACTAACTCCGTCACTGCTCGTACTCTGTAGTGCCAGTCCCAAGCTAAGAGAATGAGGAGGGCGACGCTAATCATCTTTGTTATGACACAGTGTCGTTAAACGGCAGATAACTTACTACTAACTTGTCTCTTAAACTTCCTTTCATGATAGCCTTGCATTCGCCTTCTATATAAAAACGCCTTCAACAACTTTTTATAGTTGAGAATAGCTCTATATATATACAAGAAGAAGATCAGTCCTTGTACACCTTTTTATAGCATTCCATAGCCCTATATATAACAGAAGACGCTCCATACCTTAATCAAAACGACCTAGCCATATAAGGAAACACGAAAACAACTATAAGAAAAGCAACCGAAAGTGATGGATGAAAAATACATGAGGTGAACTGAACTATATCAATGACCTTTACTGTAGTCGTCAACGGCGTTTGTAGCCATAAGATGTCGTTAAACAATGGATTGCTACTAGTGCCTTAATCAAGCATGCCTCATCGAAGGCCCAGACTGAATCAACCAATCTACAGCAAGACTGCCAATCGGCAGCGACCACAGGAAAGAGAAAACATTTCTATGACAGGTTGAACTGTTTAAAAACCTCTTCCACTGAGAAAACTCCGTCACTGCCCATACTCTTATAGCGCCAGTTCCAAGCCTGGATAAAGGAGGAGTGCGAAGTCAACTACCCTGGCAGCCATATGACGTCGTTGAACACTGGAAACAACTCCACCGGAAGCATTCCAACCAGACACCGCTGTTCAGTGCAGAACTTCCTCCTTCCTGGAATGTCCAAATACGCCACGAAATCCATTAGATGTGGATGTTGCAAACGCCCACGCGTGCGCTCGGCCTCTGCTGAGATGTTCTGAGGGCATGCGGACCATAAAACAACAAGTCCTTAATGGACAGAGATTTATCTGTAAATCATAATTGCATACACTACTCACTCACGCTGTGCGAGTAAGTGGTGTGAGTGCGATTGGCTGCAAATGTGTAGGTGTGTGTCTGTGTGTTCGAACGAGGAAGAGGATCAGAGGAAGAGGACTAGGAGGAAGAGGACTAGGAGTAAGACTACTAGGAGGAAGAGGACGGACGAGGAAGAGGACTAGGAGTAAGACTACTAAGAGGAAGAGGAAGAGGATTAGGAAGAAGAGGACGACGAGGAAAAGGACGAGGACTAGGAGGAAGGGGACTAGGTAGAGAACAAGATGGAAGATGACTAGGAGGAAGAGGACTAGGAGGAAGACTACTAGGAGGAAGAGGAGGAGGACGAGGAGGAAGAGGACGAGGAAGAGGAGGAAGAGGACGAGGAAGAGGACTAGGAGAAAGAGGACGAGAAAGAGAAGGGCGGAGGAACTGAGAATCTGTGGTTGTGTCAACTTAGACAGATTGGAAGGCAGAGGCCCTGGATGCCTACGAGATTGGACTTGATATAACGGTTGTAATAGTATTTGTAATCGTAATAATATTGGACATTTATATAGCGCCGCTCACAGAGCAAAAGAAATGAGAATCGTAACTGTAATCTCGAGATTTATACAGCTGATTGACTGGCGCTCAGTCAAAATAAAATCGTTAGGCAGGCATTGTCAAACTCGGTTCCAAGGACCGATCCAATCGGTCAGACAGACGTTGACCTGAATTGTTCAGAATAGTTAACCTGTGTTTGAGGAGAAAGAAGAGGAAAAAGAGGAAGAGTAGCCTTGGGTATGAAGTGTTAGCGACTTCATTTTCTTAGCCTCGGCATACCGAGGTGGGTGATCAGTCTTCTCTTACACCGTCTCATCTTCCCACCGACAGTGTACGGCCAGTGTGCTCATTACAGCTGCAATGGCTTTCAGGGAGATGGGGCGGGAGCGTGGTGGAGGACATCGGGAAGGGATCCCTGCTCCAGTGATCGGTCTCTCGGACAAAGCACGGCCGCAACGCTAAAGCCTCATGCAACGGCCGACGCGGAGCCTCCGTCCGGCGATCTCTGCCCCAGACGAGTCGATATACGGCAGGGACAAATTATGCCAGCGGCCCGGTGGCCGTTTGCGGAGGAAAGAAGGGGGAGAGACGAATGGCGTGGGAGGGATGGCAGCGTGAGGGAGGGCAGGGCCGACCGTGTGACAAGGCCATTTGATGCGAGACGGGAGCACCAGTGGCGCTGGCCAGCCAGGCGGAAGTTGAAGGAGACGAGACAAGCTGAGGGATGTTGTTGATCATCAGCGGATTCAGAACTTTAAAACAGAAAGGAAACGTGTATGGGTATATGTAAATAAATGTAAATATATGTAAATCAATATAAATATATGTAAATTATACCATATATATATATGTAAATGTATGTATATAATTATATGCAAATTTATGCAAATCAATGTATATATGTGAATAAATGTAAACATATGCAAAAATGTAAATATAGGCCTATGTTAGTAAATGTAGAGCGACCGTATCACCTCGACCCTGTTCAGTTTTCAATGAATTGATCGGGTGAGATCCACCACCACCGCTGTTCGTTTGAATTGGTACCACGCCATTTAAGGTCTCATGTACGCACCGTTCTAAAGCGAACTATGGTGTCGACCCTGCTCTTTGTTTCATTGAATTAATCGGGTAACCACCATTGCCTATTTGAATGCGTTCCACACCAGTTAAGGTCCCCGTGTACGGACCCTGCTAGGCCCAGATTCAAATCTCTGAAATCCGATGACTTCTTAATGCACAAACCATCAGTTGATGCACATATGTGAGTAAGTAAGTGTGCATGTTTTACTTGTGTAGCGCTTTAACTATACTTCCCAAAGGCAGTGAGCGTTATAACTGCGCGATTAACTGGCGGTGAACTCGGAAGCCCTGACCAACCAGGTCAACACGCTGCACGCCTGTTAACTATGGACATTGCCACTGTAGAAAACATTAGATCAAATTCGAGAAAAAAGCAAACAACTTTCTCCCGCAAAGACGACGACGAAGAAGAAGAAGAAGAAG
Source organism: Allolobophora icterica (assembly GCA_963556255.1). Taxonomy (NCBI): domain Eukaryota; kingdom Metazoa; phylum Annelida; class Clitellata; order Crassiclitellata; family Lumbricidae; genus Allolobophora; species Allolobophora icterica. The sequence continues at coordinate 64,220,761 of OY744610.1, read as the reverse complement.
AATTATCGGTTGGAAAATAAACAACATGAACGTCATCAACATAGAAGCCTTTCCGTGTCTCGAGTCCCGTCGGCTGCGACGCGGAATATCAGAGGCTCCACGCGAGACTGCACAAAGGGAGCTGGGACGAGGAGCTATCGAGGATACGAGTTTTTATTACGATAATTTGTCATGTAGAAGACGCTGCTGGGTTTTTACAAGCAATTCGGAGACGCTAAAATTTTACGTCATGCTGCAAAACGTTTGTATTTTCTCGAAGCGATGCTATAAACGTCTAATTACAAATGCAATGTGTGTATAACCTCGTCACGACCCTAAACTGTGATAGTGCCAGTCTAAAGCTTGGAGAAACAGGAGGGCGACGCTAATCATCTTTTTTATGATACAGTTTCGTTAAACAGAAGCTAACAAAACAACAATGTGAGTGTATCTGGAACGATAATATATGTACACAGCATTTCACGAAACTCTATTACGTGCTCCTTGTCAGCCTAAATGAATATTATTTCTTTAAAATTTATTTATTAGCGTTTAAATGTGCGTGTGTTGTGCTAGTCAACGGCTATTTAATATTCCGCGGATGCACAAAATGAAAATAATAATAATTAGCAATAAATGAAATCAAATCAAATCGTTAAATAACAAATGGCTAGTAAATCAATCAATCAATTATTGAATTTATATAGCGCCTCTACAAGGGCTCTACTCAGAGGCAAGCTCATATACAGTATAATTGTATAAATATATAGTTAATTGTATGCTTACCGAAGTACTTCTTTAAAATATTTACTTACTCAAGAGAGCAATTTATTGGTTGTTGATGATATGAGTTTATCTGTCTGAGATCGTGTTTCATAAAAACAGGTAATTGTAACTGTAATATGGCATTTATAAAGCGCTACTTCAAGAAAAAATTCATCAGTGATCGTCTCGAGATAAGCATTTTCTTTGAGAGTTTTGCATACTGTTTAATTTCCAACCGGTTAGAGCGCTCGCCTAGGACACCTTTCGAACGAAATTATCCGATTCTATAGGCCTATAAGGAAGGGACGCGATAAACGTTTCAAATGAGCGCTCTCCCTTAGACACCTCTATTTGAGGAGGGTTTGAATAGGTGTACGTATAAACTGTGGGTCTACGTAGTGCGTTATTTAGAAACCTTTAAAACGTACACAACCGATGCTATATAAGCACGAGACACGATACCTGATAGACATTAATAAAGAGGTGTCAAACCTTTTTCAGTGACGGGAAAGTGGCATTACTTTCCAGCAAGTGGTAGGGCCAAAGTGTAGAAGGCTCCTGAGCAAAATGTGGTAGGGATCGAGGCTCGGTGAGATTATTTTGCAAAACTAAATCTTAAATGGTGCATCTTTTAACATGGAAACAGTCAAATGATGTAGGGCTTTGACGTCATTAGCAAAAAACTCTATGTATTTGGTACTGACTGTGAAAAATTACTAAAATCGAACACTTATTCTCAAACTTTTTAGTCTTTAGGCATACAGCCGCGGGCCAGAAAAAAATCATCGGCGGGCCAGAAATGGCCGGCGGACCTGCTCTTTGACATCACTGCTTTAATAGAAAGCTTGGCTGTTATACCATAGAAACAATAAAAACTGTTCAAAACAGTAACGGTATTCGTTGCCATCAGATGTTGTTAACCTGTTGGATCCATCCATCCAATTGGATAGAGCGCTGACCTTGTAACGCTACGATTATGGGTTCGATCCTCCTCTGCAGAGACGGTTACTGTGTAGGGACCTTCAGCAAGTCATTCACTCACAATTGCTCAACGTCATCGATTGATGCTTCGTTAATTGATAGTGGCGCTAAATAATAATAAAGATGATGATGAAGATGATGATGATGATGATGATGATGATGATGATGATGATGATGATGATGATGATGATGATGATGATGATGATGATGATGATGATGATGATGATGATGATGATGATGATGATGATGATGATGATGATGATGATGATGATGATGATGATGATGATGATGATGATGATGATGATGATGATGATGATGATGATGATGATGATGATGATGATGATGATGATGATGATGATGATGATGATGATGATGATGATGATGATGATGATGATGATGATGATGATGATGATGATGATGATGATGATGATGATGATGATGATGATGATGATGATGATGATGATGATGATGATGATGATGATGATGATGATGATGATGATGATGATGATGATGATGATGATGATGATGATGATGATGATGATGATGATGATGATGATGATGATGATGATGATGATGATGATAATGATAATGATAATGATAATGATAATAATAATAATAATAATAATAATAATAATAATAATAATAATAATAATAATAATAATAATAATAAAACAGTAACGGTCTCTTTCGAGACCTTAGGCCCTATCAATGACGACGGAATGGCCCTTATAAAAGACTTGGGGAGATACTTAGCTTTAACCACCGGAGACCCTAGGGAGACTTGTTATCTACTCCAGCGGTTGTCAATCACCATACAACGCTTCAATGCTGTTGCCTTCATAGGAACTTTCATGCGGCCAGAACTTGTCGAATGATGTTTAAAAAAAATAAATATATAATAATAATAATAATAAAAATAAAAAAAATAATAATAATAATAATAATAGACGCCTCTGAACTGTTTTAATAACAATTGCGTGAATTAATCTATAATTCTTAAAGAGCCTCTTAGAACCTCTCCTTGGTAGTCTCACCCGATCAATTCGTTGAAATCTAAACTGAGTAAACGTCATTCGGTCGTTCTAAAGCACGATCAGAACACGGGGGGGCCTTAGATGGTGTGGCACCCTCTCAAACTGACAGCGGTCGCGAAGGATCTCCCCCGATCAATTCATCCAAAACACAGCAGGGTCGAGGCCTTACGGTCCCTCTAAGAAATGTGGACATTTACATTTATTCCGATCCGACACAGCGACCAACAGCAGATCAGTCTAGACTCCAGACAAGGCTCGACTTGCCCGACTTGATGTCAGATTATTGATCTCCGGGAAGAAAGACGCAGGAACAGACAGACAGAGGAACGGACGGACAGACAGAGGAACGGACAGACAGAGGAACGAACGGACAGAGGAACAGACGGACAGAGGAACAGACGAACAGACAGAGGAACGGACAGACAGAGGAACGGACGGACAGAGGAACGGACGGACAGAGGAACGGACAGACAGAGGAACGGACAGACAGAGGAACGGACAGACAGAGGAACGGACGGACAGAGGAACGGACGGACAGAGGAACGGACGGACAGAGGAACGGACGGACAGAGGAACGGACGGACGGACAGAGGAACGGACAGACAGAGGAACGGACAGACAGAGGAACGGACAGACAGAGGAACGGACGGACAGAGGAACGGACGGACAGAGGAACGGACGGACAGAGGAACGGACAGACAGAGGAACGGACAGACAGAGGAACGGACGGACAGAGGAACGGACGGACGGACAGAGGAACGGACGGACAGAGGAACGGACAGACAGAGGAACGGACGGACAGAGGAACGGACGGACAGAGGAACAGACGGACAGAGGAACGGACGGACAGAGGAACGGACGGACAGAGGAACGGACGGACAGAGGAACGGACGGACGGACAGAGGAACGGACAGACAGAGGAACGGACGGACAGAGGAACGGACGGACAGAGGAACGGACGGACAGAGGAACGGACGGACAGAGGAACGGACAGACAGAGGAACGGACAGACAGAGGAACGGACGGACAGAGGAACGGACGGACAGAGGAACGGACAGACAGAGGAACGGACAGACAGAGGAACGGACGGACAGAGGAACGGACGGACAGAGGAACGGACGGACAGAGGAACGGACGGACAGAGGAACGGACGGACGGACAGAGCAACGGACGGACGGACAGAGGAACGGACGGACGGACAGAGGAACGGACAGACAGAGGAACGGACGGACAGAGGAACGGACGGACAGAGGAACGGACAGACAGAGGAACGGACAGACAGAGGAACGGACGGACGGACAGAGGAACGGACGGACGGACAGAGGAACGGACAGACTGAGGAACGGACAGACAGAGGAACGGACGGACAGAGGAACGGACGGACAGAGGAACGGACAGACAGAGGAACGGACGGACAGAGGAACGGACGGACAGAGGAACGGACGGACAGAGGAACGGACAGACAGAGGAACGGACGGACAGAGGAACGGACGGACAGAGGAACGGACAGACAGAGGAACGGACGGACAGAGGAACGGACGGACAGAGGAACGGACGGACAGAGGAACGGACAGACAGAGGAACGGACAGACAGAGGAACGGACGGACAGAGGAACGGACGGACAGAGGAACGGACAGACAGAGGAACGGACAGACAGAGGAACGGACAGACAGAGGAACGGACGGACAGAGGAACGGACGGACAGAGGAACGGACAGACAGAGGAACGGACAGACAGAGGAACGGACAGACAGAGGAACGGACAGACAGGAACGGACGGACAGAGGAACGGACATACAGAGGAACGGACGGACAGAGGAACGGACAGACAGAGGAACGGACAGACAGAGGAACGGACAGACAGAGGAACGGACGGACAGAGGAACGGACGGACAGAGGAACGGACAGACAGAGGAGGAACGGACAGACAGAGGAACGGACGGACAGAGGAACGGACGGACAGAGGAACGGACGGACAGAGGAACGGACGGACAGAGGAACGGACGGACGGACAGAGGAACGGACAGACAGAGGAACGGACAGACAGAGGAACGGACAGACAGAGGAACGGACGGACAGAGGAACGGACGGACAGAGGAACGGACGGACAGAGGAACGGACGGACAGAGGAACGGACAGACAGAGGAACGGACAGACAGAGGAACAGACGGACAGAGGAACGGACGGACAGAGGAACGGACAGACAGAGGAACGGACAGACAGAGGAACGGACAGACAGAGGAACGGACAGACAGAGGAACGGACGGACAGAGGAACGGACAGACAGAGGAACGGACGGACAGAGGAACGGACGGACAGAAGAACGGACAGACAGAGGAACGGACGGACAGAGGAACGGACGGACAGAGGAACGGACGGACAGAGGAACGGACAGACAGAGGAACGGACGGACAGAGGAATGGACAGACAGAGGAACGGACGGACAGAGGAACGGACAGACAGAGGAACGGACGGACAGAGGAACGGACGGACAGAGGAACGGACGGACAGAGGAACGGACGGACAGAGGAACGGACGGACAGAGGAACGGACGAACGGAGAGAGGAATGGACGGACACAGGAACGGAAGGACAGAGGAGCGGAAGGACAGACAGAGGAACAGACAGACGGACGGACGGACGGACAAAAAACACACGGATAGAGGAACCGACGGACAGACAGAGGAAGGGACGCACACGCTGTGAGCTTTACACGGCGTCATACTCATCCCCTGAATACTAAGCAGCAGGCGGTATACACACAATACTCGCATTTAAATGCTGTTTATATATGCAAATGTCTCAGAAACTGGAATCGATGGCGAGTAAAAATGGCCGCTAGGAGGCGACAGGCTGGGTGCCTTGTGCGTTGCGCATGTTACGTTCGGATGGATAGGCGGAAGATAGGGAGAGAATTTAAGCGGTGGAAAGGTTTCCAGTGGATAGGAGAGTGTTGTATCGCAGCTGAAAGGTTAATGTGCTCGACTAGCAGTCAAAGAGCTGTGGGTTCAGGTCCCAGTTACGAAAGACGCTTTCCTTTCGAAAAGTTTTGCCAATCGAAGTAATCGGCCTGGTGCTGCGCGGTAAAAATTGCAGTCTGTCTGTCTGTCTGTCTGTCTGTCTGTCTGTCTGTCTGTCTGTCTGTCTGTCTGTCTGTCTGTACAGCTGCTTTTTCATCAAAAGCTCCCGTGTAATTGGAAAACGTGTATGATATATATATATATATATACATATATAAATACATATATTATATATATACATGCACAGACAACATGTATATATATAATATATATATATATATATATATATAATATAAATATATATATCCTCGTAATGAGAGACATGGTTGGTAAACATTGTGCCTTTTATGGAAACGCTGCTGGAGAAATTCCACCATAATATATTGGATGACAACCGAAAGGAAGGAACGTTTCATTATGGTCGTATTTCCTTTTCCCTCCCTTCCCATCTCCCTTCCTCCATCCCCCTCCCTTCTCTCCCTCCCTCGCCGTCAATACATCCGTCCGTCCAATCATCCATTCATCTATCTTTCCACCCACCCAACCAACCATCTAACCATCGATCCTTCCATCCAACCATGCATCTCACCCTCTCTCAATCCATCCATCCATCCATCCATCCATCCATCCATCCACCCACCCACCCACTCACTCACCCAGTCCAATGTCGCTCAATCCATTGTCCACCCTCCACTCAGAAGTCCTATTGACCACCGATACCCTTGACCGTCGCCTCCGGAAACGATCCGAGACTGACCTCTGACCCCTGCGTCACATCTCACGAGTCGTTGTTTCCCTTTTCGTCGCTAGTCGTCCAGCGGTCAAGAGTCACGGTCGATTCGGTCAAGGCTGATGGCAGAAGCGGGATTTTGCTCATTCCAATACATCTCCGTTCTGTGTCTCTTTCACTAAGCAGAATGATTTGGCACCGGCTTTAGGTAGGAGGTAATCGTCCACGAAGACCTACCCTAATCCATCCAATTTCTACCTTGATTCATCCAAATCCTAATTCCTAACATAATCCATCCAAATCCTAACATAATCCATCCAAATCCTAACATAATCCATCCAATTCCTAACATAATCCATCCAAATCCTAACATAATCCATCCAATTCCTAACATAATCCATCCAATTCCTAACATAATCCATCCAATTCCTAACATAATCCATCCAAATCCTAACATGATCCATCCAATTCCTAACATAATCCATCCAAATCCTAACATAATCCATCCAATTCCTAACATAATCCATCCAAATCCTAACATAATCCATCCAATTCCTAACATAATCCATCCAATTCCTAACATAATCCATCCAAATCCTAACATAATCCATCCAAATCCTAACATAATCCATCCAATTCCTAACATAATCCATCCAAATCCTAACATAATCCATCCAATTCCTAACATAATCCATCCAAATCCTAACATAATCCATCCAATTCCTAACATAATCCATCCAAATCCTAACATAATCCATCCAATTCCTAACATAATCCATCCAAATCCTAACATAATCCATCCAATTCCTAACATAATCCATCCAATTCCTAACATAATCCATCCAAATCCTAACATAATCCATCCAAATCCTAACATAATCCATCCAATTCCTAACATAATCCATCCAAATCCTAACATAATCCATCCAATTCCTAACATAATCCATCCAAATCCTAACATAATCCATCCAAATCCTAACATAATCCATCCAATTCCTAACATAATCCATCCAAATCCTAACATAATCCATACGGCTTGGTTTTGGTGTCCCATCGGTTGATGCCTTGTGCATTAGACAATGGCGCGATTGAAGTTATTAAGTACAAATTGTACTATACAATTACCACATTTCTAACTTCCTTACATATATACTTACTGTATAATTATAATTAAAATAATAATAATAATTTTTATTTTATGCCCAGTTCAGACACCTTTAACTTAGTAATTTTAATGAATAATATAGTAAAATTGTTAAGCTATACTTAGACACCTTTAAATTTTGGCTATCGAATCTATTAAAATATTATTTTCATACAAGTACTGTTTTCATTGGCATGGGTCCTAAATATTGTCCTCTGAGTAAACTTCATCATAATTATCAATAAATTAATAATAATAATAATAATAATAATAATAATAATAATAATAGTAGTAGTAGTAGTAGTAGTAGTAGTAGTAGTAGTAGTAGTAGTAGTAGTAGTAGTAGTAGTAGTAGTAGTAGTGGTAGTAGTAATAATAATATAATAATCCGGAAAAAATAATTAATTTAATCTCTAAGACCCTGAGGGAACGAAGTACCTCAGGGCAAAAAATAATAATAATAATAAATATTAAATAATAATAATAATAAGGATTGAGCCTGAGGGATTCTTTTTACCTCGGGCGTTAAAATAATAATAATAATAATAATAATAATAATAATAATAATAATAATAATAATAATAATAATAATAATAATAATAATAATAATAATAAAATTATAATAACATGCCATCTTTAACAGTGCCTCTCAGTTAGAATCCAACGATTTACTGCAGTCACCTTTCGAAGCACTTTGTCCCTGCCAAATTCGCATTCTAAACAGATATCTTGAAGGGGCGCTATATAAATCCTCCGTATAACTGAACTAATGAATATTGTGCAGCCTGCCATAGCGATCTTGCACCTGAATATTTATATAGCGGCAGTTTGTCGTCTATAAAACGACGCTATAGTTTACATTTCCAATTATAGATGTCGCTGCAAGCGTTGCCATGCCAACCGTTCTTTCCGTACAGGTATGAATACAGGCAATAACAAAAATATTGATATCCAAAACCGGCGCATCCGGGTACTTTTGCTATAGGGTGGACTATGTTACTGCGTGACAAACCTAATGGATGAAACTCAGGACTAAGTTACACCATAACCAAATGTACCACATGAAATTTACCAACCTAATGGACTAAAACGCAGGACTATGTTACAGTGCAACATAATTTGTTCTTGCATAAACCTACCAAGCTAAATACATCACAAATTTGGTTCGAGATTTCTGCTCCACCTTAGCCAACTCAACTATAATGAGTACATTGACTGTACATTGTCGGTGGGAAGATGAGACTGCGAGGGAGACGACTGGCCGACCATCCGCCCTCATATGCCGAAGCTAAGAAAATGAAGTCGCTAACACATCATACCTATGGCTGCCTTAGGGCTAGCTAAAGGGACTGCTCTTCTCTTCTTTAGTGGAAACTATGCATGAATGTATATTTAACCATGACCATAACCATAAATTTTATTACTTCACATAATATACAATAACAGAAATGATGTCATTCAGTGTAAAATTTTAGCAGAAAACAGATCAATTAGTATCAATTAGGGTTCAATTGGAAGTAAATGGAGAGAAACCCTTAAGGGACCTATTATTAGCTACCGTGTCTTATGCCTATATATGCCATGAGTTCACTCCGTTTTAAAGGTGTATAAAAAAGCACTGTGACGAATCAGTTACCGTGGACCTACAGTTCATAATATACACCCATTCAAGAATTTTCAAATAAAGGTGTCTAAGAGAGACCTTATTAAACGCCTGTCGGGGCCATCCTTATTATTATTATTGTTAGGAGTAGTAGTAGTATTATTGAACATTTATATAGCGCCTCTTCGGGCAGCGTCCTCATAAGCTCTCCCAATCCGTGCACAGTTAGACGAACATATGTCATGTCATGTCAAACACCGACGTCGCTGCGCGACGGTTGGTCACATGCATGGACTAGGGTTCTCCACTGACGCCTATTGCGTGCAGCAGCGAGAAGATAAGATCCAGAAAGATGGGACCAGGAAAGAATGTTGTCTATCCAGTTAATTCGTGGTCTTCCACGGCGTCGATACCCCTCAACGTGACCCAGCATGATGGCATTTTCCAAGGAATCCTGAGGGAGCCTGATGATATGACCGAAATAGGAAAGTTTGCGAGCCTTGATGGAACCCAAGAGTTCGGGGGAAGTTCTAGCCAGCCGATAAACTTGCTCTGTAGTAAGCTTGAGCGTCCAGGAGATGTGCAAAAGCTTTCGAATGCATTTATTCTCAAAAATTTGAATTTGCCCTTCTTCCGCTTTTTTTAGCGTCCATGATTCGCAACCATATATAGGTTGCGACTGACCACACCAGGGATTTCATCAAGCGGAGCTTGGTTTGGGTGCTGATGGATTTGTTTTTCCAGACCTTCGTGAGTCTCACCATGACTGCCATACCCATGGCCAGCCTGGACTTAATATCTCCTGAACTCTTTGCGTCGCTTGAAATTTTGCTACCCAGATATGTAAAGTTATCAACTTGTTTGAGCCCAACGCCTGTAACGAAAACCTCAAGGACCTCATCGATGTTGGTCATAACTTTCGTCTTTGAAGCATTTATCTTTAAACCGTACTCATCGGCAGCGACTTCGACTCTACTGACGAGCTCCTGAAGTTCTTCTGGTGATGTAGCAATCAAGAGGATGTCATCCGCATATCTAAGATTACTGATGATCCTACCGCCAATTCTGAAGCCACCCATAAACCCGTCAAGTGCCTTACGCATCACTTGTTCCGCTAGGATGTTAAATAGGCAAGGAGAGATGTTACAACCCTGCCGAACGCCTTTCTTAACGCGGAACCAGTCAGAGGTGATGTTATCCGTTCTGACGGCTGCGCGTTGTTGTTTGTAGAGGTTCCTCAACAATTGGACAAGCTGTGGAGGAAAACCCATATCTAGCATGGTCAACCACAGTTGACCGTGTTGCACCATATCGAACGCTTTCGTAAAATCGATGAAGCAAAAATAGAGAGGTTGGTTTCTCTCGTTTGCTTTTTCCATGATGATCCGAAGATTCGTGATCTGATCGCGAGTGCCTCGCTTAGGTCTGAAACCGGCCTGTTCAGGAGCCAATTCATTGTCAAGCTTGGTTTGAATACGCTCTAGAATGACTGTGAGGAGAATTTTGCTTGCATGAGAAACCAGCGCGATGGTTCTGTAGTTCTCGCAACAAAGTAGGTCACCTTTTTTCGGTAAAGGGATAAAAACCGATTGCGTCCAGTCGTCGGGCCAAACCCCCGTTATCCAGACATCAGTACAGATCTTATGTAACGTGGTAAGAGTCATATCACCACCAGACGAACATATGATCGATAACTAAACACACAATATAGTAGAGTGACCTTTATAGCATCGGTTGACACCATTTTTAAGGTGTCGAAGTCTAGCGCTCTAGCCAATCGTCTGGAGCATAACGCAATGCATTAAACGCAGTGCTTCCACTCTCAATTTTAAATGATCGTAAGTTCTTGCCAGAAAAATCCCAAGATGATCTAAAAAGTTACAAACAACTGAAAACTTTATCTACCATTCAGCCATTCTTCCTTGAATGTTTGTCTATAGACTTTACACCATACTTTTGCGTTCTTACGCGGGTAGGCGCCAGTGTCGCCAGACTAAGAGTCAGAATCAGACGATGCTATGATAAATTCAGTTTTAAAACTGTTTACATTACGACAATTGTGCAGATTTAGTCTTTTTCCTTTAAAAATTGCGTAAATCGGAACTACGGAATCGGAGGTTAAATGTATGGATTACGGAATTTACGGAATCTACGGATGAAGAGTGACGTCATGTTATTCAAAAGATAAGTGTAAGTAAGGTAAAGAATTAAACGAACAGTAGCCGTAGACACATGGGCAACGAGTCACTCAAAGACAACAAGTCAACAACTGATTATTATTATTTATCATTCCATATTAAATATTATGACTGTAGACCATAGTAAAAGAATCCCCAGACTGCTATGGAAAATCCCCAAATTCCAAGTCGATCCTTCAAAGCACAAGATCTTGGGAAAAATTCCCAAAAGTGGAGGCTCTGATAGCAGTAGTTTCAGTTTAACGACACGGTGTGATAACAAAGATAGCGTCGCCCTCCTCCTGTATCGAGGCTTGGGACAGGCACTGCCAGAGTACGAGCAGTGGTAAAATTAACCGCGTCCCACCTAATCTTATATAGCATCGGTTGACAACGTTTTAAAGGTGTCTAAGGCAAGCGCTCTAACCAATCCGGTATCGAGTCCAACAAACGTGTATACACACAGCGTGTATATACAATGTATACAAGTATGTTTGTATATGTAACGATGTTCGTATACTTAAATGCACGGATACGTACAGACGCTGCTTGGCCGAGCGATCCTGTCTAGACGCCTTTTATCGTGGTCGGCCGCCCCAAGAATATGGATTAGGGTTGGGAAGGGGAAGGGGAAAGAGACGAACACTGACAGAGACAGAGACAGAGACAGAGAGAGACAGGGAGAGAGACGGAGAGAGGGACTAAGAGGAAGGCATGGATAACGTCCATTCATCGTAAAAGCCGCCATTGGCCAAGTGTTGCAATACATCGTCTGGGGAATAGACGATGAAAACTCCACCAATATATCCATCCGTCCATCCTTCCATCCATCCATCCATCCGTCCGTCCGTCCATCCATCCATCCATCCATCCATCCATCCATCCATCCATCCATCCATCCATCCATCCATCCATCCATCCATCCATTCACCCATTCACCCATTCACCCACTCATCCATCCATCCATCCATCCATCCATCCATCCATCCATTCACCCACTCATCCATCCATCAATCCATCCATCCATCCATCCATCCATCCATCCATCCATCCATCCATCCACCCATCCTTCCATCAATCCGCCCACTCATCCATCCGTCCATCCATCCTTCCATCCTTCAATCCGTCATTCCATCCATCTATCCATTCCATCCATTCCATCAGTTTAACACACAGGGTGTATATCCATCCATCCATCCATCCATCCATCCATCATCCCATCCATCCATCCATCCATCATCTAATCCATCCATCCACCAATCCATCCACCAATCCATCCATCCATCCATCCATCCATCCATCCACCAATCCATCCATCCATCCATCCATCCATCCATCCATCCATCCATCCATCCATCCATCCACTCATCCATCCATTCACCCATCCATCCATCCATCCACTCATCCATCCGTCCATCCATCCATCCATCCATCCATCCATCCATCCATCCATCCATCCATCCATCCTTCCATACATCCATCCTTCAATCCGTCAATCCATCCATCCATCCATCCATCCGTCCATCCATCCATCCATCCATCCATCCATCCATCCATCCATCCATCCATCTATTCGTTCATTCACTCACTCACCTAAGTCACCGAAGACATGAAAGGGCGCATTTGCAAACACATAGCACGTAAACACACACAGGCACACACAAAGGAGCACACATATGTGCACAAACACAAAGCAACACAAACACATACACAGGCCCATACACAAACACAAACGCATACAAACATGCACAGCTGACGAAAGCACCGAGACACAACCCCCACCCCAACCCTCAGAGCCAACGTCATGCAGGGTAACCGTACATTCACACCGCACCGTCACAACATCCTCTCGAAACATACACAAACACACAAAGGCACATGCACAAAAACACACCCACAGACACAAAGGCACATACGCACAAAGCCCCTGGAAACGTCTCAGTAGAATAATTCGAGCAAACCTCTTTCTTCTAGCAGATTAGTTCAATGGAAACCATACACAGCCCAGCCAAGGCGTTCGTTGCTCTCGATCCTCAGAGGGCTATGCATGTGTGTGGTTATGTATGTGCCTGTGTGTGTGTTTGTGTATGTTCCTTTGTGTGTTTGTGTGTGTGCCTTTGCGTGTGTGTTTGTGCCTCTGTGTGTGTGGGTATATTTGTGTGGGTGTGAGCCTGTATGTATGTGTGCATACGTATCACCCGCCAAGCACCGAGTCCCGTCCACTGGATCTCGAAGCCAAGCGCAGAAATAATGATCAGTGAAGTTGACTCTGATCAAGTAATTGCTAGAATAAAATATGTTCCCTATAATCACCGACAGTCGAAGTCATTGATTTCTAGAACGCCGTCATAAGGATGAACACTCGTGAATAAGCTCAGCGCTCGTGAATAAGCTAGGTCCCTGCATTTAGCTTAAGACTGATCAGAGCACAGATGGGTTTTAGGCACATGCGGAGCCAGTCAAAGTTTGAGGTGACAAGATAAAGCCAGTCACAGTTCAAAGTGATAAGATAAACCCAGTCAAGATAAAGCCAGACAAGAAAAAGCCAGTCAAAGTGCAAAGTGACCAGTTTAAGCCATTCAAAGTTCAGAGTGACAGGAAATAGCCAGTCAAAGCTCAAAGTGACAAGATAAAGTCGGCCAAAGTTCAAAGTACAAGATAAATCCAGTCACAGTTTAAAGTGACAAGATAAAGCCAGTCAAAGTTCAAAGCGACAAGATTAAACTAGTCAAAGTGCAAAGTGACCAGACGAAGTCAGTCAAAGTTCAGAGTGACAAGACTGACAAGATAAAGCCAGTCAAAGTTCAAAGTGTGAAGATAAAGCCAGTCAAAGTTCAAACTGATAAGATAAATCCAGTCAAAGTTCAAAGTGACAAGATAAAGCCAGTCAAAGTTCAAAGTGAGAAGATAAAGCCAGTCAAAGTTCAAACTGATAAGATACATCCAGTCAAAGTTCAAAGTGACAAGATAAAGCCAGTCAAAGTTCAAAGTGAGAAGATAAAGCCAGTCAAAGTTCAAACTGATAAGATACACCCAGTCAAAGTTCAAAGTGACAAGATAAAGCCAGTCTTTCTTAGTCCAAAAGCGTCGACGGACGAGTCATCTCGCTCGTGAAACCCGGAATTTTCCTTTCGGACAATCTTATAAATGCCACCGGGTTAAAGTAAAAGCTTTCAATTATAGCAGAGCTTCAGATAAGAGCCATTACGTCCACCGTAGAAGTACAGATGTTGAGATTCCGTGCCAAAGACGGTGTCTGAATGTCAATTATTTTGCTTCAACCTAATGTTGCCAATGGGCAGAACAGGACCTCGTCAAGAGGTCGAACCAATGAGGTGTAGAAATGCATTCTAATGGTAGCAATTGGCGAAACTGGACCTGGTTAAGTGGTAATTTAAGACGCGTTAACAGGGCCACAGTTACAGAGAATGTTCAATAACACCAGGCTGTACTGTTTCGACGTGCTTTCAGTCATTGCTGGAGGGATTTTAGCGTTAAACTTTCTCATCCAGGTGATGATCACCGTAAAAAGAAAGAAAAAGAAAGTAAAGAAAAATAAAGACAAGGAAAGGAAAGGAAAGAAAGAAAGAACAATTCCAGTCGTGGCAAAGAACGACCAGGGAACAAAATTAGATTACTAAACCATATCACACTCTAAACATTAGGGCATAGCAAGAAATGGGTTTTGGTTTAAAATGAACTTTGGCACAACCAGAAAGATTGCTCCAGTCCTAAAACATAAGTGTGGAAGAAAGATTGCATCAAATTTATTGCATCTAACTTTGCCGCCGAGCAATTGAAGTTTCCTCTACTTTCGCAGGTGAAAACCATGGCAAATACCTTATTGAAAAAGGCGTAAAATAGTGCCTCCTTTTTGGGGTTGTTTCTAGTGTGCACGAAAGTCAACAATGTTGAGTTTGGTTGATGGATTTGGTGAGTTTGGTTGGTGAGTTTGGTGAGTTTGATGAGTTTGGTTGGTGAGTTTGCCCATGTCTAACTGCAAATTATTGGTAGACCCCTCTTATTTTTGGTATTTCTTATAAAACTCCAATCCGCCATTTTGAAATTCATTTTTGGGGGTGTTCCCGTGGTCCGATTTTGTCCAATTTTGGATATGTCATTCAGCATTAGTTTCTAAGCAGGAAACCGTTTAAAAGCTTCTGAAGCACTTTTGCATAATTATGTATAACTGCAAATTATTGGTAGGCCCCTATTGTAACTGGCATTTCTAAGGAAACCTCAAATCCACCATTTTAAAACTAATTTTGGGGGCGTTCCCGTGGTCCGATTTTGTCCAATTTCGGTTATGTCATTCAGCAATGGTCTCTGAGCAGGAAACCGTTTTAAAAGCTTTTGAAGCACTTTCGCCCAGGTGTAACTGCATATTATTGGTATTATTATTGGCATTTCTTAGAAAACCGCCAATCCGCCATTTTGAAATTCATTTTTGGGAGTGTTCCCGTGGTCCGATTTTGTCCGATTTTGGATATGTCATTCAGCCATTGTCTTTGAGCAGGAAACCGTTTAAAAAGCTTCTGAGGCACTTTTGCATATGTCTAACTGCAAATTATTGTTAGGCCCCTATTATTTCTGGTATTTCTGAGGAAACCC
>OY744610.1:64029718-64202218 GCA_963556255.1 Allolobophora icterica | reverse complement strand
ACAACCCGGATGTCACGTCGATGCCCTCGTTCACACATGCCACCTAGTGGAGTACGACATTTCCCATTACGATACGATAGTAATGGTATTCGTTAATGCAAATTTATATAACGCCACTTCAAGACAGACTTATCAGATACAACTAACAGGATTGCACCAACTACAGATATCAACAGAAAATGAAGCACAAGAAGCTCTAGTGCATCGGTGCCTGCTAATAGTTTGCTCTTAGTGTGGCGCTATATGAATGTCCAGTTACAATAACAACTAGAACAATAAGAAGTAACTTTGTCTTACTTGAAATACAATGCAAAAGACGTCGTCGTGTTTTGGAGTCTATCGTTGAAACCGCTACAGTTTTCTCTATATGAAGAATACCGAAATTCTCGACGAGCAATTGAGTCTCTTCTAAAACGTCTCTGACAGTTTTATTTAGGTCAGTCTTGTGGCTATTCGTTTACACTTCAACTAAAAGCGACTGGGAAACCAATGCAGCTCGCCGTTAAAATGTTCAAGCAATGCTCGGTTTTATCTTTCTCGTCACGTAGCATCCGAGTTATTTCGAGACTGTATCGTCTTTAACAGCAGTTCTTCCTAGAAACGAAAAAAGCCAAATGACCTTAGCTTCTATGTGAAGCAATGTCTAGTCTTTCAAAGCTCTGTACAGTCAACGCTTATAGGCCCTACGTCTGGTAGTTAAACCAGGGAAAACTAAATTCATAACAAGAAATTTCCCTTGCGTTTCATAGCTCTGTACAGTCAACTGTAGAATTCCTAGAATAGAAACCAGGAAATACTAAACTCATACGAAACAATGTTCCTTGTCTTTCGGAGCTGTATGTAGTCAACGCTAATATTCCTAGTAGTGAAACCAGGGAAGATTAATTTTCACGTGAGTTAGCTCACTGTCTACATGTCTCCGTGACGTCCACTGGACCTTCTGGCCCATTATAGCGACGACCCAATCGCGTTGAAGTACCCGTCAAAGGCATCCAGTCCGGCGAACGTCAATGATGTTGCCTGCAAAAATGGCAGTTGACCCAGCAGACAGCTCGCGAGGAGGAAGAAGACGCGCCACAGAGACAGCGCGGCAGACACGTCAATAGTATTCAACACCAACGCCTCCTCCTCCTCCACGGCCGATCACAACACTAACAGCCGCTGCCATCCATCCCACAATGCCCTGCTGCCATCCCACAATGCACTGCTGCCATCCCGCAATGCAGCGCAATGTTACCGGACCCCCGTCGGCAAACGCCCGATCGTAAACACTCCGCGAAGGGATATCTCCGTTGCCCCCTCACAACAAACGCCTCTCACCGCAGTGAAGAAACCGAGTCGGAAGATTGCTCAAACGCAAAAGACCTAAAAACGCAGGACTAACAATGCTCGTCTTCCTCGAAAACAAAACAGCTTTTATTGAATTCTCTATACGCTGCAGCAGAGTCTAAACGCCAGCCGAATATTCCTCTATTCAGCCGTGCGACATACCTTGCACACGCACATACAGACGTGTACAGCAGACGGCTGGTGCCACGAAATGGAATTGCGTGCACAAGGCATTGATGGAAGCCAGTGGCAGGCAACAACGGTGGTCTCAGTCATGCAATATGCATGAAACCCGGCAGCGGCCAATGACAGCAGGCCACGCGAAGCAGCCGACGCATATCAGACGACGCTGCAGGAAGACGGGAATGGTCAACAGGAGACGCAGGTTAAGATTGCTTCTGCTCGGCTCCAGTAGCCATATTGGGAATCGGCAGACAGCATAAAATTGCCGTTAAACAGCGAAAGTGGTCGATAAAGAAAGCAACACTGTCTGGGCTTTTGAGCTGACCCGGCAGGGGCTCGGCAGACATTGCCACCAGACATCCATCCCTCGAGGAAATGACTTCATCAACATGGCTATTGCCATCACGGTGAAAATTCCAGCCTCGGTGGTTCTATTGAGACTGGACTTGAAATCCTCCTGTTAGGTTGTGTCACCTGATAAGGGCTGGGCAGGCATTTCATCCATCTAACCATTCATCTATCCATCCGTCCATCCATCCGTCCATCCATCCTTCCATCCATCTGTCTGTCCGTCCATCCATGCATGCATCCATGCATCCATGCATCCATCCATCCATCCGTCCATCCATCCTTCCATCCATCCATCAATCCATCCTTCCATCCATCCTTCTATCCATCCATCCATCCATCCATCCATCCATCCATCCATCCATCCATCCATCCATCCATCCATCCATCCATCCATCCATCCATCCATCCATCCATCCATCCATCCATCCATCCATCCATCCATCCATCCATCCATCCATCCATCCATCCATCCATCCATCCATCCATCCATCCATCCATCCATCCATCCATCCATCCATCCATCCATCCATCCATCCATCCATCCATCCATCCAAATAATTTATACCCCCTTGTCGAAAAGAACTTCATCATATTGGAAAACCCCAGCCAAGATCGTTGTACCCAAACATGACTTCAGTTCTTCCTGTTTGATTGTGAAACGTTTCTTTCTGAGATTCGACAACTCTTTCCACCAATCTGGTTCAAAATAGACAAAATAATTATTCATTAGTTTACCAAAACCATCTGAAACCTTACTAAACACCTTAATCAACACCTAAACATATCTTGTGACTTTCACAGATTATTAGTAATGGGCTGCGCGATAACATGAGTATACACTGACTGGTTAGAGGGAGAGGACCTACCGTCATATTATGCCGAAGCTAGGAAAATAAAGTCTCTCGCACTTCATACCCATACTATAGCTCTTAGGCTTAGCTTAAGTCTCTTCTTTTCTGTTATTATCATACTCATACTGCACAGTGCGTAGGCAATCAGTTCATCGAATCCAAGGCAGTAAGCAGTTTTGAGTGAAGGACTTGCTGAAGGTCCCAACACAATAACCGTCTCGCACAGAGGAACGGTGTGGGATTACAGAAAAAAGACCGGAAGGGGGAGTCAGACTTTGATGAGTTTGATCCATGTGGAGTTGAATATTTAATCCGTATTTTGCAAACTAAGAAAATTTAAAAAAATGCAATAGAAAACTTAAACTCCTTAAAGTTATGACATCAGCAAATTAATTAGTATACAATTCACATGCTCACAAATCTCACAATAAACCAGAGCCTTACTTTATTAGTAACCCGCAAAGTGAATTGTGAAAGGAAATGTCAAAATATATCCACAATATAATCACACTAGCACAACTGGGGGTTGGAAACGACCCCCTGGGTGTGCAATGAAGTCTCAACTAGGGGTCCTAAGAAAGACTAGAGGATTGAACCCCCAAACCCTCGACAATTCTCACCCTGCAGAGGAGCAAGGAACGCGCGCTGTAAGCAGTGTACCTTATCCCAGCCGACATACATCATTAGGTATTTCAACGCAAGGCAGCTTCATGAGAATGACATACCTACAAGCATATTAAGTACCTCAATATTAGGCAGCTTCATGTAAATGGCATAAAACAAGGTGCGTGCTATGATTTATTGATCCGCCTATCCCTGAAGCCACGCGTGATTGATCGCTAGAGCAATACTCGTTGCAATAACAGAGACTTCCAACGTCCCAGAAGATTAGGCGAATGAAACAGCGGAAGGTCGCTAGTCCTGATTAGAGACTCGAACGCCATAAAACACACAGAAGCAGAAGGACAATAAAAAAACATCAGCCACCGACGTTTGGCCAACGTCTCGTAAATGAGCCACAAATGACGGTGTGCATATTTGCATATTTAATTAAGTACCATTTCGGAATCATTTGAGAGAGTGAGTGAGAGAGAGAGTGAGTGAGTGAGTGAGTAGGTGGGTGGGTGAGTGAGTGAGTGAGTGAGTGAGTGAGTGGGTGAGTGAGTGAGTGAGTGAGAGAGTGAGTGAGTGGGTTAGTGAGTGAGTGGGTTAGTGAGTGAGTGAGTGAGTAATTGAGTGAGTAGGTGGGTGGGTGAGTGAGTGAGTGAGTGAGTGAGTGGGTGAGTGAGTGAGTGAGTGGGTGAGTGAGTGAGTGAGTGAGTGAGTGAGTGAGTGAGTAGGTGGGTGAGTGAGTGAGTGAGTGAGTGAGTGAGTGAGTGAGTGAGTGAGTGAGTGAGTGAGTGAGTGAGTGAGTGAGTGAGTGAGTGAGTGAGTGAGTGAGTGAGTGAGTGAGTGAGTGAGTGAGTGAGTGAGTGAGTGAGTGAGTGAGTGAGTGAGCATATTCTTTATTAACCAATTGCTCATTGCTTTTTGGTGCACAGACTTCTAATGAACACAGTTTCCAGTTCCAATTATAGCTATCAGTACAGGTATCATTACAGATATCATTTATGCAATCATAATGATAGCATAACTGATATCTGTAATGATATTATCATTCATGGGTATAACCTCGGCTATAACGAGTACACAGACCCACACCGTTGGTGAGAAGATCAGACGACAAAGGACAGGCCTGGGCACTCGCCCTCGTATGCCGAGACCAAGAAAATGAAGTCGCTAACACTTCATACCCATGGTTGCCTCTCAGGCTAGCTTAAGGGACTGCTCTTTTTCTTCTTATTCCTCCTTGTGTCAGCTGCATTCACTGGCGGCGATCTTGTTTGACAGGTGGGGGACCGGGACACTTTTGAACTAATCTGGTCAAAAAGAGGTGCACGAAAAATTAGTTCACCTTGATTTGGTGTTTCTTGAAAATTTGGAGGACAACTATAGACTGTGCCCCACCCCCGCCCCACCACTGTTAAAGATGGTGGAAGGTCTTGTTCCCCTCGACCCTCCTGGATCAACCGTGGCTGCATTAATTGAGTGGATTTCTTCGCACAGCTCATCACCACGCAGCGTGACTAAACGCCTCTGCCACCTAGCGATTGGTAGATAAAACATACCATTTCATCATACTTACCCTATAGTAATTTTAAACATAAATACTTGCCATGAATTGGTTTAAACCGCTTTTCCCTAAAATCTATGATGACCTATGACTGTCTATAATCTGGATATAGTTTTTTATTTGTTGTTGTTATTGTTGCTTTGTTGTTGTTATTGTTGTTGTGTTGTTGTTTTTTGTTTTTGTTGTTGTGCTATTAGTAGCGTGGCCAAGGAAACGAAACAAAGATAGGACAGATTGAAAAGTGTAAGTCTTCGTAGTCGTAATCATAAACTCAAATCTTTTTGAAGCGCTACTCTCAAGCTAAACGCAGGGCACCAACTTATTCACGAGCACTGCGTCTTATCAGAGAGCGATGTCCAATGGAGGTCGGACCCCGGTTGTCAGAGAGACTATAGAGAGAGGAGGAGACAGAGCAGCTGTAACTTCGGGTTTCATTGAAGACGAGAAAGCTTGGAGGGCGGGGATCGAATGGATTAGGGTAGGAATTCTTGAAGAACAAAGACTTTAGTTTGGAATGGCAAACCTGTGGGGTGATGGAGGAGCCTGGGGCAGATAGCGGTAGGTCAGTGGCGGTATTGGAGGAACTGAGAATATGCGGAATTCAGAGGAAAGTTCGTTCCAGAATCGAGGTGTTGTGTGGGATATGGATCAGTTGGAGAACCTGTTGTGAGTAATGACTGGAGCACGTGAGAGAGTGAGACAGAAGGATGATAGGGTAGAGCGGGGTGGCTGAAAGTGAAGAGCTCGCGAAGGTAGGCCTACTTAGTTTATGAACACTGGCGTAAACTTGTCCAAAATATTGGGGAAGGGTCATTTGCTGACTCATTCTACACTTGTTGCACTGGATGTACAGTCCATCTCAATTTTCGGGGGTGGGGCACGTGCCCCGGCTGCCCCCCCACCAGAGTCTACGCCTATGTTTATAATGGGTCCGAATAACCATACCAAAGTTTAACATACTGTTACTTGGTTACAAATTTACCATACAAATTATTATTTCCTGGATTAACACAACAGCTTTTATTGTGTAAGTTAGGCCTACTCTCTAAGCTTAGCGGGTGTGAGTAATAGACTAAGGATCAAAAGCAATTGATTGTTAATTAGGCCTAGGCATGCGAACCTCGCTATGATCTGTAAACAGTCCATTAGTGCCTGCCTAACATAATTATGTAGACCAGCAGCATACAATATTATTAACCCTCGGGCTACCAAGGGGGGGGTGGTTACCACCCCCCCCCTACGTTTTTCTGGAAAAACTTTTTTTGCACGTGGAATATAATTTTGACATTTTAGGTAGCTGTAGGGGGTCCATTTGCGCAAATTTTGAGGTAAAAGTCATGATGATATCCCACGCCATAAAAAAGTTATACCCGATATAGCCTAGGTACCACTTATGAAATCAGGAATTTCTCTCGTCAGCTGTTAGCTGTTGTCGACTATAAAGGTATTCATTATTCTTTCTGGAAGAGAAACAACTATGCCATTCTTTAGAGGGAATTTAGGGTTATATTTACTTGCTTAGTTATTTGTCTTTTGATAACCGGAAGTGATCATAATGAATAATAATACGCTTTTTCAGTGTGAAAATCACTGATGCAATATCACAACGTAAACCGATATGGTTGGGTATGGGGAAGGGCTATAAACAGTTGAAGCAGAATACTAACAGAGTAAAGCAGTGCTGTGAAGTGTTCAAGAAGCCGGTTTGCAGGAAGCATTCGCACAAAACAATGAAAGTAACTTGCAATAACTGCAAGGACCACTGACGTTTTTTTTGACTGCCGGGAAAAATTACATAATTTCTTGTTTCATGTTTTCATGTTGATATATAGCTGCACGCCTTTAGGTTTTGTCTGTAACTAAAACAGACTTTGGAATAGTTTGTATTGTTGAAAATTAAGCCTCATTATATTTATTATATTTAGAATATTCTTGGATACATAGTTCATTTTCAAAACCCACATCATTTATATATTTTTGTCCAGGTATTTACGTAACAATCGTAATTGTCTATGGGCATATATATATATACACACACATATACCGGTAATAATGTGTGTGTGTGTGTATATATATATATATATATATATATATATATATATATATATATATATCAGTCTTGCGTGTCGATGTAGGGCCTTACGTCATAATATTAATTGATCAATAGTACAAATTGTGTGCGATAATATCAGATATCGTTAAATGGACCGGTGCCTTTGTTAAAAACTATATAATTTCGAGATGCATTCATATATTTTACAACTAAATATACCATTCTTTTCAGAAATGAATGCTGAATCAAATGCTGTATTACATGATATGATATCTTAAACCAAACACGAAATTCCGGGGGGGGGTGGTAACCACCCCCCCCTTGGTAGCCGATGTCGCAAAAAAACCTTGGTAGCCTGAGGGTTAATAGATTGTGTCTATGCTTTTAGTGTAGGCACGCGTGTAAATTACTTATTCGCCGACAGATTTTAAATCTCGCTTAGCTAAAATCCGCTCTTTAGTTTTTTTTTAAGGTGTTCACCAAAACAATTTAAGTAAGACGTGAAATTAGAACTCGTTTTAAAACTATTACTTGGTATTTTTTCAAATTATTACTCAAACGGCCGTTGTTACTCCTTGTTGTTTAGAAGTGAGTGATGTACTCAAGCAACTGCCAGATGTCGCTGAAGACATAATTTTGTAACGTGTGGACTCTACGAGGAATACGTAATCCGTGGTGTAAGGTTGACAACGGAGAGCGAAGCTGGGAACAATTTCATAATAATGCGTGACCTTCAGAATATTTCAAGTGAAATAAAGAAATCAGTTTCGAAAGAGAGAGACTAATCGTTTCGCCGATTTATTTGTTTAGCGCGCTGTTTATGCGTAGGCTCCGTTTCTTTGGATATTCTTCTTGTCTTATCTCCATCTTCCCAGATAAAGGGTCGGCGCGCTTCTAGACATCAACATGGCCGGAGATGGCATTGATCCGTGGCCGATTTTTCACGATATGTAAGTTGCTATTAATTAACTGAGACTTTGCTCTAGTCTCATTTACAGGACGGATACTTGTGTACGAAACGTTGAACCAGATACATAATTAATGTCTAGCGATGATTTAAAAAGATGTCTGCTTGGGCAGCTTGCACCAGACCCCACTCGCTATCAGCTGTTCGAGATTCCTCTTGGAGCTCAACGTCAGAGCGGTGATAAATTGCATGTGGGCCAATGTCGTATCTTTGCCGCGTTGCCTGATAAATATGTCATATAAATCATTGTCTTAAGTACAGTAGTTTAGATTCCGTACTGGATCCGACTCGGTCAGTGACGTACTATTTGGCTGGGCTGGTTTTGTGAACATCTCGTTCAGTTTCTTGCTTGTAGTTTATTCGCTATGAGTTTCCTTTCTGGAGTTTGTAGCAGCGAAATAGCGGAATACTGCTTTTACAGAACTGGTAAAGTGTAATTTTAATGGCAAAGTGTAATTTTATGGTAAAGTGTAGTTTTTATGGTGAATTTTAACGGTATGTACATTATGTGGGCCTAAGTTAAAATATCAGGAAGTAGGGGAGAATCTTTCAGTTTAGGTTCATTGTTTCTGATGTTTCACACTTGTAGTTTCAAAACTTCAGTCTCACACCCATGGTTTCACTCCTTTAGCTTCTTACCCATGGTTTCACACCTATAGCTTCTCACCCATAGTTTCATACTTTTATTATCACACCCATAGTTTCACACCCATATTTTCACACCTATAGCTTCACAGCCATAGTTTCATACCCATAGTTTCACAACCATAGTTTCACATCCAGAGTTTCATATGCATGGTTTCACACCCATAGCCCTTGAGAATAGGGAAGCATCTTTTAGTTTAGGTCCATTCTTTTGCATCCATAGTTTCACGACGTAGTTTGGTGTAACATCCTTAGTTTCACACCCATGGTTTAACACCTTTAGTTTGACACCCATGTTTTAACAAAATTAACACCCTGAGTTTCACACCCATGGTTTCACACCCTTGGTTTCTCACCCATAACTTCACACCTATACTTTCACACCCATAGCCCTTGAAATAAATAATAGGGATGGATCTTTTAGTTTAGGTCCATTCTTTCACACCCGTAGTTGTGCATCAGTTGTTACTCTTGGGGTTACTGATTTCAGTCCAAAGTGAATATTTCGTAAGTCATGGGTAAAGTAGTTGCTAGGTAGTTCTGTGATGTGCTTACCCCTTGTCCAGGACCTTGGCATTCCTCCACTGCCAGCTCAAAGATTGAAGAATGGGGAATGCCTGCATACACAGTGACAGATGCATATGTTAGTGTGTGGTTGTGTGGGCAGTTGTGTGGTTGTATGTTCATATATATGTATATATATATGTTTATATATATGTTTATATATATGCACAATGGCACATACAAATATATATATATGTATATATATAGGCCTATGCCGCATGCATGGCGAAATAAATACATATATAATGACTAAAGAGCAGATGGAAAGATTACGTAAATTGTCCACTGGAGACAACTGCATCGGACAAGATTGGTTTCTAGATGAATATTCTTCTGGTGTGCCAGTCTGTGTGCAGGGAGGTTTGGTGCTTTGTCAGGCTCAATCTATCTCCTGACCTTTTCCATGTGTCTCTTGAGCTTTTCCATTTATACACCTCTGCTCAAAGAACAAAAATATAAGGTTTTATAGGATTTTAAATGTCTTGCTAGATTGCTACATCAGTTGGCTGAACAATATCCGAAGGCTGTGTGGAAGTGTGATTCCTTGCGACAGTTTCTTGCAAGAATTCGTGTGACGGCGGTATAGAGATGTCGCTGGTTTGATTAGATTAGTTACCCTTGGCAGCTGACAATTAGCTTTGATTGAGATTGGCATCCTGGAATTGGAACTGACAGTATCAGTGACAAGTGTCAGTTGCTATGTGCTGTAGGACTGTCTAATAGCTTTTGTATGTCTTCAGTGCATCTGGTTTCCTTGTGCATTGGTCGTTCTGCTTTGAAAGACTTTTTCTTTGAGGTAGAATCAGAGCTGTCCCTTAAGCCAGCCCTGAGGCAGCCATGGGTATTAAGTGTTA
This sequence comes from Allolobophora icterica, assembly GCA_963556255.1. Taxonomy (NCBI): domain Eukaryota; kingdom Metazoa; phylum Annelida; class Clitellata; order Crassiclitellata; family Lumbricidae; genus Allolobophora; species Allolobophora icterica. The sequence goes on along the minus strand of OY744610.1, from coordinate 64,192,248 downwards.
GCGACGTAATTTTCTTAGCCTCGGCGTATGAGGATGTGTGGCCAGTCCTCTCTCTCTCCCCATCTGATCTTCCTACTGACAGTGTACGGTCAATGTACTCATCATAGTTGAGTTGGCTAGGAGGTGCTGGTGGAGAAGAAATCTCAAACCAAATTTCTGCCCGAGTGGGATTTGAATACCCAACCTCTCGATTGACAGTCCAGCATGCTAACCACTACACTATTGAGCATCCCCGCTAAACTCTTGTTAACTGAATAAAAGACTATTTGTGGGATGCAGAAGCCGTGGGTAATGGTTCGGTATACAGCGCTCTCTTTCGACCAACCATTGCTATATATAGGCACAAACTCCGCCACTGCTTGTATTCTGGCAGTACCAGTCCCAAGCCTTATGAAGGAGGAGGGCAATGTTATTTGTTATGACACAGTGTCGTTAAACAGCAACTAATGAACCAGCTATATAGGCAATGGACATGATTGATAGTCGATGGGTTAATGCGCTCTGTTGAAACTCTTTTAATTGAGTAGGTGTCGAATAGATGTATATATATATATATATATATATATATATATATATATATATATATATATATATATATATGCATGTAGTGGGACACATTAGCAGATTGGTTAGAGTGCTGGCCTTGTAACGAGGAGAGTACGAGTTTGGTCCTCCTCCCCTGAGATGGTTACTGTATATAAACCTTGAGCAAGTGGTTCACTTAAAATCCCTCGGCACTGTCGATTGATAATTAGTCGTTAGATAGTGGCGCTTAATAAATGCAGAAGAATAATAATACGTCATGTCATGGATCGGAGTGGTTCGTGTGCTGAACTGTCAGCCTAGATGCTGGAGGTTCAAATCCCCTTCGGAGCGAAGGACACAAAAGCCGTTCTTAGAGTTCCTTTTGACTCTTGTCCCCTAGCGAATTTGTCTGTCAAGTGAGTACACTTTTGCATCCATCTCCTGACCTTTTCCATCTGTCTCCTGACCTTTTCCATCTGTCTCCTGACATTTTCCATCTGTCTCCTGACCTTTTCCATCTACTAGCTTTTTCCATCTATCTTGTGATAAAGGCCAGAGGTCTACCAGATGAGTACACTGTCCGTGGGAAGACGAGACGGCAAGGGAGAATACTGGCCACCCTTTTCTCGTATGCCGAGGCTAAGAAAAATGAAGTCGCTAGCACTCCACACCTGTGGCTGCCTCCGGGGTTAGGTTTCTTAAGGGACTGCTGTTCAACTTCGTGTGACTCTGTTCAGGATTTTCTGTTTACCTTAAGTCGCAATGTTTAGATTTGTTGGACTTTAGGATTGATGGTCACATATACAGTGCTTGTGAGAGCTTAAAAAGGCGCTATAGAAATAAATAAATATATATACTGTATATATATATATATATATATATATATATATATATATACATATGCTTGTCAAGCACACTTACCAAGTGATGATGGCATCACTGGGCGTGTTTACAAGAAGCACGGCTATATCTCGTGCAGGCTTTTTGATAATATTCAGGATTTACTTTTATTTTTAATAAACTTTCTTCATGGCTAAGGAATTCGGTGGTTTTTACACGGTTCTTGGTTTATGTTCCAAGCAGTAGAATTTGGAACCAGTGTAAGCTGGGAAGTAAACGGCCAGCCCTGCAATGCGCTGGCCCCCACGTCCACGACCTTGGGATGCGTTCTTTGTCAGCTCAAGGGGTGAAGGGAAGGAGATAGCCAACTCCCCTATGCTCCTCATAGGACATGGGTGCTTTACTTTACATTACTTAGTTACTCTCAGTAGTGATGCCTTGTGTATTATACATTGGCGTAATATAGAAGTTTCTACGTATTTACTGGTACTAATAAAACTTGCTTTTGAAAAGTTACTGTGTGATTTTAAAGTCCGTAGCCAACTCAGCTATAATAAGTACACTGACCATACACTGTTGGACTTCTATGAGACTTCGAGGGAGAGGACAGGCCATCCATCCTCATATACTGTGACTAGGAAAATTAAGTTGCTAATCGTATTTCATATCGTATTTGGAGATTTGTATAGCGCCACTCACAGCTGAGGCCACTCAGCAGCACTCCCAGTGTGAAGGCTCTGAGAGAAGAAAAAGGTTTTTAGCACGGAAAGGGATGCTAATACTTCATACCCATGGCTGCCTCAGGGCTAGCTTAAAGAACTCGTCTTCTCTCCTTCTAAGTGTATTCAGTTTGTTGTGCTGACAGTATCTAATGAGATTCCAGTGTCGTAGTGTTTGATATTTACTGTGATTGAATGTCTTGCTTGCTTTGATCAGTGAGTATGTATAATGAATGAATTAATGAATGATTGAATGAATGAATAATATGAGATTAACATGCTGACGTCTATACTGGTACTTGAACCAGAGACAATGTATGATATATCGGGCCAGTTAATTTAGCACATGTTATGCACCTTCACGAAGCTATGTGCTTTGTAGAGGTATCTGTTGAGTGGAGGTATCTGATTGTCAAAGGTTGAAATGAGGCTTTTTTCTAAGGTCAGTGCACCATAAGGTCATTTGTGGAGTTTTTTCACTGCATTCTGCATGGAGCTATGTACAGGTAGAGTTCAGGGATTTTTCTTTTCGATGGTAGCACAGCATGCAACCTGTATGGATTTGGTCGTCTTGCTAAGTGAAGGTATCCAGGTGATACAGGTAGAATTCAGGCTTTATTTCGAAGGTCAGTGCAACATTTTGCCTCTCTGGGGTCGACATGACACAATGATTGGAGGTATGCAGGCGTTGAAATTCCTGCTATTCTTCCAAGGTCAGTAAACAGCCTTTGTGGATTGCAAATCCAGATCCCATTAGAGCGATTCAGGTGATACATATGATGGAACTTTTCCTTTCTTCCAAGGTCAGAAAACAGCCTTTGTGCAAATCCTGGTCCGATTGGAGCTATTCAGGTTATACACATGGTAGAATTCCTGCTTTTCTTCCAAGGCCAGTAAACAACCTTTTTCCCAGGCACTGAATAATAACAACAACAACAACAATAATAATAATAATAATAATAATGATAATAATAATAATAATAATGATAATAATAATAATAATAATAATAATAATAATAATAATAATAATAATAATAATAATAATAATAATAATAATAATAATAATCTTTATTAATTCAAACTGACAAGTACGCAGTAAGATTAAGGGTATCGAACCGCGATCTAATGCTCTCCTGGCCATGAATGTTACCATTACTCTATCCCCTCCTCATAGCACAGATTGCGTGGAAGCCAGTTCAACAACGGGGTGAAGGTGGAATTGAGGCCATCTGGATTACAGTAAACATGCGGAGTGGAGGAATCCAGTTCGTACAGGTCGAAAGCCATCTTACGGCGGATCCTACGTTGCTGATAAGGATGCAATCTGTTTAGACAAAGGAGCCGAGGTTCAGCGCCGCCGTTGAGATGTTATTGAGAATTGATATGATAATATTGTGGTACACATAGATCAAAACGATCGTTCTAGTACTCTACTTTCTTTGTTCTTAGCCATAAACTTCGGACTCGGCGAGTTTTGCACGGCACAAACACATAGGCACGCATAGAAAGACGCAGAATCGGAGGCAGACTGGCCCTGTGAAGGTCCTTGGGATGCTGTTTTCGTTACCTGTCCGGTTCAGACGTACGATAATATTATTAGTTGCAGTGTCCGACCGGTGTTTTGACAGATCTGGGTCATCTGCGCAGTGCGCAATTAGAGTATATGTCTGTCTGTCTGTCTCTTGTTGTCTGTGTGTGTGTGTGTGTCTCTCTCTCTCTCTCTCTCATTTTCTCTGTGTCTGTCTGTCTCTCTCATTTTGTCTCTCTTTCTCGTTTTCTCTGTGTGTCTGTCTTCCTGTCTCACTCTCTCTATCCATATGACCGTCTGTATGTCTCTATCTATCTGTCTTTTTGTGTCTCTCAACATCTCTCTGTTCGTCTGTCTCATTTTGTCTCTCTCGTTTTTTCTGTCTGTCTGTCTGTCTCACTCTCTATCCATATGACCGTTTGTATGTCTCTATCTATCTGTCTTTTTGTGACTCTGTCATTCTGTGTCTCTCAACATCTGTCTGTCTGTCTGTCTCTCTCGTGTGGTTGCCTGTGCACTGACAGACAGGTCTCGTGAACTGTCATTAGTACACCATAGTGTTGCCCAGACAAGGTTGTTTTCGTGTGTAATCATGAATAATCGTGTTGCCATATGAATTCTCCCACTTCTCATTACTGCACCATTTTCGGCGCTGCCTAAGTGCTCATTATACGCACACATACATACATACACATACATGCATACGCACATACTTACATAAATATGTACATACTTGAGTACGTACGTACAAATGTATGCATGAATGTAATTATATAGGCCGATGGGTTAGAGTGCTTACCTTGCAACGCAAAGATTGTTCCATCCTCCTCTGAGACGGTTACTGTGTGGGGACCTTGAGCAAGTCCTTCACTCACAGGTGCTCAGCGCCATCGATTGATGCTTAGTCATTACAGAAAGAGGCGCTTAGTAAATGCATGATAATAATGATAATTGAATGATAATAGCTACAGTTGTATACTATTGTGTTGTGTTGTATAATCTGGTAATGGGAATTGTGCCAAGTTGTGTTTTGGGGTGTTTGCAAAAGGGGGCGCCTCTGGTTGGTGGGCACTGGGTAGAGACAATTTACAAGTTTTTACATACAGTATAGAGCAATTTAGTATTTATATCTGCAAAATCTTTTGAAAAATTATTATTTCCAACCTATTGCGAAACTTGTTGCATATCTTATGATTCGTTAAAGTTAGTGGATTCTTTGTTCTGGATTCACAGAATTTTCACTGCTCTTCAACTTATGGACTTTTAACGTGGACAATACTTGCTATGACTTATTGTTCTTATTGTTTTAATTATTGTCATTATTAATTATAGCAAGGCAGTCATTAGTTTCAAGAGAGAAAAATATCTAGGTCAGGGCAAATATTATGCTTTGTCCATTCATGATGACCTTACAGTTTCTGTTTGCGTGAACAGTTTAAGTAAGTAAGTATATTCTTTGTTAGCCAATTAATAATCGCACTTTGGTATACAGACATCTAATAAACACAGTTAAAAAGTAGTTAATGTCCTAACAATAAATGTTTTGCACAAGGTATGTAGCTACACACTGTAGCTACGTCTTGTTTTTTTCAGTTTATTAATATTATTACCAAACTGGTTTGGCTGTTGCTATTAAGTGTATGTTATTAATGTGTTAATCATAAAGGATATGTTTATTTTAATTGAACACTAATATAATTGATAGGTAGCTTGCTATCCACAATTGATAGGTAGCATGGTAATAATAATACTGTTTTGCTGCTGTAAACACTAAAATTGTAATTAGTAACTTCTGTTGCGCTGGTGTCTAATGCACAAGGCACCAACCGATGGCACACCAAAACCAGGTCAATATCTAGTAGATGAGTCTGTAAAATGTAAATAAACTGTCCACTTAAGTTGTATAAATTTCCATATGTGAGTATTTATTACTTTCTGTAAGTGGAAACTAATGGCTCAGCTGTTAAGTTGGTTGGCTATATCAGGTTTAACAATGCTGTGTCATAACAAAGATAATTAGCGTCGCCCTCCTCCTTCATGCGGGCATGGGACTAGCACTACCAGAGTACCTGCACTTATGGGATTAATTTTACGATGGCGAGGTAGTTACTGTAACTTAACAAAGACAATTAGTGTGCCATCTTCCTAAAACTTGCTTTGGAGATCATGCGTTCTCCGTGGCGGGACCTAGATATTGGAACAAGATTCCACCCTCAATATGTTCTGCAACCTCACTGGAGTCATTTAAGACCAGACTCAAGACACACTACTTCAAGCTGGCTTATAATGGGCGTTTTGACCTTGTCAAAGCGACCTTGTAACGGCATGTGTCGTGTTACGGCGCTTTTGAAATCGTCATATTCATCATCATCATCATCATCATCATCATCATCATCATCATCATCATCATCATCATCATCATCATCATCATCATCATAATCATCATCATCATCATCATCATCATCTTCGTCTTTTCTCCAGGGTTTTGACTGGCACTACCATTATGCAGTGGCAGAGTTAGCTCCTAAGTACACTCGTTGGCCGAAGTTTCTGTTTCGAGTCCCATGGGACATGCAGTCAGCGTTGAATAGATGATACTTTCCTATTCACCATCTCACCCTGTAGTCTTTTCAATAAGCGAAATGATTTATACCTGAATTCGGTGCAAAATAAGCAATGTTGAATGTTTTCTCTTTTCAGGATGTAACTGTTAGTTTGGATAATTTTGCCAGAGTCAAGAGAAGGGAGAAGGCGACGCTGCTGACGTCCGACTCTCGCTCCGTCCTCTCGTCCTTCTCCACCGACTGTCGTCGCAGCACATCCGAAGATGCAGTCCGCTAAACTGGCAGTTTCTGCGTTTCTCTGGTACCTCGTTGTGGTTGCAGTTCTACCGCTGGCCAGCTCGGACACGGTTGACTGTGGTGAAGTTGGCTGCACGTGCAATGATGAGGTGCGCCTGCTCAGGTGTGTCGGTCTGAATCTTTCGTTTGTCCCACCGATGTCGGCCATGACTGTCCATTTCTTTAACCTGAGTTCCAACCAGATTCGCGAAGTCGGTGACGATGACTTTGTCCACTTTGCGCAGTTACGATATCTCGACTTGAGCCGCAACTCACTGTCAAATATATCGGCAAACGCATTCGGTCAGAATCTTCTCCTTCGCCGTCTGGTGCTCGACCACAATGATTTGAATGCCGACGACATTCTGCCGGCTAGCAAGACCCCGTTGTGGGAACTGTATCTGTCGGCGAATCGGATCGACGATATAGATAAATTGACTGTGTTTTCTAGTCTTTTCGTGCTTGACGTGAGCGAAAATGCGTTGGTCCACATCCCAGCAACATTCCTGGACGGTCTGCTGAAGCTGCAGCGGCTCAATTTGGCCGGAAATCAGATTGAGGAGTTTGCACTGAGTGTAGCATCGGACGACATTCCGTTGAGAGAGCTGAACCTGTCGTCAAATTCCCTCGCTCGCTTTTCGATATCGGGACAGCTGAGGAACCTGGAAATCCTGGACCTCAGCTGGAATCAACTGACGGTTGTTGATCCGGATTCGATGGCCAGTTTGCCCAATCTGTTGATACTCATCATAAGCGGTAACACGATTGGCGTTGTTCCAGAATTTGCATTTCAGTATCTCACTAGTCTGAAGAATATTGAAATGAGCTTCCTGCAGAATCTGACCAGTATTTCTGAAAACGTCTTTTCCGGGTTGCACAGCCTTCGGCGTCTACGGCTGTCACACAATTCAAGATTGGATTCAATAAGCAGCCATGCATTTGTCAACCTGACCCAGTTGAGACACATTGACCTTAGCGACAATAATCTCTCATCTCTCCGTTCGGTCATGTTCAGCGATCAGAAGCAGTTGGCGGTGTTGGACTTGTCGGAAAATCCATGGTCGTGCGATTGCTTTTTGTTTGATGAGTTTCTCGCGCTGGAGAACATGTGTCGTAACTTGAGCTGTGCACTGGATGTGGGACCAGTCTGTTGGGGCACGGAAGAGTCGGTCGCAAATCTGACCTCCGATATTCTCGACTGTCGAAAACCCCGAGTTCTGGACTACACGAAAGACGCGCGGCACGGGGTCGGCACTTCCGCTGTTTTGGACTGCACCACATCCGGTCATCCACGGCCTCAGATCACTTGGATGACCAACAGGAACGTGAAGATCACATACTCGGAGTTGGATGCAGAACGAGCGCTGTTCGAAAGCATTTTCCTTTCTGGCATGGATTCCTACGTACAGCAGTACGAGCAAGAAAATCGCATGTTCGTTCTGCCCAACGGGAGCCTCTTCATCGCTTACGTTACGCGAAAAGAAGGCGGCACGTATCAGTGCGTCGCCACCAACGAGCACGGAAACGACACAGTCTTCGTCGAAGTCCAGCTGAACTACCAAGTCATGTCGACGGTGGCAGTGATGAGCATCATCGTCGGATTCCTGACAGCGACAGGCTTCTTCTTCATAGCCGTCATCATCGGCATCGCCCGGTATTTATCACTTGTCTGCAGCAAGAAGGAGCGAAAGAAGCGCAAGAGCATCCGCGAAGTGCTCGAATCGATCCAGGACTACAAGTCGGCTCAGTTCGACAAATTCAGCGCCTACAAAACAGCCAAGATGGACCAACTATCCGCGTTCAAATCGGCCAAAATCGACCAGTTCTCGGCGTTCCGACACTCGCGTATCGACAAGCTCCGCACCTATAAACAAGCGACCGTGACGAGCGTCCTGCAGTACCTCGAGCGCATGCGCGAGCACTACACCAACCAGACAGTCCGCATCAAGGACAACTGCGCCCAGCAGATGGACAAACTGCGCGAAAGCTACGGCGTCCAGCGGGGCAAGTTCAAGGACTACCGCTCGCACCAGGTGGAGAAGATGCGCGAAAACTACAATGCTCAAGTTCTCAAGATCCGCGACTACAGCGTCCAGCAGATGTCGCGACTTCGCGAGCAGTACAAGGCGCAGCAGCAGACCATGCTCAAGCTACTCGAGCTGCTCGACATCGGGAACTGTGTTACGGTGATCGAGGCGGAGTGCATGCACACCGAGTCGATCATCTTCGACGCGTCGATCGCCTTCGACTTCGAGGCTCACCCGATACACGTTCCCCGCGACTCCGACTCGAATCTCTCGGACGAGTCGCACTACCTGACGGCGAGCGAGTCCGGCTCGGAGAGCAACCTTGCCAATCCGCAGTCAATATCCTTTGCGGCAGACGTCGAACCCGGGGTTCCAGATCCGGAAACGTTTCCGGACTTTCGACCAGTGGATGCATGTAGTTTCGACGATTCGAACAGTGATATCTTTCTAGAAAGTTTCCCCATCGATCCGATGGAGTTTCCCGAAATGGTGGACTTTCCCGGAGTCCTGACGTCCGGGAGAAGCAACAACTTCGCGTCGTCGGAGCGGGAAACGAAGTGTTAACCACACGCTTCGTGACTGTTAGTTCTTATTTATCCTGTACAAATAGGTAGATGATTTTAACTGCAGATTAAACTGTGCAATTCCTGTGTCGTGAATCAAAGTTAGGTTCGGACCGATCTGGAAAGCGGTGCGGAGTGCGTTTTTCAGTGCGTTGACTTCTAGATGATTTTGCTCAGATACATGGTTTGCCAGCAAAGACTGTTTGTTGTTCATCAGATGATAATATATCACTCTTAATGTTGTCGTCATCAGGGTTTAGTCAAATGCCGTGTTCTTGACATTTGTTGCGTATTATCCAGTATACTAGCTTTCATTTCGTCAACTTTTGTCATCAAAGGCCAGTTTTTAATGTGTTCTACAATCTGCAATATCGTTTTATGGTACTTGTTGCTAACAGCCATAACATAACATTTTGGGGACATGGTAACTGATTTTTTAGAGCATTTCCCTTGAAATGCGGAGATAACGGGTTTGATCCTCCTCCCCTGAGACGGTTACTGTGTAGGGACCTTGAGCAAGTCCTTCACTCACAATTGCTCAGCACCATCGATTGATGCTTCATCATTAGATAGTGGCACTTAATAAATTCGCAAAAATAACAATGATAACATCCCCAGGTTTTCGTATGTCGAGTAGGAATTTCATCCTGTCTCGTATTCATCGTTCATGTTTATAACCTGTGGTTCATTCCTGTTAGCCAATAACGTTGTTGTACAATATCCTGTAGACTGTGTACAGAGATGAGTGCTGTCAGATACTGTCGCTTGCACGTATACTAAGTCATGTTATTCTCATGTGTGATTGGGGAAACGCCAGTTATAATGTATTGGTGACAGTTTATCGATCGATTCGCACGTTGTAGGGTTATTAATGTAATTAATATTGGTTAGAATGTGTGACTGTCCAGGTGTGCATGCTCACCTGCATAGAAACCGGAAACTGATGTTAGTACTCTTGTATTTACATATATGTATGTATATGTCTATGTAGGTGTTTAATCCATATGAGTTCCTTTTGCACAGAAGCCAAAACTTATGTTTGTATGTATGTATCTATATATGTATGCATTTATGTATGCATGTATGTGCTTGCATACATGTGTATGTGTGTATGGGCTCCCAGAGGCGCTCTGTCTGGTCCCTATGGGTCACTCTGCTGCTTTTTATACTAATTTAAAGACTACTCTTTTTAGCCGTGGCTGGACTGGGAGTGCTCCTGAGTAGACAGCCTTGAAGGGGCGCTATATAAATGTTCCTTAATAATAATAATAATAATATTGTAAGCATGTATTTATGCACGTTTGTGCATGTATGTATGTATGTATTTACAATTCTGTTTAGCTTCTTAGAATGAACTCTCAGTAGTGCCGGGACCCAATACGATTATATATGTATGCTTATATATATCTATATATATATATGTTTGTGCATTTATTTATGTATGTATGTATGCATATGTGCATGTGTGTATGTATGTATATACAAGCATCCAGATCACTTTAGGAAAAGCAGCTCAACACAGCTGTTGTTAAAGTGGTCTATAGACTCTATGCACTTTTCTGCACAGAGTGCAATTTGGCGTAAATGCTTGTTGGAGGTTTTTTGGCCAGAAACCGAGCTTCGTGTTCTTGATGCCAATTTTTGCTGTTAACTTAAAGTGGCATTATTATGGGATGAGTGATAGTCTAATGCTGGACTGTTAACAGAGAGGTTGTGGGTTCAAATCCCCTTTGCATAATTTTTGCGATGTTTTGGGGTACACTAGTCTTGTGCCTCTAGCCAGCTCAGCTAAAATGAGTAGACTAACCATACACTGTCGGTGGGGAGATCGGATGGCGAGGGAGAGGACTCGCCACCCGGTCTCATATGCCGAGGCTAAGAAATGAAGGGCTAACACTTCGTACCCATTTCTGCTTCTCAAGGTTAGATTAAGGTTCGTTGGTGAGTTGCTGTTTAACGACACTGTGTCATAACAAAGATGATTAGCGTCGCCCTCCTCATTTATCCAGGCTTGGGACTGGCTTTGCCATAGTACGCGCAGTGGCCGAAGTACCTTAATGCATGGATGCAGAGTTTAACGCAGGGGTGGGCAAACTTTTGGCACATGGGGCCACATTAAACGCCAAAATATTTGGAGGGCCGGATAACAATTTTGTAAGTTTTATAACGACTAACATGAAAAGAAGTTTACTTATTTATAATGTATTAAATACACTTTGGCTGTTACTAATGAGATGTATGAGACTATGAACATGCATGCATTTAATCAACAAGTTTCCCATAATCCGGAGTGATTGCGCTGGTTGCAATTCACAGTTTGAGTTCAAGTTTAGATCACTTAACTGAGACCTGTACTTGGATTTGTTTATCTTTATAGTTAAACATCTTTGTTGATAGATGTAAGTGGATACGAATAACAGACATTTTGAAGCAAAAGTTTGTAGATTTGAGAATTTTCTTTCCTGAGTGAAGAAAAGAATGTTCTCAGGTCTGATCCTTTGAGCTGTTTGAGAACAGTGTCACGATATGTGTGTCGGTTAACTCCAGCTGGAGTCAAATGTGAACGATATAATAAGCACAGCAAATTCAGTCTCAACTGATTTAAAATCAACAAATCATCTGGAGAACTCTTTTGTCAAACTTGACAGCTGAAGGCTATATTTTTCCTACCCTGCAGTTTGCAACTACAGGGTAGGAAAGTTCCCGTAGATTTGTTCTTTCATCTGCTTTGAACGCAACATTAGCTTTACTTGAACCGATTTCACTTCTGCGTATACAGATCATGTGCAAAACCTCTGCAGGGAAGTGGGGCAGATCGGCAGAGTTAATGCATAGAGTTACTATTAAAGAAGAGACCGGAATAGTAAGCAAGAGAGCAGCGCCACTTGAGTAAAACGAAGAAAACTTCTCGCGGTCCGAATTTTTTAAAAATTTTATGAAGAATTGTGGGGCCGGATAAAAAGTGTTGGCGGGCCGGATCCGGCCCGCGGGCCGTAGTTTGCCCACCTCTGGTTTAACGGCATCTTATTATAGCAACAATGGCTGTTGACGTCGACAGAAATCATTTCGCCTTATACGTGTAACGGGCTAATGGTTACTCTTCCTTTGGGGTTGTTCTTTTGGTAGTTATATGACCAATGTGTGGCATAGAAAAGGTGTTTATGGACTACGCTGTAAAGGGTGATTGTTGCTTAATGGGGCTGCTCTAGTATTTATGTGACCAGGGCGAAACTTAGAAAAGGTGTATAAGGACTGTTCTTTTATTTACAGGACCATTGTAACGCATAGAAAAAGGGACTGCACTTCGTCTATAATGACACTTTACAAGTGTTTGGAAGCGTGAGTACGTATAATTATATACGTATGGTTTTCTGAACGTCGCGCTAGGTTGCCCGTCCAGAATTTGTCATCCTCTAGTCATTGTAATTGTAACTAGTAACTTCTATTGCGCCGGTGTCTAATGCACAAACGATGGCACATCACAACGAAACCGTAATCGGGTCAATATCTAGAAGATCAGTCCATAAGACAGAGGGGCAGCGTATGGTTCATTGGTCCAGGGAGGATCGACCTCTTCCTTCATAGTGAGTGATTCACTGATTTTCTCGAATAACTCTTTCTGTGGCATCTTGGTTCGAGGTACAAAGTGTATGAGCGGCATTCTGGAACTCCGGATTATAAAGCGCCTTATTACTCCGTGTGTTCTGATCTAGTGTGGTATGGGATTTGGATAAGAACTCATCAGTTTGTGTAGTAGGGCCTAAGCATACTACTGTACTACTGGCATGATGAGTATTAGCCTAGGTTAAGTTAAAGCGTACTTCCATGGCTGCAGGCTCATCTTTGCATAACTATCGTCTGTAGATTATTTCAGAGATTTGAATCTGAGGCTAGCACGGTCCGTACTCAGGAACCTTAACCGGTTTTGGCACCCATTCAAACGGACAGCGGTCGGGGAATGATAAACTTAATGAAAAACGAGCAGGGTCGAGGTTATGCGGTCGCTATATAAAAAATGTGTAGATTTACATTTTTACATTATCTGGTTTTGTGCAACGCTCTTTGCAACAGCTGACGCTGTAGTTTAGCCAGACTGCTTGCAGATTGAAATCGTCTGGTGCCAAAGGCACTTTCGGTATCGCGTGGCGCCAAACAGGTTTTCTCATTGCTTGAAACGTACGCAGGAGTGTCTGGCTGTTGTCCACAGTGACTGTGCTGTATCAGTAAACATTCTACGAGTGTCTAGATTGTACTTAGTGTCTACTGTTCTAGATATGTTAATTTTGAGAGTATAGTTATTGGTCTCTGTGACGGTGTTTTACTGCTAGACTGTTCGTGTTCGTGGCAGTGGTGTCTGGTGTTCTCTAGACATTTTATTCTATTTGTAATCGCTGATTATATTCCAGGATCGAACAAAATGGTTTTAAAGCGCTTGCGGAATAGAGGTAAAGAAAGACTAAGAAGCTCTTGTCCTAATATACTAGGTAACTATTCCGATCACAGCAAAAGGCTTCTGTGCTTTTTGGCTTAGGGGCCCCGAGGCGCCAGCTTGGAGTGTCCGAAGTCATGTGACCGATGAGTGGAGGGTGGGGGGGGGGTAAAGTAGTGGGAGCAACGAGGACTTTGACAACCGGCGACCTTCCTCTGATGAAAGTGAAACAACAGACAACTTTTTTATTGGTTGCATCGCTTGACAACCAATAGCCAGTAAACAACTATAAACTCCAATGAGCTCAATGAAAACAAGAAGTGGATTGTGTGTAGCATTTACTTGCTAATTGACATTTAATGCCAAAATACACTAGTTGTTATATAACGGCCAGTTACTATGTAACAGCTAGTTGCAATACAACAGCTAGTTAATATGTAACGGACAGTTAATATGTAACGGTAAGTTAGTATATAACAGCTAATTATTATATAAAGGAGTATAAGGATCCGAGTGGCTGACCCCTCTCCAAAGAGGGATTAATTCGAGCCTGAAGGAAAAGAAGAAGAAGAAGATTATATAAAGGAGTATATAACGGCTAATTACTATATAAAGGCTGGTTTACTGTATCCATGTAATTACTGGTTACATATGCTATTGTAATGGCTAGGTAATGTTATTAACGTATTGTCTCTGTAGCAAATGGGATTACTCTCTGGTTACTGGTTTTATTGCAGTTGCATGTAAAGGCGAATCAGCTTTTTTTTTCTTTATCAATTAAATATTTCAATTATTGTGATATGCCAAAGTAAGTGAACACAGTGAATGCTCACCAGGATGACTGTACTAACTACGTGTAATAAATATTACGGTCTTACATTTAAAAAATGTTACAGTATTACATGTAAAAAATATTATGGTGTTACATGTAAAAAATTTACATTCTTACATGTAACAAATATTATGGTATTAAGTTTAACAAATATTACAGTCTTGCAAGTAACAAATATTATGGTCTTTATGGGATCAAATATTACGGTCTTACATGTAACAAATACCATAATCTTACATGTAACAAATATTACGGTATTACATGTAACAAATGTTAGGGTCTTACATCTAACAAATATTACAGTCTTACGGTAATGATGTCTAGATATTTATGCACTGTCAGAGCTTTTACGATGCAGTTACGTTTTCATATCGATTAGCATTATTGTAACATTTGTGTAATGTAGTGTAGTAATCGTAATCTCGAGATTTCTACAGCACCAAAAAAAGCGAAGTCGTGGGAACCGGATCATTCACAGGCGCTCAGTCAAAACAAAATCGATAGGGAGATAGGGTCAAAGGTCAAGATCCAAGGGGTCAGGCAGGTAATGTCGTGAACTGATAAATGTTACGAATGATTTGTTTTTGGTGGTTGTGATGTAACCGATTTTAAAACTGATGTGTGGGTACTGTGTGATGCATTGGTCTGTACGGTAGCTCTCCGAGGCTCGTACCTAACGATTGCTGCTTAGGGCTTGGTGAGGAGACCCTGAACGAGTGGTTTGGATTGCATCTCTTCTTTGCACGTGTGTTGTGTGGAATAATAAAATCAAAATTGAATAAATGAAATTTTGTTTGGCTGCTTTGTGGTAGTTTAGACCACAGATATCTTAATGTGGCCTGCATATGGCTTGCATCTCCATACAAGACATGATATGGCAACTCCAAAATACATAGTCGTTATATTATTATTTATTAGGGTAATATGTGTTAAGTTTTCTCTACCCAAAGGAAAAAAGATTTATCTGACTGCGAGTTTCTAATTTATTTGTGTAGTGTCATTCTTATTATTATATATTTTCTGTTTGTGCGTAAAGACTTGCTGAAAATAATTTACTTTAGACCCAGGAATGACCCACTTTAGAAAAAAGACCTCTGCGCCCAAAAAATTACCCATTTTAGACACAAAACGGCCCACTTTGGACCTCAAAATGACCAACTTTGAACAAAAATTACTCACTTTGAGCCTAAAAATGACCCGCTTTGGATCCATAAAATGACCCACTTTGGATCCTACTTCCCTTTTCCGCATTTGCTGTTATCCCTCCCGACCCATTTCCGGACGTCCACACTCCAGCCCAGTTCTAAGACATGACCAGGTCAAGATCTTGCAGGACCAACTGTGTTGCTGTAATTAGATCTAACATTGTCTGGATAAGTTGACTTCTTCAGACACAAAGGCTACTGAATACAATGCAAAACAACTGCTTTTGTTATTGCTCTCCTTCCAAAGTTCGCTAGGGCACACACGACCAGGGGCGTCTACACCATAGAAACCTTGGAGCAAATGCGCCATCCAAGAAATAGGGGGGGGGGAGATCTGTCGGCGTGTGTGCCACCATTTTAGGGGGGGAGGGAGGGGAAGAACAGGGGGAGGAGAAGTTGCTCCAATGACTAGAGGGGGGGGGGGGTAGACGCCCCTGGTCACGACCATATGACAGAGTATCGTATGGCGCTGAGCAATTGTGAGTGAAGGACTTGCTCAAGGTCCCTTACACAGTAACCGTAACAGAGGAGGAGGATCGAACCCGTACTCTCCGCGTTACAAGGCGACCGCTCTAATCTCTTCCTTACCTGTGTTAGCATTATTACATTTAGATTAAAAATTTACATAGGCAAGATAAGGTCGTTAAAGAAGGGTTATAGTAGAATGTACAAACACCAAAAAGTATTTTTGCTAGATATATTTTACTATTTAGACACCTTTTAAACGAGTGCAGCAGACGCAATATATTCGTCACTCGCGTTAAATCGTTGTATTTGAAGTTACTGAGCCATATATTTTGTGGTCATGGTAAAGGCGAACGTTAGATGTCGCCAACAAATATTATAATTATTCCTATAATAATAATAATTAATAATAATAACATTAAAATGCATTTTATGGCTGCCAGGGCCGTTAACGTCGACCTAACCCATTCGAATTATATGGATTTTAACTAGCTATCGTGCCCCAGGCTAAGGCCCTATATATATCAACGGTTACCTACGTTTTAATAGTGTCTAAAGAGAGAGTTGTTGAGAATGGCCTCATCCGTTTGCATGGCATAATGAACTATAGAGTTATGAGATAGATCACTTATTATTATATCTATTCCAAAAGTTTAACAACATATGGTTGCTATGGCCGTTGACTTCTTTAAAAAAATTAAATAATAATAATTATTACTATTATATTATATAATAATAATAATAATTATTATTATTATTATCATTATTATTATTTTATGGTATCATCACGACCTATAATTAGGTCCAGCTTGGATAGGCCCGCCGATTCTCGATCCTGGGCAGCCCCGACATGGTGCCTTGGTATGCGATACATTGAAACGCTGAACTGTTATCGAAATGCTCTGGGAGAGGAAGGCTGTCTCGCGGGCGTCTCCAGTGATTCTCGTCAATCGGCGGCCGATTTCGGAAAACGAAGGCGAGACCTTCTTTGTTGGTGGGGCCCAATGTTTCCACGGCACGAAGCTGTAAAATAGTAAAAGAATAATAGTAATAATTATTTTTTCATTATTATTATTTAATTTTTTATTATTATTGTTGTTGTTGCTGTTATTATTATGATTATTATTACCATTACTCGTTGTTAAGCATCAGTGTCTAATGAAAATGACCAAGCATCAATGGATGGCGCTGAGCAATTGTGAGTGAAGGACTTGCTCAAGGTCCTGCACAGTAACCGTCCCAGAAGAGAAGGCTCGAACCCGTACTCTCCGCGTTACAAGGCGACCTCTCTGTAATTCTTTTGGCGGGGGTGATCCCTAAACCTCTTGGCTGGCAGTCTAACATACCGGCCATTACCACTGCACTGTCACACATTTTGGGGCCTCGCAGTTTAGAACCTCACACTTGAGGGTTTACACTTCGAGCCACGAAATTTTGGGCCCTGTTTGATCTCACCGCACTCTGATAGACTAGAGCACACTATATCTTCCGCTTTGGATCTTGGACTTTTGGTTCAAATGTTACACTCTGCCTTACGAGCAACGGGAATTTTTCAAAATTATTACACACCTCTTTAAAGTTAAGCATTTCCCTCATAAGTAAAACAGAAGCGGTGCTGTATTACGGTGTCACTCTCTGTTTATTAATTAATTATTGATTCAACGTCATCAACAAGCAGCAATATGCTAAAATAATTCCTGTCGACGTCAACGGCCTTTGTTGCATTATACGCTGCCGCTAAATTCTGAATCCATCCATTCGTTGTGTATTATTGCTCCAGTATTATTGTTACTGACGGTATTTTGTTATTGGAATTGTGAGAACTATTCAAATTAATTAGACACCTCTCTTAAGTTGGATATTTGCCAAATAAGTTAAAGCAGAGCCGTTGTTTTGTATTAGTTTCGATGGCGGGATTATGTCAAGGGAACGGTAAGAACTGTTCAAAATAATTAGACATTTCTTTTAGGTGTTTTATTTTCGCAAAAACGGTTCTGTACGTAAGGCTTTATGATTTCAAGAATAATTTCTTTCGACGTCAGCGGCCTTTTTTACCATAAGATATGTCGTTAAACTCTGGATCTCCTCTAGTTTCGATGAACTCCGGATTTTATCGAGGTCCTTGTGCAGCTTGAAGGATTGTCTAAAGAGAGTAGGGTGTTGGATCAGGCGAGTGTTCAACCACTGGGCCAATCGTCGCCCAGTCTTTCCCAGTTATATGGTCTCGCAGTAGGTATCATTATTAGTTTTATTATTATTATTATTATTATTATTATTATTATTTTTTTTTTTTGCCCTGAGGTACTTCGTTCCCTCAGGGTCTTAGAGATTAAATTAATTATTTTTTCCGGAACGGTTAACCCTCGTCCAGATCCTGTTGGGCTGATACCATCGAGCCGCTGTAGGCCACCGCGTTATTATTATTATTATTATTATTATTATTATTATTATTATTATTATTATTATTATTATTATTATTATTATTATTATTATTTTATTACTTTTTCTATTATTATTATTAATATTATTAATATTATTAGTTTTATTGTGATTATTACTACTACTAATACTATTATTATTTCATTAATATAATGGAATTTATTCAGAAGGAAAAAAAACAATTGAAGTATTTATACGTTGTTGCTGTTTAACGTCACTGTGTCATAACAAAGATGATTAGTGTCGCCCTCCTCCTTTCTCCAGACTTGGGACTGGCACTGCCAGAGTAAGAGCAGTGGGGAGTTCGTCCTTGGACATGTTCGCAGAGGTTTCTTTAAGTACAATGGCATTGTTGCACTGGATCGAAGGTGCTGGAAAATGGACCCCATAGAGTCGTGTGAAAAACGGGAATGAGGCCTATATAGGTCTACTGATGTGAAATGCTGTTTAAAAATGCGAAACGTGTTTCAAACTCCGGCTTTGCGTTCCTGGTAAACAGTTCTACGATGGGGAAATATCTATTCAAACGGTAGGAATATATTGCTCACGATTTCCATCGCAATTGAGCTGCGTTCCGGCATCTGTGTATAGTTCGGTTTATTTCTGTACATTGGCATACTGATTAGCAGGGAGAGGAAGAGGAGGTAGAAGAGGAGGAGGAGGAATAGGATGAGGAGAACGATGTGAAGGAGGAATGTGAAGAAGAGGAAGAGAAATATTATGGAGCCCGAGGTTGGAAGAAAACTAGCAGGAGGAGGAATAGGAGGAGGAGGAGGAGGAGGAGGAGGAGGAGTCAGGAAGTGGAGAAGGAATAGGAAGAGAATGTGGCGCGGGGGAAGCTAAGGGGAATTGGCTGGTCGTTGCCATGGTGTCGGCCGAGGCGTGATAATAAATCGGAGTGGTTGAAGCTCCAAACGATGCAATTACTTCTGAAATCAGACGAACGCTCTTTGGTCGATCTCACAGTCCAGTATCTGATGTCTAGTCGAAGCAGATACTATTGAGACTCGCCGTTAGAAGTGTCTAGTGTTTAGCGACATATTGTGGCCTTCAATAAAGTTGAATTATTTTCTTCTATTTTTAAATCCTAATTTCTGATTCTCTGCACAGCGCTGGTTGATGTTTTCGGTCGGTCAACACAATTTTCAATGCGAGAAAACACTTAATTATTGGGTATTAGTGCTTGACCGTTATTTATTTTTAAAGTTGTCACGTGTTCTGGTTCTATGCAAAAACGTCATTTTGCCTCCACCTAGAAAAATTCCTGCCCTTGATGTTTGCGTATATCATTCGAAGATTTAAACGAACAGCTAATGAGACTAAAGGCCGTTGACATCTTTAGGATTAACTTCTGTTCGAATTTGAATGAAGTTGATTATATCCCGAAAGTCGATCCAGAGAACAGTATTCAATCAATTAAACGATAAATGAAATATATATAGCCTGGGTAAGACACGAATTAAAGGTGTTTAAGGAGGCCTGACACTTGCAGTAGTATTCACGGTTTAAAGATACACTGTGAATGCCGTTGACATCAACCTTATATTAGTACAACATTCATTTCGCTCCTGAGTAAATAACCTTGAAGGGGAGCTATATATTTGGTAAGTAATGCGCTGTGGGTAGGGGAGCCAGTGGAGGACATCCCTCATATAGACATATAAGCCAACCCTCTTTGCCAACCTGGGAATGCGGACAACAAGGTAGGCAGCAGAACGCAGGATTCTATTCAGAGGCTCAATCCGGGAGGCCGGTAGTCCCTCAAACCGAGAAACAAGAAATGCATGAAGAAGCGTGGAAGCTGCACTAGACAATGGGAAACCATCTTGATCCAACAGAACTGGTTTAGCAGCTGCGAGAGAGAAGATTCACGTGCCGCGTGAATGTAAGTTCCTGGTCTACGACGATTCCCGAGTGCCGCACCAAGGTCGAGAAAGAAATGGAAGAAGCTTTCGTATTTCGGGCAGATAACAGAGGCGTTTGCTATCTAGCGATGCGACGCTGGATCGATAGTTTCGGTCAACAAATATTATTTTTCAACTGTTCCCCCGTTCGCATATACAATACAAGACCGCTCTTCTGCCTTTACTTATAGGGAAAGTGGCTCGCTTGTGTATATAGTCCAAATATCGGATTAGAATCCAAGATTTAAACTGTAATTTATGAGACTAAATGCCGTTGACGTCCTTATGATAAACTTCTGAACAATAATTATTCGTCGAAGTCATTTTGTTACCGCAGTCGCTGCCGGACATGGAACGGATTCAACGAGTGGACAAAATGAAAAATATATAGCAGCGGAAAAACACGATTTAAAGGTGTATAAGACGCTTTGCAATTTTCTTAAGGTGTGAGTGGTGCGATCTAGCGATTGAATGAAAAATGAGATACAGCAGCGGAAGATCTAGCGATTTAAAGGTGTCTTAGCAGAGCTTCACAGTTGTACAGTACCTAGTATTCACGGTTTAACAACATACAGTGAATGCCGTTGAAATCGACATTATATAATTATAAATTACTCTTAAACTACACCTTGTATTTTACTGTATTGTATTTAGAAATTTATAAAGCGCCTCTCGCAGAATAACTATTCATAGGCGCTCTCAGCACAAAAGCCCCGGGGAAACAGAAATGCCTTTAGGGAACGCGAAACCGATGAAGAAAAACCAGTCATTAGTTTGGCCCTGAGCAGGGGGGAGGTCGTTACAGATCGTGGGTCTCACACAGTGTTGTAGTCGAG
The DNA here is from genome assembly GCA_963556255.1 of Allolobophora icterica. Taxonomy (NCBI): domain Eukaryota; kingdom Metazoa; phylum Annelida; class Clitellata; order Crassiclitellata; family Lumbricidae; genus Allolobophora; species Allolobophora icterica. The sequence goes on along the minus strand of OY744610.1, from coordinate 64,171,096 downwards.
GGTATACGCGGGTATAGGCCTACAGCGTGTACTCACCTCTAGAGAACGTATGCTCACCTCACAAAATATTTGTACTCACCTCTAGTTTTACCACTACAGCCATGGTCTCATAACAGCAAACTCTCGGTGCTGGGCCAAAGCAGTTTTAATCATGGGAACAAAAAGATAAAGCCGATTCGCAGAGCGCAACGAGCGAGAAAAAGATGTAGATAGCGGTTTTTGCAGATAGTTCGATAGCTATTTCGGGACAGTACCCTGCCGAGATTTGGTGGAGGATCTTATATCGGATGGGCGCGGCAATAGGGAGCCAGTTCAGGATATCAGACATGTAAGAAGAGATATAGGCAAACCGGGGAGTCGAACGATGAGCCTAGCAGAAGCATTTAGAACAGATTGAAGAGGGGAGAGACGCTGCTTAGGGAGACTCATGAGGAGCGAGTTGCAGTAGTCCAAGCGTGAGCAGACAAATGCGTGAACTATGGTTTTAAAGATAAAAGGTGAAATCGAGCGTCTGATGGCCCTGAGACACCTTAGTTGAAAGAAGTCATGCTGGAGATGTGCTCTGTGAACGTGAGGAAGGAGTCAAGCGTGACACCCAAGTCGCGGACGGTGGAAGAGTATACGTGTAAGCAGGGAATTTCTCAGTCAGCAATAGGAATTGTTGAGGCAGAGATGGTTAGTCGACATCCAGTATTGAAGATCAGAGACAAGATGGTCAATGGAGCGAACAAGGGACAGTTGAACAGCTGGCAGACCATGTACAAAAGCCTGAGCATTATCTGCATAAAGATGGCCATTAGCCCCATGTTTAGTAAATAGAGACGGGATATCAGCAGTATGATATGAATTATTCAACGACATCTTGCGAAGTTTAATTAATAGAGAAGCAGTGAAGAGGATGGATAGGATGAGACTGAGCACCGAGCCCTGGGGAACTCCAAATTCGACTTATGTCCACTGAGTCCTGTTATTCAGTGGCTGCATATATAATCTAAAGATTAGATTGGAATCCAAGATGTTAACGACAGTCATTGAGACTAAAACCATTGACGACTTTAGGAAAGACTTCTGTTCAAAATTTGATGCAGTTTTCACTGGAGTTGTTTTGGTTCCGGAATATGTTACGGGTTACGATCTAGGGATTGAACCAAAATGAAGTTTATATAGCATAGGTAAGACACGATTTAGAGGTGTCTTAGTAGATAGAGCTTTACTATTGTTTACCTTCCGAATAATTCCCATAAGCATCAGATCAGGCCTATCTTCTCAAAATAGACCGTTCTAATTGCAGCAATGTGTGTGTATGCATCTGGCTACTAAATCCGCCGTTTCAAGAACCTCAACTCTAAATAGCATCTAAAACGTCTGTGATTATTGCATTAAACATCAATATCCATAATTAGTCCCATCTCAATGTACAAAATAGGAGCTCCAACCACGGATTATATTTCGTAAAGCAAGTTATGGATATGAGCGTCTGATGAAGCACTGGCTCTATCCGAACTGAGAGTAACCCTGGTGTTTGGTCATCATTAGACCCACGTATACTGACCACGATTAAATACTAATTAGCAGTGTTTTTTTTTCTAGAAAAATAGGTTCCGGAACTGAACAACAAAAATCCAGAGAAGAACAGAAATGGGAGTTGGAGGGGTCTCAATAAACACTGAAAACAGTTCACTCCTTATCTTTTTCGCCCTCGGGCTCATAATTTTTCCATTCCAACTAAAAATGATAAAATTTTATATCGAGGGTTTCATATCATAACTTGTACTAGCTCTTAACTGAGTGAAATGCAGCTGATAGATTTCTATTCATTATTTACTTATCTATGATTGTTACCAATTGCGTTGTGTCAACTGGGTAAAAGAATAAACTAATATTTAATAATGATTTGACCGTTGAATTTAAACCAAAGAAATACAAGTAGTAGTTTCCAACTGGTTAAAGAAACTAAATAAAGAGCTGTCGATTAAACACCTTTTAATAGGATTATCTTCGTCCTATATATAAGAAAGCTTAATTTCAATGGTGTTATCATAAAATGGTGAAGACATTTTTAAAATGGAATCGTGTTGGCCATTCAAAAGTAGCAGACGTGAAAATTCCGTTGATGGGTAGGCCCTACATGAGTCGATGTTGCCACACCGCGAGTCTTATATCCAGTCGTCCTCTGATTCGGACGTCCGAAAAAAAGGAGGTAGGGTGTGCAATGCCAAATGTGGACAATGGGGAGGGAAGGGTCCAAGGTAGGTTTCTTGCAGACGTCCTTAATTCACGACCCCTATATCGTCCAAGTACGAGACCTATAGGCCTATATACCAGCTTTCAAAACGGTGAAATACTTTAAAAAAAATGAGAAACGTGTTCCAAACTCCGGCTTTGCGTTCCTGGTAAACAGTTCAACGTTGGGGAAATATCTATTCAAACGGTGGCAATATTGCTCACGATTTCCATCGCAATTGAGCTGCGTTCCGGCATCTGTATAGGGTGCGGTTTATTTCTGTACATTGGCATACTGATTAGCAGGGAGAGGAAGAGGAGGTGAAGGAGGAATAGGAAGAGGAGAACGAAAAGCAGCAAGAATGCTCAGACGAAGAGGAGGAATATAAGGGAGGACGAGATAGGAAGAGGACTAGCAGGAGGAGTAATAGGAAGAGGAAGAGACAGGAAAAGGAGAAAGAATGGGAAGATAAGGTGGCTGGGGAGGAGCTAAGGGGAATTGGCTGGTCGTTGCCATGGTGTCCGCCGAGGCGTGATCATAAATCGAAGTGGTTGAAGCTACCAAACGATGCAATTACTTCTGAAATTAGTCGGTCCCACAGTCCGGAATCTGATGTCTGATCGAAGCAGATACTATTGAGACTTGCCGTTAGAACTGACTATTGTTTAGCGATAGCTTGTGACTCCTAGGGCCTTCATGTCGATTTATAAGCTGCTTTCCATCGAAGAACATGCAACTCAGCGACATCCCTGCATTTATATATCATCGTTGAAAGCGATTTAAAGGTATGTATTCAATTTGTGATTAATGCTGGACGACATTTTGCGGATGCCAGACCGTTGACGTCTATTTTCGTTATGTTCATAGATATCGAATGTCAGTTTAAACAAAAGTTAACAACATCGTATGGCTTCCATGGCTGTTGACGTCTTCAATGAAGTTGAATTTTCTCTTCTCTTTAAGTCTTGATTTTTTAATAGTGCCCACCTTTTAGCATATTCAATGCAGGACCGCGCTTCTGGTTTTACTTATAGTACAAATATCTCACTTTCGTATACAATCCAAAGATTGGAATTGAATAAAAGATTTTAACGGCAGCTAATGAGACTAAAGACATCTTTAACCCTCGAGTGCCCAAGCTATTTTTTTGGTACACGAATGCCTAACGGGGGGGGGGTCCGACCGGACCCCAATGTTTTCATTGTGATATCTGGAGAACGGATTGAAATATTTTAACGGGATTTGGCTTGTTATAATCCAAATTCAATTTGCAATCGACTGATATATGGTATTTCACAATAGCGCCACCTGGTGAAACTTTATTTGAACTTTAATAGGGGGCCTACTCTTTTGTAGTTTCTTTGCAATTTCAGGATTTTTCGCATGTATTCAATTGTACGCATGTAGTTGTTCCCTGGTTGTGGGGTACAGGATTGGAATATTTTAACGGGATTTGGCTTGTTATAATCCAAATTCAATTTGCATTCGACTGATACATGGTATATTACAATAACTTGCGGTAAAAATTTATTTCTGGGTTGGTAAACCATATGCCAGTATTACCACCAGCCGCATATCTTGGGGTGTCCTTGGTATATGCTATGGTTGTGGGGTACAGGAATGGAATATTTTAACGGGATTTGGCTTGTTATAATCCAAATTCAATTTGCAATCGACTGATATATGGTATTTCACAATAACGTGCGTTAAACTAATTTATTTCTGGGTTGGCAAACTATATGCCAGTATGACCATCAGCCGCATATCTTGGGGGTGTCCTTGGTATATGCTATGGTTGTGGGCTACAGGGTGGTAGTATAATCACGCAAAATATAACATACGAAGCCCAATTGAATGCTTTAGGATGTCCTAAGAGCATTTCTACAATTTCGTAGCCGTTCTAAAGTTATCCGTGAAAAGCGGGTCTGGCGTCCGGTCGGACCCCCCCCCTTGGGCATTCGAGGGTTAAATATAATACAACACAATGCACTTAGGAAAAACTTCAGTACAGCTTTGTTTATGCTAGAAGGTTACCGAAAGAAAAATGAAATAGGCTATCTATTGCAACGGCAAGACTCAATTTAGCAGAGTATTCACGGTTTAGCGACATACTGTGAATGCCGTTGATGTCGAATTAATATTATTATAACATTCATTAAATTTTATATTACACATTATACCAGGGTTAGGATTTGAATCTCAGGTTTTAACGACAATTAATGAGACCAAAGGCCGTTGACGTCTTTAGGAAAAACTTCTGTACAATTTTCACCGACGTTTTGTTGTTGCCGCAGTCTATAGCTATACAGCAGGATCGTTTGCTATCTAGCGACATCACTAAAAATGAAGAATGTAATTAGAGGATGAGGAAAAAATTAGATGTGCTTAATTAAGCAACGCATCCAATAATATTGTACTAGCATTCACGGTTTAACGACATAGTGTAAATGCCGTTGACCTCGACTTTGTATTATTATAACATTTATTTATGCTACACGTCATACAGCGGTTACGTAAATAATCCAAAGATTGGATTTGAATCCAAGATTTTAGCGACTGATAATGAACTAAACCGTAGTTAACTTTAGGAAGAACTCCTTTTAAAATGTAGTTTTCACTAAAGTTATATTGTTATCCCAATTTGTTCGGATGCGTCGCCCGTAGGCCAAACTGCTTCTCGTGCGAAAAAGAAGCATATATAGCATTGGAAACACGCGATTTAGAGGTGTCTTAGCGTAGCTTCACAATTGAAGGGCTTGCAGCAATAACCAGGTATGTCGGATTTTTTCAGTTTTGGGAAAATGGCTTCAAAGATTTGACACTTCAAACTGTTGTATCTAAGCCATTTTACGAGATATCGACAAGCTGTTTGAAACACCGTCTGAGTTGTTATTGTCTTTCACGAAATTGTTACATAATGCAATGCAAAAGATAACTTTAATGTTTTTTTCACGACATTTTCCTTCATACCTGGTTATTGACACTCAATAACCCAACATCGCCTGCTGTTAGTCGACATACCTTATTCTTGCACCAAATGGTGACTAGCACACAGTACAAATTAATCGTGCAATAAAAAGGTAAGTCATCATAGCTACTTTACAGTAAGGAAAAAATAACTCAAAATCAGTGAATTGTAGAGTAAGTAACAGTCAATAACCGGGTATGTCAAATAACCTGATTATTGCACCGGTTTTAATACAAAGATTACTAGAAAAAACGCCAATTTTTGTTATCATACCGAGTTATTGCACTGGAGTAATGCTGCCGGCTGCTAAAAACCATATGTCGACAAACTTCTTTATCCAAAAGCCAATTCAAAAATAATCGGATTTGCACCATATTTGCAGGGTATATAGAATACAATATTCCAAGCACGCTGGCATACTTTTTCACATAAACCAGGTATGTCGACATACCAGGTTATTGAGGCAAGCCCTTCAATTGTACTTCAGTATTCACGGTTTACCTTGTCAATAATTCCCATAAGCATAAACTTGGCCTATCTACTCAAAATATACCTTTATAATTGCTACAGTATGTGTGTATTTATTTGGCTACTACATCCGCCTTTTCAAGAACATCAACTCTAATTAGCAACTTCTAGAACGCCACTGACTAATGCATAAACATCAACCGACATAAAAATAGTCACATCTCTGTGTACAAATAGAAGCTCCAACGAATCGAATATCGTGGGGCACGGTAGCCGATTGGTTAGAGTACTTGTCTTTTAACGCGGAGAGTATGGGTTCGATCCTCCTCCCCTGAAGCGGTTACTGTGTAGAGACCTTGAGCAAGATCTTCACTCACAATTACTCAGTGCCATCGACTGACGGTTCTTAATAAATACATAATAATAATAATAATAATAATAATAATAATAATAATAATAATAATAATAATAATAATAATAATAATAATAATAATAATAATAATAATAATAATAATTATTAATATTATTATTATTATTATTATTATTATTACATATATTTATTTTTTTTTAAACATCATTCGACAAGTTCTGGCCGCATGGAAGTTCCTATGAAGGCAACAGCATTGAAGCGTTGTATGGTTATTATTATTATTTCTATTTCTTGTTATTCTATAATTTGTATAGTGCTTATGTTTTTGTTTCAACCGTTTAAATATTTAAATGATGGCTTTAAGTCCTCTAAGTCTGGCATTTGACTTATAAGTTGAAGTAGAGGCGCACTGCCTAAAATGAAGAGAAAATATTTTTTGCCATGGGAACGGTGAGAACTGTTCAAAATAATTAGACACCTCTTTTAGTGTGTCATTATCTGTTTAAGTACCATGCATTCACTGGTCTTTTTTCGTGTATCTTTCCTTGCGCCATACGGAGAATGAGAAATGTTCAAAACTGTTTAGAATAGTTTTTCCGACGTCATCGGCCTTTGTGCCATACGCTGTATCATAACAAGTATGATTAGTGCCACCCTCATCCTTTCTTCAGGCTTGAAACTGGCACTATCAAGGTATGAGCAGTGGCGGAGTTATGAACTATCTAGTATAAGAAAGGCATAGGCGTAGCCCGTATGAAGCAAGAGGAGGCATAACCTCCTCTAAATCTAACCTAATTTCATCTTCACCAACTTATCATCATTTAAATTATCCATTGGGGTTTCATCATAAGAATGTTATATACCTTATCCACAGGCCCGCCGAGAGGGAGGGGCAGGGGGGCAAATGCCCAGGGGCCCGGTGACTTTTAGGAGCCCCGGCCGGGCCCGCAATCAACTTATGCAAAATATTATAATCAGATATACAAAGTTTATGATTTATGCCTTTTTAGATATATTATCTTACGCTTAACTACAATCAGTTTAAACTTAAAGCATCTGAATAAATCATTGTATATATATAAATATATAGTACACGCACTTTTATTATTTCAAATGTATTTTTACTAATTTTTTCGTACGACCGTACGATATTATATTTATATAAAGCCTAAAAATAGTTTAAAGGCCCATAACTACTCTGCCTAGGGGCCCCTGACTGTTCTACCAAACGGCCCGCGACTGCTCTGCCTAGGGGCCCGTGAATGCTCTGCCTAGGGGCCCGGAATTCCTGTCGGCGGCCCTGCTTATCCAAACTTTATTAGTTAAATCTAACCCAATTTCATCTTCACGAACTTATCATCATTTAACTTATATATTGGTTTTTCTTATTCTGTTTATTGCTCCTCGTTTCGCATGCTTGTGTTTTGTAAGCCGCAGTGCGTCTGCAAGCGGTTCAATAAAGAACATCCTTACTTACTTACTTACTTACTATACCATATAGCCCTCCCAAAAAACTCTCCCCAAACCGCTCTACACCTGGATGTCTCCTGGAGCTGCCTCCTCTTGAATTTAAGTCTGGCTACGTCACTGAATCCAGAGTTTAACGACATCTTATGGCAACAAAGGCTGTTCACGTCGACAGAAATTAGTCTGACATATTACAGCTCTTACATAGCGATTAAACGAAAAAAGAACATACAGCAACGGAAATATACGATTTAAGTGTGTTTAAGCACACCTTCACAATTCTACTCTAGAATTCACGGTTAAACGACATCTTTTGGTTGACCATATGTTCAGATATGCATTCATGCAGGAGTAGAAAGGACCAGGCAAGAGTCTACTTCGATACTTCAAACAGAGGAAGCTTTCACGTTTAGGGTATGAGGAGAGATTAAGAAAAAAATTATCCAATTGAATGGAATGAAATATATATATATCATCGGGTACATACGGTATTAAGGTGTCTAAGTAGAGCAATTGTACTCTGTGTTTAACGACATCTTGTGGCTGCCTGTGTTGTTACGTTGACATCTACATTATATAAGTAAGTAAGTAAGTAAGTATATTCTTTATTAAACCAGCTACCAAACAGCACTCTGGTGAACAACGTCTGTTAAATAGATCTTCTAAAGTTAATACACAAACATACATTGGTATATATATATACATAGCATTAACCATAATATATATATATATATATATATATATATATATATAGCATAGGTCCAGTTGGTTAGTAAGTATATAGCATTCTGACAATAAAGGTTTTTCTCATGCTGTTGTCGGCTTGCGGTAAAGCCCTGTCATGGGATCTAGGCCTTAAACCATAAACCCTCGGTTTAACAGGTGGAAGCAGCTCATGCATGACATGACCTGGATTGCAGATATTCATGCAGGAGTAGAATGGAATCTACGTGGACTAATCAAACAAAACAAACTTTCATATTTCACAGTAGTTGTTTTTGCTCGTGTAGTTAACATTTATCAAATCCATCAAATCTAGCGGAGTGATGGATGCAGCATTAAATTACTTGAGAACCGCCGTTCTAAATATTATTAATGTCGTCAATAAATTTGTGATTAATGTATAGCGACATTTTATGGCTGCCATGATCGTTGATCGTAATCTTTATCGCAAACTCCAAACTTCTAAAGCGTCACTCGAAGGCCAAGCCCAGGGCATAAGTCTATTCACGAGCGCTACGTCAAATCAGAGGGAGTTTTTATCGATTGGCGTTTACGGATTTTAGACACTTTAATTTTAAATAAAACAAAAACAAGTAGTAGTCTTCATTGTTTAATTGCATCCTATGACATGAAAAGCAAATTTTTGCATAACTAATCAATCAATACAATCAAGAAATCAAACAATATTATTGTACATACAACTGGTTTAAAAATACAAAGGGTCTATAACATGGTTACATCATTCAAGTGTTATAGCCCAACAACTTAGAGTCTACATAAGGAAAAACCCACTCACCAACAACATAGACAACGTTGCTTACAAATGTTTTCCTCTCTCCGTTGAGATTAACCAACCTAAAGACTTCACTATTCATGCAACCCACACTAAGCAAGATCTAAATGTTGCATTCTAACTTGTCTGATTCAAGATACACTTCAAAGACTTTACTGCGTGACATCATCGTTGTCAACAATTATTGTCGGAAGAATTATGAGAGAAGTTTCTCACATCCTCAACAGACTCAGATACATCGTTAAATTCTATATCTTCATCTGTACCTTAAGTTTCTTTTATATATTCAGTATTTTCAGTCAAATCAGCTTGCAAAGAAGAAGCTTCACGGGCTGATGACAAAAGTTTTTGAGTTGTGAGTCTGATTTCTCTTCTTCAGGGATGTTTTTACTCATCGACACATGGCCCGAATGCGATGAACTGGATGAGATGCCGAGAGGTCAATTTCGCTTGATTTTTCCCGTTTTAGATTTATTTGCACAAAATTAAGTCAGACAAATTCGATTTCATAAAAAATCACAGCGGAAATTTCTCGCCAAAAAGGCGCGAAAAACCGAAACGATATCTTGCTCGATTATTTCTTAACATTTTCTTCTTCTTCTTCTTCTTTTCCTTAACATTTTCAAACTATTTATTTGTGCAAACTTTGTCTCATAGTAACTTCTGTGTCGTAGTTCCTCTCTCTAGCATGAATTAACAAGGACGACGTTTATCAATGACACCGTGTCGTTACATACAAAATTCTACAAATTCACTGATAGCTTGGACTTAATTACAAGGGTGCTTTAAATAAAGTCGACGTTTTAAGGAAGACACAAGATGTCGGGAAAATAGATTAATATTATATGTCAACTGGAAGTGCGATATTGATCGTTGAGGAGGAGAATATTCATGCCTTGTAAAGCGACCACTTTACACGTGCCTTATTCCCTATTTAAAGGTGTCTAAGTAAATTTGAAGTTTACGAACATCAATCAGTGTTGTTTGAATGACATCTTGTGGCCACAAGAGCGGGCATGTATACATTAACTTAGTTTAATATTATATGTCAACTGAAAGAGTAATATTGGGTTTTCTGACAGTAAGAGACAGTTATGCTTCAAGGATCCAACTGCGTCTTATGGAAACAAAGGACGTCGACAGAAATTATTTTGGCATTTGCAGCTGTGTATATCGATTAGTTGTGGTCAAGTGTTCTGTGTTCTATGCAAAAACATCATTTGCCCCTCCCAGAAAAAAAGTTTGCCATGACGGATGCGTATATAATTCAAAGACTTAAACGGCAGCCAATGAGACTAAAGGCCGTTGACATCTCCGAGAATAATTTCTGTACAATATTCAACGAAATATCACCATGATAATATTGCCATTGAATGGAAAATGAAGAATATATAGCTTAGGAAAGAAGGGATTTAAAGGTGCTTAAGCAGAGCCTGGCATTTGCAGTAGTATTCACGGTTTAAATACATACTGTGAATGACGTTAACATCAACCTTATCATTGTTAGTACAACATTCATTTATACTACACGTTATACAACGGTATCGTATATAATCCAAAGACTGGATTGGAATCCAACACTTGAACGACAGTCAATGAGACTTAAAGACGTTGACGCCTTTATAAAGAGGCTCTGTGCCATTTTCACAAAATTAAGTAAGGGCATTTACCGACTGAATAAATTAAGTATATATAACATTGATGAGACACGATTTAAAGGTGTTTAAGCAGTGCTCACAATGTTTAATGACATACTGTGAATTGATCCTTGCAGTGTTGAGTTCGAGACGGTTGGTTAGTCGACATCTAGTAGTGAAGGTGAGAGACAAGATAGTCAATGGAGGAGCGGAAAAGGGAGAGTTGAACAGCTGGCAGACCATGTACAAAAGCCTGAGCATCATCTGCATAAAAATGGCCATTTGACTTCATTTTTAGTAAATAGAGACTCATAGGCGCCGAAATCTTGGAGGCCTTGGATGCCAATGCACCCAGAGAAAAAGTGCAGTGGGGGCCTGGCACCCAGAAGAATTCGGACCTTAAATTCAATTTTTTGGGGTATTCCTAAAAAAGGTCGTCAAATTTTTTCGGGGGATGAATTCCTAAAAAAGTCGTCAAATTTTAGGAGACATGGCCCCAATTTTAAATTTGTTTATGTTTACACACGTAGTAGACGATGAAAAGTGACGAAATAATGTATAATGAATTTTTCCGGATGACTAAAAAAAGGTCATCAGTTTTTTCTGAGATGATTTCCTACAAAAAGTTTCGTTGGTCCTTTAAAATTTCGATCCGCCTCTGACACGGACCCAGAGACAAAAGCAAAAGTCGGCGCCTATGTAGAGACTGGATATCAGTAGTGAAGAGGATATATAGGATGAGACCGATCATCAAGTCCTGGGGAACTTCAAATTCGACCTCCGCCCACTGAATCCTGTTATACAGCGGCTGCATATATAATCCAACGATTGGATTGGAATCCGAGATTTTAACGACAGTCAATGAGACTAAACCGTTGACGACTTTAGGAAAATCTCCTGTTCTAATGTAGTTTGTCACTGAAGTTGTTTTGTTGCTGCAATTTGCTACAATTCATGGGGGATAGGTACAATCTACTGATTGAACGAAAAATGCAGTTTATATAGGTCGGGAAAGACACGATTTAGAGGTGTCTTAGTAGAGCTTCACAATTGTACTAGTATTCATAATTTTACGTGGTCAGTAATTCCAATAAGCATTAATAATAATAATAATAATAATAATAATAATAATAATAATAATAATAATAATAATAATAATAATAATAATAATAATATTCAGTTTAAAACCCTCACTCTCATGCGCAACTGCCTTACTGCCTCTGCTCCGTCTTACCTAATGGATTTTTGCAACCCAGTTTCTTCCTTGCCTGCGAGGGCTTCCTTGCGATCTTCGGCTCGCGGCCTTATGGTTGTCCCTCGCATGCGATCTTCCACGGCACAATCCAGAAGTTTCGCCTATGTTGGCCCCTCTGCTTGGAACTGTCTCCCCTTGTTTCTCCGCCAAGAGCTTCTTGCCCTCTCTCCTCTCCAGTTCGTAGACGCCTGAAAACTTTCCTTTTTGCCGGTGCCGGCATTGATGCGGGTTGAAAGCGCCGCTGATTTTAGTGGCGCTATATAAGTTTTCGGTTACAATTACAATTACAATTACAATAATAATAATAATAATAATAATAATAATTCTAATAATAATATTCTTTTCTTTATTTAAGCGCCTGCTAACCGCACTGCGCTGTACAGTGAACATACATATAGTAGAAACGGCAGCCACGCAGGGCGCCTTACGTACATGTATACAGTGGAAGCACATGATAACAGTTTTACAGGAGTCGAATACAACTGTTTATACGGCAGCCAACGTCTATGACGGCCTACTATTCATTTAACCACCGCCGCCACCTAGCGAGTGGAAGGCTGAATAAACCTTGCGGGTCTACGGGGTTCGATCTTGATAATTACTGCTCTTCACGCCAGTGTGTTATCAATTACTCTACGGATTAGGCCTATCTATCCGTAACTTGCTTTTCGCAATATAATCTGTCTATTTTGAGTAGATAGGCCATCCACTCTGTCGCCTTCTGTCATCCTAAACGCAACCCACCGCAGCAGCTCGCCTGCCTACTTCTCTCTCTCTCTCTCTCTCTCTCTCTCTCTCTCTCTCTCTCTCTCTCTCTCTCTCTCTCTCTCTCTCTCTCTCTCTCTCTCTCTCTCTCTCTCTCTCTCTCTCTCTCTCTCTCTCTCTCTCTCTCTCTCTCTCTCTCTCTCTCTCTCTCTGGTCTTTGGCCTGGTATCCTTCTGACTTGACGCAGCGAATGAATATGCCGATACTCGATATGCCGATATTCTCCTTCTTTAGCGAACTCTTGAGATTAGACCAGATCAAAGACCTCCAGATTGGTGAATTTTTCTACCGCCTTGAACATAACCTCCTGCCTCCGATATTTAGGGATTTCTTCCCTCATTCCTCCGATATTCATTCACATTTCACTAGGAATTCAACAGCATATCTCCCAGTCAAGGTCCGTTCTAACCTCCGACGCTTCACCATTAAATCGTATGGTTCCTTAGTGTGGAATTCAGTACAGTGCATATTTTAAGGAATTTAGACTACTGGGACAATATTTTTGAACTCGTCTCTCAAAAACTTTCATGACCTTTTCCTAGGAATTCATCTCCCCGAAAAACTTGATGACCTTTTTTTAGGAAGTCACCTCCCAAAAAAGTCATCTCCCGAAAACCAATGATGACCTTTTCTTGAGAATTCTTCTCAGAAAAAAGTTGATGACCTTTTTAGGGAGTCATCTCCTGAAAAAGTCATCTCCCAAAAACACTTGGTGACCATTTTTTAGGAATTCCTCTCCGGAAAAGTTGATGACCTTTTTTTAGGAAGTCATCTCCCGAAAAAGTTACCTCCCGAAAACAGTTCATGACCTTTTCTTAGGAATTCATTTCCCGAAAAAGTTCATGACCTTTTTGGGAATTTACTACTGGGGCAAATCTTAAAATTTTTGCAACATTTTGTCCCACTACTTATACTTTAACCACACATTACCTGGGACAAATCAGCCTAACTACTGGGACAAATCCTAACACTACTGGGACATTTGTCCCACTAGTTATACAGTTAAAATATGCCCTGATTCAGTACCAAGGGAAATCTGCTTATCAAATAATCTACAGACCTTTAAAAGAAGATTACGCGCTTTCCTGCTTGCATCATCCTAATCAGATAGAGTTAGTGTTATGAGCATATTATCGCATATTATCGCACGTATTTAAGAATAGTTAAGGTTGTAGTTAAGATTGCTTGGTCACTTGTTTTTGTTTACATCAAGTGCATCTTATAGTCCTTTCTGTTTTGTATTTTGAATTCTGTCAATTTGTTATTCTTGTCACCTGGTGAAATTCTTTCTCTGCGTGGCCATCTTGGAAAATTATTTTGGTGAATTATTATTATGGGGACCCTAATTAGCGGGATCTTCCTCTCTTCTGGGCCTCCCTTTGTTGCCATGATTTTTTTTAAACTTAGATTTCACCTTTGTTGCTTTTGTGTGAATTTGGTTGCAATAAAAATATATTGATTGATTGATTGATTGATTGATTGATTGATTGATTGATTGATTGATACATTGCAACTTAGGCAACACGTTAGAAATATCCGAGCTGCGATAACGATTGCTGACTACTACACCAGATCCTCCTTATTAGACGATTTCCTTCAACACGAATTCTTATACAAAACAGTCGGACAAATGAATTCCAAATATAGTATAGCTTTAGAAATTGACCTAATCAGCGCTTGTGAATAAGCTCAGCGTACGTGAGTTAGATGGCATACAGCGCTTAGCCTTAGTGTAGCGCTGTAGAAATTTAGAGTTAACGATTACTACATCGTGTATCAATGTCGTAGTAATGCGGATGTTGACACGGCTACCAAATACACATTTGAAGGAGGTTTTGATGCTCTAAAATACATGGTAATCGTTAAAATTATCGTTCACAGTCTTCTTGTATATTGGCATAAGCCCAAAGGGTTGGCAGGGTGAGACATACATACATACACACATACATACATACATACATACATACATACATACATACATACATACATACATACATACATACATACATACATCGATATATATGTATATATGTATATATATGTGTATATATATATATGTATATATATGTATATATGTATATATATATACATACATACTTTCTTTCTTAAATACATACATCGATACATACACAAATACATACATACCAAGAGTGAGAACTGTTCAAAATAATTTCTGCCGACGTCAACGGCCTTTTTGCTCTCCATGCGTCATCTAAAATTCTCAACGAATAAGTAGGGCAATGTCCACGTCAACAACATTCATATTATTAGATTTATAAAGACGTTTAAGTTGCCCTACGCCAAAATGCAGTTTGCAATTGGTTCCAATAAAACATTTTCTTATTCCATTCTATATTCATGGCCGCAATAAAATATCGTTAGAACTCAAATATTGGTGCAATTATAAAGTTCTACTTTTAAACACCTTTAAATCGTATATTTATTTGCTATAAATAACTCGTTTGTTATCCATGTGCGTATGAGAAAACACGCGATCTCGTGAGGTCGAAGTTAACGACGAATGCATCCAAAAGATGTCGTTAAACAATGCAAATTACGTTGCCTTAAAACTATACAGTTGGTCGCTACTGTAACGGAAACAAAAGTTTAATGGGAGAGAATAGAGGAAGATTACAACACAGGAGTATATAGTAGGAAGATAAAGAGGAAGGAGGATAAATGAGAGACATAAATTAGTTTCTACCATACATATGCTTCTTAGGATATTTAACTAAACGGAAGTTGCGCTACATAAACTTCCAATTAGTTTACAATTACGATCTCACAGAAATCGATGGTGGATAACAGTCGCGAAAAAAATATGTGCGTTGTGGATTATCTAGAGATTAAACGAAAAACGAAGAACACATAGCAACAGAAAGACCCGATTTAAAGGTGTCTAAGGAGACCTGCACAATTGTACTAGTATTCACGGTTTAACGACATCTTTTGGCTGTCAGGATCAAGAGCTCAAGGAATATCTTTGGATCAATTGGTAACATAAGGTCATTGACTGGGTTATCTATCATTCGACCGGTAATTGATAGAGACGAGAAAGATAATTATGTGGATGGAGTAGAGTAGTCTGTGGTTTGACCAATCCTTGGACTAAAGACAATACACGCTGAACATTACAACGCTTGCAGATACAATTCAAATATTTAGATGACATCTAATTTGACTTTAATCCGTTGACATCTTTGGTAAAGACTTCTGTTCAATTTTCAAGGAGTTGTTGTGGCGGCCTTGCAAGTAAAGATTAAACGAAAATGAATAATATATAACATAATATGACACGATATAAAGGTGTTTAAGTAAAGATCTGCAATTATACTGTAACTCATTTATGTTTAGCGAAACTTTCACGAACTTGTGTATTACGGCCACGGGAAGTAGCGATTTTTTATTCCAAAGATTAACGTCGTCATATTACAACATAGGCCGTTGACGACAATTCAAAATTATGTACAATACAGTAAAAACAAAAAAATTACAGAGTTCAAAAGACACCATCTAAAGGTGTCAAAGCAGTTCTTTACAATGTCACTAACATTTATAGTTTAACAGCATAAAGTAATAATCTAATAATGTTTATTCTACATGTATTGCAATCAGATGATCTTTGATGCAAGCGAAACATTGTTTTGGAGCAAATATCACACAAGAAATTTGTTTAAATTTAGGAGAAAGATTCTTATTGAACATTTATAATGTACACGAGATTCTTAATCAAGTTTGCAATAATTTTATATGTAATTATGACAACAGACTTTTATTCTACTTTTAAATTTTCAAGAATTTATCATTTAATGCAATCAAACTAGTTTATGGAAATACAGGCAATGATGCAAACATATTTCTTTATCATAATTATGTTATATATTCTAAAATAAAAGAGATCTCAGTTTGAATCTAATAGCAATTGAACGAAGATGAAGACTATTTTTATAGCATCGGATAGAAACGATATAAAGGTGTTTAAGTAGAGCTCTGCAATTGTACTATAAATCACTGGCGGCGATCTTGTTTGACAGGTGGGGGAGTAACTTTTGAACTAATCTGTTCAAAAAAGAGGTCAAAAAAGTTTTTGCTGTTTCCTCAAAATGTGGCGGGACAGATGTATGGTGTGTCCCCACTATTAAAGGTGTGGGTCTTGTCCCCCTCGACCCCTGGGATCGCCGCCCATGTCCTTGATCATCGGTCTGATCAATGCGAGAACTGTCATCGTACCGAAACGATCTTGGAACTCTGGTGGACGAGAATCAACGCGCATTCTGGTTGGGACTACAACAAGTAACATACGCTAATAATGAGAAGTAATTTGTTTTTTTTTCTGACCTCATGTGCTCGCTTATGGCACTACCTCACTCCTTTCGTGCGTTCGAAGGTTAGCTCAGTTAAAACTAAACAAACCATCCAGCTTCTGTGTGAAACAGTTGCCAATCAAGTACTAACCAGTGCTCGAAATTGAAAATTTTACGAAACGGAACGCTAGTCAAAGATATGGGAGCATTCACGTTAATTTCATAGTATTTTCCACAATATTTCATTTGACGAACCGGAACGGAACGCTAATTCATTTGACGAACCGGAACGGCGTTCCGGTGCGTTCCGGTCCATTTCGAGCACTGGTACTAACCAACAAAGCAGTTGCTAAATTTCTTTTCTGGAACTCCCAATAATATACCATCTAACTGTCACGTGTATTGATGTTATTTAAATTCAGTCATCACTTGCATCTTATATTTCGATTTGCTATTTACTGTTCTGATTGACACGTGATAAGATCCAATAAAGAACTATGTTATGCTATGCTAAAGATGGAGTTTGTGAAAAGTTTAATCCTAGTAAAAGCGCGCTTGAAAATATGCGTGAAGGACGTTGTTCGGCAGAGATATGCAAATATTTTGAAACTCCACAATCAAGATATTACGTTGTCAATTTATGCTTATGATCTTGACGAAGCAGAAGTTGTCGACTCGCTGGCAACTTTGACAAATGACAAATTTCAACAATAACAAGTCAGTAGTCAGAACTAATATTTTATATTTGGTTCCACTTATTTGAGGAATATCTATAACAAGACTTGTTATTAATGTAACTGAAATAAGTATGTTTCGATTATACAATGTTGAAATATCTTATAACTAATAGGGCCTTTTGGAGTGCTAATGAAATTGTGTTTATATAATCTCGGTATTTCTGGGTTTTTTCGAAGAAAATCTGGGTTTACATCTTAAACTTGTGTGGCTAAACTGATTATGCCATAGGAACGGTGAAACTGTTCAAGAGCTGTAATATGCCAAGATGATTTCTGTCGAAGTCAACACCGTGTGTTGCTATAAGATGTCGTTAAACTCTGGATCCTTCAAAATAAAATTAGACACCTCTTGCAAGTGTGATATTACACCTTTTAAAGAGAAAGCAGAAGCGAGGTTTCACATTATACCATACAAACAGCGTGAACTGTTCACAACAATTTCTGTCAACGGCCTTTGTTGTCATGAAATGTCCTTAAACTCCCGATCCATCCATTCCTGTTCTGTGGTAGTTCCAGCCTCGAGCATGAATAAAGGAGACTTTTATCAACGACGCAGCGTCGTTATATAGAAACTTTTATTAGTTCAGTTATAGTTTGCACTTTGCACTTGATTACAAGGGTTCGTCAAAAAAAGTCGACGTCAAGGAAGACACAAGATGTCGGGAAAATCAATTAATATTACATGTCCACTGAAAACAACGATAACTGGAGAAAATGGAAGAAAACAATACCCGTTGAAAAGGCGACTGCTTTATACGTGTTGTAAATACTGTTTAAAGGTGTTTAAGTAAATTCGAAGTTTATGAAATGCAATCAGTGTTGTTGAACGACATCGCGTGTCCACCAGAGCGTTCAAGCAGATATTACTTTAGTTTAATATTATATGTCAACTTGAAGGGCAATATTGGGTTTTTGACAGTAAGAGACAGTTCAACGACGTCTTATGGAAACAAAGGCCGTCGACAGATAATAATTATTTCCGCATTTTACAGCTGAATATATCGATTAGGTGCTGTTTAACGACACTGTGTCATAGCAAAGTTGATTAGCGTCGCCCTCCTACTTTTTCCTGACTTGGGACTGGCACTACCATATGTAGGGTAGTGACGGATGGTTGGTTAGATGCTGCTTAACGACACTGTGTCACAATAAAGATGAATAGCGTTGCCCTCCTCTTTTCTACAGGCTTCGGACTGGCACTGCCAGAGTACGAGCAGTGAGGAGTACGTGAGTAGTTGTAAATCCGATAGTCTGGCTCAACCACGCAATAACCACGTGACGTCACGACCATCGTATGAGTCATCGAAACTATTGGAAATTCCCGATTACGTTGGTTGGGAATTTCCAGTAGTTTCTATCAATCTAGTTTATGAAAGGGCTTAAAGGCATGAATGTCTATAATAAAATGGATACTCGAACTGATTTCAAGAAATCACCTAAAGGAATAAATGTCCTTAATAAAATGGACTATTCGACGAAGACCGTCAAAGAACTACAAAATATAGCACGAGAGAGAGGTGTGGTTGGTTATTCGAGACTGCGAAAAGCGGAACTCATAGCATTAATGTCGCCTAGGCCTGCGATCAATCCGTTAGACGCTCCAGTTCCAGACATTAAAGTTCCAACGCTTGTTCCAGGTAAGTATACGCCTCCGTCTGATACTTGGAAATCTTCTGTTAGTAATGTTTGGAATGAGATGAAGACTAAGGTTAGGTCTGTTATTAATTCTTTTGCGGATCGGTGGGTTAGTTCCATTCCTCCAAATGAAAAGAAAACCGTGAATGAAAGATTGGAATCGTTGAAGTCGAGGGTTTCGAGTATTTTCAGTAAAATTAATAAAAACAAGTTCGAAATCCGAGAGACCGCAAAAGCTATTAAGGGTTTTACTAAGCGATACACGATCGAAGGAACTGGTGGAATCGACGTCACGTCTTTTCTCAACACCGTAAGACCGCAGGTAGTCAGTCTGTTAGCGAAAAATCGTGGGGTAAAAGTTCAATTCAATCTTAATTGCGTAATGAAGAAAGTAGATATTAAATCCGGGGAAGAAGTCGAAGCCGAGCCTAATTTTAAATCAAAGACCGATATCATTTTAGACGCAACCGACGTGTGTGAAATATATAGCAACGCAGTGGATAAAATTAAGGAGAGCATGGCAAGTTTTCAGATGAGAGGTAGTAATTGGCGGTTTAAAACCGTTATGAAGTTGGATATCGATACAGTGGTATATAAGCCATTGAAAGGTAGTTCCTATATTCCTCTTCCCGAGTATTTAGCTAATAAAAAGGCTATTATTAACCTGAAAAACGACGACGAAGAATGTTTTAAATGGTGTATTACTAGAGCGCTGAACCCTATTGATAAAAACCAGGAAAGAATCACTAGAGATCTTAAAGAACAATCTAAGAAACTCGATTGGAATGGTATTGAATTCCCAGTCGCTACCGACGCCAACGTAATAAATAAGTTTGAGCGCCGTAATAATGTTAGCGTTAACATATTCGGTTATGAAAAGGATGTATATCCATTATATATATCGAAGCACGAAAGCGGTGTATGTGTAGATCTACTGCTTATTTCCGACGGAGAAAAGAAGCATTATTGTTGGATCAAGAACTTTAATAGATTGATGGTGGTACGAACTGAAAAATCTATACATTCGATGCACTATTGTAAAAGATGTTTAATCGGTTACGAATCGATAGAATCGTTGAATAAGCATACCGAGTACTGTTCGAAGCAAGACGCCCAACGAATAGTTCTTCCCGAACCAGGAACCATGCTAAGTTTTAAACATTATTTTAAATCGATGAGAGTGCCTTTTATCGTTTACGCTGATTTTGAATCTTTTATTAAACCTATCGATACATGCCCACCCGATCCTAGCACGTCTTACACCAATAAATATCAGAAGCATACACCCAGCTCGTTTTGTTATCACATAAAATGCTACGACGACGGCGTTTATTCCCAAGAGCCAGTGAGGTTCACAGCTGAAAACGAAGACGACGATGTCGCTCAGATATTCGTAGATTCTCTTGTAGAAAATATAAAAGAAATATATAACCAGTTTAAATTCCCTAAGAATATGATATTCGGCAAAACCGATAAGAAATGTTTCGATGAAGCTACTAACTGTCATATATGTGGGGGAGAGTTAGGTAAAGATCGAGTTAGAGATCACTGTCATTTAAGCGGTAAATTCAGAGGCGCCGCACATAACATTTGTAATATGAACTATAAAATCCCCAAGTTTTTCCCTGTAGTATTCCATAATCTATCCGGATACGACAGCCATCTATTCGTGAAGAAACTGAGAGGCGAGAATGGTGAGAAAATTAACTGTATTCCGAATAACGAAGAGAAGTATATATCGTTTAGCCGAGAGATCGTAGTCGGTAACTTTGTAAATAAAGAGGGAAAAGAGATAACGGTCAAGCGCGAATTACGCTTCATCGATAGTTTTAGATTCATGCCTTCGAGTCTCGACGCGTTATCGAAGAACCTTCGTAAAGATCAGTGTAAGAATCTAGGTGATTTCTTCGAAGGCGAGAAGTTAGATCTTTTGCTCAGAAAAGGTGTTTACGCGTACGATTACGTTGACGGCATTGAAAGATTAAACGAGACCGAATTGCCTCCGAAGCATAAATTTTATTCTAAACTGAACGATTCAGACATCAGCGATGAAGATTACGAGCACGCCAAAAATGTATGGAAGGTATTTCGTTGTAAAACGTTAAGAGAATATCACGACTTGTATAATCTTTCGGATGTTTTATTATTATCCGATGTATTCGAAAACTTTAGAGACGTGTGTATCGAACATTATAGGCTCGATCCCGCGTGGTATTACACTTCACCCGGACTAGCTTGGGACGCAGCGTTAAAGTTGACCGGTGTAGAGTTGGAATTGTTGAGCGACTACGATATGTTACTGATGATCAAGCAAGGAATAAGAGGGGGAGTCAGCATGATTTCGAAACGATACGCGAAAGCGAACAACGAGTACATGGGAGAAGATTTTGATCGCAGCCAGCCTTCGGTATTCATTCCTTACTTAGACGCGAATAACTTGTAGGGATGGGCAATGAGCAAACCTCTACCAACTCATGGGTTTAAATGGATGAGCGATAACGAGCTGAACGATTGGAGAAGCGTTACCGAACGAGATGGGGTGGGGTGTGTGTTAGAAGTCGATCTTGAGTATCCTAAGGAACTACACCACCTGCATAACGATTACCCTCTAGCTCCTGAGAGTATAAAACCTACAGGATCGGATGTAACGAAACTAATTCCGAGTTTAAACGATAAAAAGAAGTACGTAGTTCATTACGGTAATCTAAAGTTGTACGAAAGTCTCGGTTTGAAGATAACGAAAATACATCGAGGGTTAATATTCGAAGAAAGCGCTTGGCTGAAAAAGTATATCAACCTGAATACGGAATTGAGAACGAGAGCTACTAACGATTTCGAGAAGGACTTTTTCAAGTTGATGAATAATAGCGTCTTCGGTAAGACTATGGAATGTATCGAGAATCGAGTTGATGTACGATTGGTATGCGATGAGAAGGAAGCTATTAAGCTCGCGGTGAAACCAAATTACGACGGTCGAACCATTTTCGATGAAAATCTAATCGCCGTTCACATGAAAAAGACCAAGTTGTTCTATAACAAGCCTATATATCTAGGAATGTGTATTTTAGACTCGAGTAAGACTTTAATTTACGACTTTCATTATAATTACATCAAGGCCAAGTACGGAGATAGAGCAAAGTTACTTTTTACGGATACAGATTCTCTAGCTTATGAAATTAAGACCGAAGACTTCTACACCGATATAGCTCCTGACATTAGAAGTAGGTTCGACACGAGCGACTACGCGAAAGATCATCCATCTGGTATAGAAATCGGGGTGAATAAGAAAGTGATCGGCATGTTCAAAGATGAAGCGGGAGGAAAACAGATCGAAGAATTCGTAGGTTTGAGGTCGAAGTTGTACTCGTACAAGATGGCTGGAGTAGATCATAAGAAGTGTAAAGGAGTCAAGAAGAACGTGGTTAGTAAAACGATAACTCACGAAGATTATAAAGAGTGTGTGTTTACGAGAAGAGAACAGTTAAGGAAAATGAACGTTATACGCTCGTATCATCACAACATTTACACCGAAGAAGTCAACAAGGTGGCTCTTTCAGCCGACGATGACAAACGAGTGATATTGGAAGATGGTATACATACTTTAGCATACGGACACTACTCGCTTCATCAATAAGAGTATTAGTTGAATATTAAAATGAGTTTTACAACTGTCAAAAACATCGATGTCGAAGGCGTAGTTCTTCCAAATCAACCGCTAACGAATTTTGAACTATCGGATGCTGCGAAGAAGTTGAATATCAAGAATTTTAGAGGAGTTTTTCTCCGAGACACCCTACCGAAAAAAACCTAAACGGAATGAATGTGGGATATTGAATTTAGACGATTCTAATGGGGTAGGAGAGCACTGGGTCAGCTTTTTTAAGAACGGCAATGATAAAATTTATTTCGACAGCTATGGTCTTCCTCCTCCTACCGAACTATTAAAGTATTTACGGCGCCCGGTGTTTTACAACAGCGAGCGGATACAGCCGGATAACGAAGTGTTTTGCGGTCATTTGTGTTTGTATGTACTGAAGAAAACGTGCAACAATGGTTGTAAATTTCAAGAAGTTATAAACGAATTATATTAAATAATATCGTCTATTAAAAAAACAATGCCAGTAGATAAATTCGGACATACAGATTCAGGATCTACGCAAAGAATAATTGCTGGTGGTGTTACGCTTAGTCAAGTAAATGCAAGTTTCCTTCGAATGGATGGAGCAAACCCGGCGACTGGAGATCTAAAAATGAGCGGCCACAGCATTAGAGGTTTACCTACGACGAACATTTCAGAAGCAGGAATGGATGAGGCTGTCAGTCGAGGACAAGCCATAGATTTGATAACGAATCGCGCCGATGTACCGTCCAACGATAATCTAAAAGTGTCTAAAACCGGTGATACCATGACTGGCGACCTATTCATAAGCATCGGTAGGGACCTTAAGCGGGCGATAGGATGTAAGGATTTAGTTGGAAATAAAGTTTTTAATATATTGTTAGGAAATACAACGAATAAAATAGAAGGTCGATTAAACCAACCAATTACATTACAATCAACGGATGGATTTCGTTTTGGAATAAATAATGAAACCGCCTTAGAGATGGTTAAGTCGACGGGTCAGTCTAAAATAAATGTGTATAAGCCCATCTTTATGCATGGCGCGCACATTACAGGCCTACGCGATCCCAGCGGCGATGGCGATGCAGCGACTAAAAAATATGTTGATACGACTGCTACCGGACCCGCGTTTAGCGTTTACACTATATCTCAACAAGCCATACTCGCTAAAACTCACACAATAGTTTCTTTCGATAGTGTAAGATTCAATACCGATAGTAGTGATAACAGTACAGGACCGACTCGTTTCACTCCCGGTAAAGCCGGATACTATATCGTTACGACGTACATAGAATTTTGTAGCGCGAGTAATACCGCTTTTGCTAACGTCTTCCTGTATAAAAACGGGGTGTCGCACATGCAAATTGCAGGTGGAGGGGGTGCGGGAATTGCGCATAACAATTCAACCGGTAGTACTATAGTTTTTCTAACCAGCACCGATTACCTCGAGATATTCGTTTATTCGTCCATCGCCACACCCATAACAGCTAGAGACTTTTCAGCGGCGGTTTCTTACGACCTTAAACTAAGTCTGTAATTTTAACTGTAGAAACCTATCGCGTGTATACAAACGATAGGTTTCTAAAAATGTAGAAATCTTATCATTGAGAAGACTCTTCGCTTGGGTGTGCAACTGCATCGATTGTTTCATCGTATGCTCTCGAAGTCTCTTTATCGATCTCACAGATTCCGTCGTACACCGTAATTTCGTATCTGTTTCTCCATACTTTTCCGTTATAATACAATATTAAACGGGCGTTTTCTCTATAGGCTTTAGCCGCTTTGTGCATCGACGAATACTCGATGGTCTCACCCGTTTCCAGGTCAAAAATAACGACTCGTTTCGGGTTGTTTCTGATACCTTTCAATCTATCGTATCTACCATCGTCATTATATTCTTTTCGACGATCTTTCCAATATTCTTTTTGATATTCTTTCAGATATTCTTTTCTCGTTAATTTCCGTTTACCTACCTGGGAGTTGTCCGCGGGAATCAATCCTTTCTCGATCAGCAGCTCTACCAATTCCGGTTTGTTGAGATGAGTGACACCTTTAATCTTATTCTCTTTCGCTAACTTGTGTAATTCTGGTAGTTTCATTTTATATACTACAAGATTGTCTTTAAACATGAAACTTATTTTCATACAGATGATTAGTACACTACGCTCATTTTCTGTCCATCTGACTGGAAGTTTAGCAACTTATCCGAAATTATAACCGCGTAACCTTGCGTATCAGCGGGGACTGCGGTGTTAAAAGTAGCTTTGATTTGGATATCGACGACCGACGATTTCAGTCTTTCCGACTGTTTACTAACATCGAAAACTATGAGCGGATATAGATCTTTGTAATCGGCTGGAGTGATGTTGCTTTGCGTAATCAACGGATCCATTCCGTAGAACTTTTCGCTGAACGACGCCGCGTCTCTATAAGCTAACTTGTGTAATTCTGGTAGTTTCATTTTATATACTACAAGATTGTCTTTAAACATGAAACTTATTTTCATACAGATGATTAGTACACTACGCTCATTTTCTGTCCATCTGACTGGAAGTTTAGCAACTTATCCGAAATTATAACCGCGTAACCTTGCGTATCAGCGGGGACTGCGGTGTTAAAAGTAGCTTTGATTTGAATATCGACGACCGACGATTTCAGTCTTTCCGACTGTTTACTAACATCGAAAACTATGAGCGGATATAGATCTTTGTAATCGGCTGGAGTGATGTTGCTTTGCGTAATCAACGGATCCATTCCGTAGAACTTTTCGCTGAACGACGCCGCGTCTCTATAAGCTCTCGAAAATTTCTGGTTGGGAAACGATAGGTCGTAGTCGACCGCCGGATATCTCTCTTGATTCATCATGACGTACATGTTTTTGAGGTTGCAATGATCGAAAATCGATGGGTTATGTTCTTGGTTGCCGTCGCTTCGAGCGGTTTGAAATCCAACGACTATCCATCTAGGTTTTTCCGGAGCCGTCTTAACGCTAAGACGCCAGCTAAAAGTATTGGATTGAGGAACCCCTATAGTATCGCATTGTCGAGCTCGATATGCGACGGGTACTGATGCTTTCGATTCGATAGTTTTGTACAATTGCATCTTCTCCATATCCGCCGGAGTAACGTGCGGCATAAACCACGAGATTTTCTCGACGTCGACTTTCCCAGCATCCACGGCAGCGAGTCTAAAAATAGCGTCGTTGTCCGATTTGCGAACCATCGTTAGCGTGTGCTTTAAACCGTACACTATTTTATCGTAATCCTCGCAGAATCCGAAAATATGTTTGAGGGGTACGACGAAACTAAACGTTCCCTTAGTCGTTGGTTTTTGAATAAGATACCCTTGACGAGTCGCGAAACCCGCATTATCCGCTATAACCGCGGTTGCCCCAGTATCTTTGCACCATAATTGATTAAGACCTTGCGCTTTGGCGAAGTCGTCCGGATATTTAAGCAAACCAAGCATCGTCGTTGCTTGGCCTGGGTGAAATACCGTTTCGATATCTTGATTCGATAGGGAATACGCGATTTGACTGAAAAGATGCAAGAGTCCATTATTCGCGAGGGCTACAGCGTTAACATTAGCGTACGCCGTTCCATCCGCTTTGACTAACCTACCTTCGAAAAGCAGGTAAGATTCGGCGGGATGGCAAAATAGATCTTGAGTTTCGATATTTATGCGAATCTCGCCGGGTGTGTTAAAAGTCGTTCTCGCTGCCGGTTCGTATTCGTGCCATTCGTATTTTTCAATTCCTTCGTCGACCTCTGAGGGTGCTGTAATGTTTAGAATATTCGATTGCATTTTAATTACTAAAGATTATTTATTTAAACTCACGCGAGTTTCAATCCCGCTCCGTTTTTGTTGAGACCACGCACGAGATCTCGAATGGACACGACCGTCGAAGAAAGTCCATCACCGGCTAGTATCTTATTAATATCAGTAGTTCCTACATCGTTATCGCTTAGCCGCGCTAAGATAGCCGCATTCGATTGCGTAAGCGCTGGTATCGTTTCAACTACAGGCGTCTTCGGAACCGACGCTGCTAAGAGTTTAGTCGCGGCTTTATCCATCAATCGTTTACCAACCTCTACGGTGGTATTCTTTCCAACTTCTAACGCCTTTTTAGCCAACTCTCTCGCGGCGTCTTTACCCGCGCTAAGGGCGGACGATGCGGCTCGTTTAGCGACATCTGAAGTGAAGAGCTTCTTGAAAACTCCCGTAATAGAATCCATTATTCCCGCTCCTCCTATAACGTGTTTTCTCTTAATTCTTCTATTAGCGATGACGAGCATGTTTTATAATCGCAATATTAAGTTTTTATATCCAGAACTGGATTGTTCGATGTTAGAATTACGAATGTTTATTTATATTCTCCTGTTAATATAAAAACAACACGAGAATATAAAATGGATTCCTACTCAGAACATGTTGAAAAATCGACCGGCTCATTTTTAACTCTGGCTTCTAATAACGCAAAGATTATATCCCTTTTTATTTCCGAAGTGAAAGACGCTTGTAGTGAATTCGTAACCGACGTTTTCGACCTAGTCGGAGACGCTTCAGAATGTAGCGAGTATAGCGACAGCGAGTGTAGCGACAGCGAGTATAGCGACAGCGAGTGTAGCGACAGCGAGTATAGCGACAGCGAGTGTAGCGATTGCCACTACATTAAAGTAGTCTCTAACGTGGAGAATAATACTGAAGAGACTACGAGTTTGTTCTCGGATTATGGCTCGGATGAGCTTACTAAAAAGATCGTTGCTAATGAATTCGAGTCGATCATTCACGACCTTAAGAACAAGCTAAATAGCTTGGAAAAGAGGTATCTCACGGCGAAGCTTGCGTTCCATAACCGTATGAATGATGAAATGGAGATCTTTACGACAACGACATATGTGTAAACGATATTCTGTAACTAAAGCGAGTTACAGAATCACACGACCCTAACTCTTCAAAGTTTTTTTTATAATCGCAACATTAAGTTTTTATACTGTTCTTTACCGATCTCTTTTTGTCGTAATAGTTCATCGCATATACCAACGATCTCATTTCTTACTCCCGTATTACCCGCGTCGTAGCTAGCGAAACGCAGACTCAACATTTCTACTAAAGCATTCGGATCTTGCGGAATTACGACGACTCCTTTACCCGTCTTCGGCGTCTGTTTTCCAGTCTTCATTTCCCATATCGGTTTAATGATATTTCTGTACTTTTCGCTTCTTGACGATTTTGGTTTACTCGGATTATTAGGTTGTCTCATGGCATTCGTCGCGTCTAGAATCTCGACGTAATCGGACATATCGTTGTCGTCGTAAATCGAACCGTTCGGTTTAGCCATAGTCACTAGCTCCCAAAGTCCTGGAGTACCTGTATAAGTCTTCTCTCCGACTATTATATCGTCGTTCTGGAACGATACGCGTGTGTCTCCGATATAAAATTTCCCGTCTTTTGAATTTAGACCGAACGTCGTATCGGTAGACTTTTTATTAGAAGCGTATTGGGACAAGTATTTCGTTGCCACATCTCCTAATTCTAACATTCTAACGTCTTCTACAGGATCCTCGTAAGCCTCTATCGAGGGATACTGTGGAAGCTGTATGGCTTTTAACGACGACGATATAGATGCGGGAAGCGCTTTTAGAGCGGCTGCTGAGTTTTCATTAATAGTAGATAACAAAGCGTTTTGTTCTTTCGATAAGGTCGATTGCGAGTCGACGATCGGCTTGTACAACTTTACCAAATCTCGCTGCAATCCTATATCGCCTAGTTTCTCGGATAGATAGTTCTGTTGAATTCTTTTCTTCGTCTTCAGAAACTCTTCGACGATAAAGTCTCTTTTGGCTGGATCGTTAATCTTTAGAAATGACATTGTTTTTTTAAATAGGTGGTATAATGTTTTAACACGTTTTTGGAACACGCGTTAAAACATTGAAATGAAACGAACGTGATTTTTTACGTTTTTACGTTTATGTTCTACGTTTTACGTTTTATGTTTCACGTTCTACGTTTTCCTTCGATTTCGCAAACGCGTCCTTCAACGACTCGGCTATAGTTTCTCCGCTATTTCTCGATTTTCTGATTTCTTCTTTCATTTCGTTAAATTTCACGCGTTCGTTTAGAATTAACGAGTGTTCCTCGTCCGAAATATCACCGTCTTCCAAAGCTCTCTAGATGAGGTCGCTGATCGTGTTGAGTTTCGCTTCGGCTAACGTTTTAATAGTTTCATGCTTCTCCGCCTTTAGCGCGAGCTTTCTGTTGATCACACGCCCGATCGCGCTGAAAACACCCACTCCAACCGCCAGTCCTTGTAGACCCACCGCGATAGGTGCCGCGACTATCGTAGACATAACCGTGATCGCTGAAGCAGTTGTACCTAACGCTACTAGAGTCGATATACCGTCTACTACGTTGATAATCCTAATGCCTTTACGATACTTTTTACCTAGAGTCTCTCTTTTTTCACGTTCCCGCTCGATCTCTTTTTGAATTTCAGTGATTTTCGAAAGTCGGAAAGCATGAGCGCTTCCATCGATTTTCAGTGGGATCTCCATTCTTTTTTATAATTACGGAATATAATTTTTAAACTGCGATATAATTAACGAAACATAGCGAATCGCCTTCGATTATACTAACTACGGAATCGGAGTCGTTTTGAATAGTAATTTCGATGTCTTCTACTTGTCCGGTAACGACCCCTTCTCGTAGACTCGCTTCGATTTCCTGTCTAAGCGAAACAAGACACGATCCTTTCGTCATTCGAACGCCTAGTCCTAACGCTACTGTAGCTGTTTCTCTAGGTTGAATCGTTATCAGTTCTTGCGTAAAAATCTCCCATCTTAGTCCACCCAGTTGCCTGCAAGGCGTATGCGTCACTTTTTTCAACGTCCAACGCACCTCTTTCGGTTGGGTTCTAACTTCGATCCGACGAGTGGGTCTCGTTATAAATTTATGGATAGGTCTGTTGAATCCCGACATTTTATTTATACGAGGATTATTTTTTAAAGCAACATACCGAGAATCGGAATATCTCGGAAAGGCGAATTAGGACCTAGTAGAAACCCGCTACCCGTTTTCATATACAACCCGCTACCCGTTTTCATATACAACCCAGCTCCAACCGACCCGCCTTTCGGCCACGGAGACAGATACAACCCATTTCCTTCCTGTCTTACTTTACAAGCTATACCATCTCTGTTAACGTAACATACTCCCGACCCGCTTATTTTATCTACAACTTTCGATGCAGCTGCGGAGCCTATCCCCGTTAAAGCGCCTTGTGCTAAACTAGGTAGTACGCTAGAAAGAATATATTTTCCAGCAGTAGCTAGAAAAGGTAATATAGCTCCGATAAAACCACCCTCGACTTTAGCGTTATATATTAATTGCGTTTTACTCAATTTAATCGTCGTGCCCTTTCCGTCCTGCCAAGCTTTCTTCATTTTGTTAATTTGCGCTTTCGTAAGAGCTAAAACGTGGTCTCCATCCAGATCATCGTGAGATAGTCTAATACTGACGCCATCGCTTCCCGCTTCGAGCGCTCGTTTAATCTTGATTTTTTGCCCGTCTGAAATATTAACGCGTACGTTCGTGTACTGAGTCATTTTATATATAACTAAGATAAAGTTTTAAGTCTTCACACTTCTCTAATATGAAACTTGATCGACATCGCTTCCCCTCTAATGTTAATTAGTTTTCCATTTTGGTCGGTAAGTCTCGTTTCCATCGATGAAATCGTATTCATCGTAATGGGGAGATAAATTAAATTAGCCGGGATTTGGATGATCTTATAACCAGGTCCAACGGTAGGAAAAAAACGAATATATCACGTTCGTCGTCGATCCATTCGAGTACGAACCCCCGATTATATCGCTAGTTACTCGAAAGCTGTCTATGTTCATTATGTTCACGATGTTTTCCGATTCGTTATACCCAGCTATGTATAGGCGACTTTCGAAACCTAGAACGGTTCTAATCGAGTTCGCGGTTCTAAAATCGACCTCGTAATTCTGCGCGATAGTCAACATCGCCTTCAACGTATTAGTGTTCGGTTCTAACGTAATGCGATATTCTTCGTTTCCGGCATCGTAATGGCCGTTCTCTTTCATGATTTTCTTCACGTAGTCGTTTATATCCTCGAGCTCATAGGACCCTTCCGGAATATCTACGTCAAACCACGTCACGCCATGATCCGGCGAATACCTGAAGTTGTTGTTGCTCGCGTCTATGTTAGGAAACACGTAGTAAGTATACAAATCGACTAGAGCCATTTCATACTTTTTGGTTTTATCTAGTTCGATTACAGGATTGTTCCTCGTTATTATTCGTGCGGTTCTGTCCTTTTCGTTACCCACTAAAATGTAAAACGACGATTTAGGATTCGTGTTAGTCGCAGTCTGTGCTGTGTTCACCTGTATCTTCACGAGGAGTTCTTCCATTTTTACTAGTATATTATATTATTTTAATTCAGAATTGGGGATGTAAAATTCATCTAATCCACAACGGTATTTACCGCTGCTCCTTTCACTCGTTAAGTCGATAACTACGAATTGATGCGGTTGTTTCCACGACTCCACGCATAGTTTTTTAAATTCCTCTATAGACATGTCCGTACTTACATGATCGTTGTAGATATGGGAAACGTTCTTCATGTCTTGGGGAAATAAAGAAATAAAGTTTGCGTTCTCTCTGATAGTCTGCCTAGGCAATTTAAAATAATTCTGGGCGAGGTACAAACAGTCGACGTTACTATGTCTGCCCCTAATATAATACGTTTCGCATTTGTTCTGCTTTTCTAATTGTAAATCGTCAAAAATCATCAAGTTCTTCTTTTCACGGCTCAACTCTCTCGGATCCGGTACATCATTCGCGGATTCGTAAAACCTGCATTCGATATCCGACTTGTCTCTTAACTCTTTCGCTATCTCTTCTACAACGCACGCCGGAGAAATATTAGACCTCATTATCTCATCTCGAATGTTAAACAGCTTGATGATCGTTTCTTTTGGTAGTTTTTCTTCGAATGCCTTCTTAAGAATTTTGTACTCCAGCTGAAATAGAGATTTTCCGAATACTTGTAAATTGTTATAATCGAGCCATCCAGGTCTCAAAAGTAAGTTTAACAATAACATCGTCTTACCACATCCCGATTTCCCTACTATTACACCCCTTATACTTTTAGGTAATAGGTTGATATTAAATCTTTTCGATTGTAAATCGTTCCACGTTAAGTCTTTCACTTCCATTTTAAATATATAAAAGTTCTATATTAAAACTGAAATGTATTGCGTAAAGTGTAAAAGACAGACCGAAACAAAAGATATACAAGATGTCGTGGCTAAGAATGGGAGACCCATGCAACGAGGTGTATGCGTTGTATGTGGGAAAACAAAAACTCAATTCGTAAAAGGAACCACTGCGAAAGGCGGAGATGTAGTTGGTTCGTTGAATGCAGCCACTAGTAAGATAAAGTTACCTTGGGCTAAATATCCAGGTGAGATGCATCTTCCAGGTCACTCGTTTACAGGACCTGGGACAAGACTAGATTTGAGACTGAATCCCGACGGCACTCCTAAAGATTGGAGTAACCCCATCAACAGAGTAGATAACGCGGCTTACCATCATGATTTGGCTTACGATCGACACACTGATACGGCTTCTAGGAATGTTGCCGATAGAGCAATGATTAATGATTTGAATAATATTCCTAATCCTACTATCCGAGAGCGTATGGAGAGAGCGGTAGTTAAACCTATATTGTCTGTTAAATCGAGTCTCGGGTTAGGTTTAAAAAAAGCCCCGACCCGAAATGGACTGATCAATTAGCGGATGAATTGCATAAACCGGTAGTAAAACATTTTAAAAAGAGAAAAGTGTACGTTAGTGGAATAGATGAGATATGGGCTGCTGATTTAGTCGATATGCAAGCCTTCGCTAAAGAAAACGATGGTGTGAAATACCTATTAACCGTTATAGATGTGTTTTCAAAGTACGGATGGATCGTGCCATTGAACGATAAGAGTGGGAAATCTACAGCAAGCGGCTTCGTGAAGATACTCGAGAGTGGGCGAAAGCCTGTTAAATTATGGGTAGATAAGGGGAAAGAGTTTTATAACAAAGACGTTAAGAATTTAGTTGGGTTATACTCTACGGAGAATGAAGAAAAATCTTGCGTAGTCGAGAGATGGAACAGGACGATGAAAGATAAAATGTTTAAGTACTTTACAGCTAATTCGACGAGAAGATATATCAACGTTTTAGACGGAATGGTTAGTAATTACAACAATACAAGACATTCTTCCATCAAAATGACGCCCGCTAAGGCTAGTATGAAAACGAATGAAAAGACTGTATATATGAATTTATACAGCGAAGAGGTCTCACAGCCTGTTTCCCCTAGATTCTCGGTTGGAGATAAAGTCAGAATAACGAAGAAGAAAAACATATTTGAAAAAGGATATACACCTAGATGGACTGAGGAAATGTTCACAATTGCGCAAGTTCAGTATACAAATCCAGCAACTTACAAGATTACCGATTCTAACGGTGAGGAGATACCGGGCTCATTCTATGAACAGGAGCTACAGAAGACGACTCAAGAAATATTTAGGATCGAAAAAGTGATTAGAAAACGTGGGAAGAAATCACTCGTTAAATGGTTAGGATATTCAGACTCGTTCAATTCCTGGGTAAATAATGAAGACTTGATTAATCTATAAATAGAAACTACTGGAAATTCCCAACCAACGTAATCGGGAATTTCCAATAGTTTCGATGACTCATACGATGGTCGTGACGTCACGTGGTTATTGCGTGGTTGAGCCAGACTATCGGATTTACAACTACTTACGTGCTTGGGAATTTTCGCAGAGCTCTTTTTTATTCACGATGGCTTTGTGGCACTCAATTGAAGTTGCTGGAAAATTGACCCTATAAAGTCGATCATGTTAAACAAAAATTGAACGGATCGAGATTTTAACGACATCTTGTGACAACAAAGGCTGACGTCAATAGACATTTTTTAACAGTTCCCACCGTTCGCATATTCAATGCAGGACCGCTCTTCCGGTTTTACTTATTTGGTAAATATTTCATTTGCGAATAATCCAAAGATTGGATTTGAATGAAAGATTTTAACGGCAGCTAATGAGACTAAAGGAATCTTTAAATATAATACAAGATATTGTACTTAGAAAAAAACTTCAGTACAATTTTCACAGAAGTTGTTTTTGCTACCGCAGTCTACCTCACTGATATGGTTAGCGATTGATCGCAAAACGAAGTATAATTATAATATTATAGCATCCGGGAGACTTAATGTAGAAGTGACTTAGCAGAATATTCACGGTTTAGCAACATGCTGTGATTGCCATTGACGGCGACCTTGTGTTGTTATAACATTCATTTGTAGTACACTTTATACAAAGATTGCGTATATAATCCAAGATTTTAACTTTGTATTATTATAACATTCATTTATTCTACGCGTCATACACCGGTTGCGTGTATATAATCCAAAAATTGAATTGCAAACCAAGATTTTATCTACGTTTTTAGGAAGAAGTTCTTTCTATTACCGGAATTTTATTCGAAGGTGATACGGATCTAACGATTATTTTATTATTATTCCACAGTTTAACGTCGTCTTATGACACCAAAGGCCGTTGACGACAATTTAGAAATACAGTTTACAGAAAACGATAAACTTATACTGTCCGAAAGACACCATTTAAAGGTGGCAAACATAAGCTTACAATATCAATAATGTCACATCATTTAAAGCAATATATCTAATGTTATTTATAAAACACATAGCTCTAAACTGTTTTGATACAAATGAAACAGTACTTCCCAACTATTGTCACTCGCAAGAAATATTTAAACAACTTCAGATGCACAGTACATATAATTATAATTACTACATTATATTCTTATTTTATCTTTGAAATGTTTAATTGATTATTTCTTATTCCTCAGTTCAATATCTGCCACTACAATCATATCATGTATGAAATAGTAATAAATTTCATATACATCATGCACATTAAATGAAACATATGGTTATACCAAGTTCCTTTTTTAACCCTCTAAGGGATATGGGACATATATGTCCCATATCAGAAAATTGTCCGTGAATTGATTAGATGGGGCAAATTGGTTT
The DNA here is from genome assembly GCA_963556255.1 of Allolobophora icterica. Classification (NCBI taxonomy): domain Eukaryota; kingdom Metazoa; phylum Annelida; class Clitellata; order Crassiclitellata; family Lumbricidae; genus Allolobophora; species Allolobophora icterica. The sequence goes on along the minus strand of OY744610.1, from coordinate 64,135,968 downwards.
GTTTAACGATTTTATTTATTTGTTAAGTATTTGATCAATCTAACTGTGACCTTTCGATGAGTTCCCGCACATACTATGGAATAAATATCTTTATTTTAAAATTATTAATTTTTTAAAATAAAATGCAAACTTTCTAATTTTTTATTTTTTCTCACAAAGGAATAATACGATTCAAAACTTTTAAATAATGTATATCAACCCTTCACAAAAGAGGTTATTCATTGACAAGAGCCATTCCTATCACAGTCTTGCAGATATTGAAGAAAATCTTCATGGGACATATTTGTCCCATTGTCCCTTACGCAATGTCATAAAATGCCCGTACACGAAAAGGCGAAAATATCGTTTTAGACTTCACCAAGACTTTGATCGGAACTGGTTGTTGTATTTTCATGGACAACTTTTGACATCGCCCCACACGCCTAACATACTGTAGGCCTATAGCCACAGATTAGAAGCTACTGAACTGTCAGAAAATATCGAATGGGCTTGCCGGAAGCTAATTTGGACAAAGATATGCGGGACATTCAGTCCCTCCAAGCAAGGAACAAGAAGAAGAACTTTTTGAAGTGAATGGACACAAAGGCCGTCCATTTCTTATTCAATTCTGAACCACACAGTATCTAATGATATGCGTCAGAAGGATTCCGCTGAGAAGATTGTCAACATTCCATAATTGGTGAAAGAATACAACAAATATATGGGAGGAGTTGATCTGGCAGACTAGATAAAATCATATTATTATGGAACAGATATTTGGTGCCAATGCAAACATTATCTGAGAATGGTATTTGATAGCCTGCAGGGGCGTAACTTTGGTGTAAAAAGTGCGGGTGAAAATGACTAAGATAAAAACCATAAGGCGGAGAGTGAGGGTGATGTCAGAAATCTGTGGCGCCTGCCGCCTTTGGGTCGGTTAGTCTGTCGGGTGACCTGTGTGGCTGAAAGTCTGCCTGTCTGATTGCCTGTGACTCAGTTCGTCTGGTTCTCGGTATACCTGTGTATCTAAGTAATTTCCTACTTTTGTGGCACATATTCCTCACTCTGTCTACAAATTCGAAGCAAGACGGAAACTACGATCTCTGGGAAGGCACAATAATGATACACTGACTGGCATTGTTTGAAAAGTGGGGGTACGGTACCCCAGTCCAAAAAGTGTTGTTCACGGGTACCCCTCGTACCCCTACAAAGTACGCCTATGATAGCCTGGATGCAACAGTGGTGAATGGTTACTTGAATTACAAGTCTCTCAACGGGGACACCAAAATTTGAAGTTCAGACAGCAGGTGGTTCATGGTCTCACAGGTACTTATGCTTCCAGATAGAATACTTTTCCGACTGGAGACATCAAGAGAAGGCGCCTCCAGCGATTATACATGATCATTTGCATCATGCCCGACAGTAAGAGATGCAAGCTTTATCACAGGATGGGCAAAGATAAGCGGTCAAGATTTCAGTGTGCTACCTGTAGTGTTACTCTCTGTTTGCAACGTGACCGTATCTGTTTCATCGAGTTCCACACTAACTAACTACCATAACTGTGCAATTAAATTCATTCCTACATGGTCAATGATCATAATGTGACATTTAACCAACACAGTCCAACAATTTTCAAAACTGCTACCAAAATGTACTTTTACTGCCTAACGGACAATGGGACATATCTGTCCCATAGAATAAAAGTAGCCATATTGCAAATGTGTACTACTAAACATCAAATAAACTACATTATGTTGACAGGAGAACCCTAGACAATGTACTTGTGTTAGTTTTGAACATTTTGCAAACAAACAAAAATCTTGTCCCTTAGAGGGTTAAAGAAATTGTTCAGGTATCTAACACATTCAACTATAAGTTTTATTAATTAACAAAGCATATATGAGCATAATTGTCTCAAGTTTGATTTAAATGCATTCAAGTTACAATTACATGTATATTTCCTTTATTGCAACACAATAATACAGCACTATATAATATAATATTGATTTTACTCCAATACATAAACCAAATCAAACCATATGCGACATCCAAGAACCAAATGTTGGATGGTTGTAATATAGATACTCATTAATCAATGTGTTATATATGTAATTTATTAGCATCACACTCTCATTATATACTTGCAATTGAAAAGAAACGGTTATATAGGTTCTCAAATAACCAATATGTAATGGATATAACTAAGGTTAATACACAAGAGCATTATTACAAAAATTCGACCTTTAGTAATTTGTTTAACTACCCTATCTAACGATTAAACTTTAAATATTTATATATAGCATCAGAAAAAAGTTATTTAGAGGTGTCTTAGCAGAGCTTTCACAATTGTACTAGTATTCACGGTTAACTTGTCAATAATTCTCATAAGCATTAGATTATGTCCATCTACTCAGAATAGACCTTTTTAATTGCTATAGTATGTGTGTATATATCTGACTACTATATTCGCCTTTCAGCAACCTCAATTCTAAATAGCAACTTCTAAAACGCCTGTGATTAATGCATAAAACATCAACCGCCATAAGTAGTTACTTCACTATGTACAAAATAGTAGCTCCAAACAATCGATTACCGTTGGGCACAGTGGCCAGTTGGTTAGAGCGCTCGTCTTGTAATGCGAAGAGTACGGGTTCGATCCTCCTCATCTGAGACGGATAGTGCGTAGGGCCTTTGTGCAAGTCCTTCACTCACATCTGCTCAGCGCCATCGATTGATGCTTGGTCAGTGTATAGTGGCGCTTAACAAACACGTAATAATAATAATAATAATAGTAGTAGTAGTAGTAGTAGTAGTAGTAGTAGTAGTAGTAGTAGTAGTAGTAGTAGTAGTAGTAGTAGTAGTAGTAGTAGTAGTAGAAATAATAATAATAATAATAATAATAATAATAATAATAATAATAATAATAATAATAATAATAATAATAATAATAATAATAATAATAATAATAATAACAATAATAATAATAATAATAATAATAATAATGTTGTAAGTTTAACAGCATCTTTTGTCAACAAAGGCCGATGACGAATCACCGTTTCATAGGAATAATATTTAGCGCGGTCTCTTCCTTTCACAAGGTTTAGGACTAGCACTACCACAGGGATGGTAGTGGCGGAACCATGAACTATTTTACATGAAAAAGATTCGATTTAAAGGTGTCTTGGCAGAGCTTCACAATAATTATTGTTCTTGTGTTCACGGTTTCGGCGACATACAGTGAATGCCGTTTACATCGACCTTATTATGATCATAGGCCTACATTCATTTATACTACACGATGTACAAGGGTTGCGTTAATATTATTATAACTTTAGTCATACTGCAACTTTCTTTGAGGTTGTTTTCTGTTAATGCATTAAAAGACAAAGGCAAATTGGGAGTGATTTAACGACTAGACGAAAGGTGAACAAAATATAGCAACGGTAAGACTCTATTTAAAGGTGTCTAAGCAGACACGCCAATTGTATACTAGTATTCACGGTTGAACCGTTAATGACATCTTGTGGCTGCCAGGGCTGTACGTTGACATCGACCTTATATTAAGAGACGCCTTTTTGAAATTAATAGAGTCTGTTACAATGGACTATGATCGTGGTGACGAACCATGACGTTCGTCAAGTGTTCGCACCCAAAAATACGCCTCTAGACCCTACCCCGAGGTACTGTTAGCCTAGGAAATAAATGAGGAAAGTGAGGTAATAATTAGCGATGGGATCGGAAATCGTGGGCATAATACTCGAGGTCATCTGTTATCAGAAAAGTCGGATTTGAACCCTGAACCGATGGAGGAGTTAAGGGTTCCTTCACGGTTGAGGAGGAGTCAACGACTATTGGCTATGCCACCTGTTTTATTATGGAAATAGCAATAATTATGAGATCGAATTCACTGGTTACCCACTCCTCGGAGATCCAATCGCAGCGGATAGCAGCCTACGGGCCTCTCCCTACACACACACACACACACACACACACACACACACACACACACACACACACACACACACACACACACACACACACACACACACACACACACACACACACACACACACACACACACACACACACACACACACACACACACACACACACACACACACACACACACACACACACACACACACACACACACACACACACACACACACACACACACACACACACACACACACACACACACACACACACACACACACACACACACACACACACACACACACACACACACACACACACACACACACACACACACACACACACACACACACACACACACACACACACACACACACACACACACACACACACACACACACACACACACACACACACATTTGCTGAATTGCAAATACAAATACATACATCATTCAAGTCGTCAACGGCCTTTGTTGCCGCAAGATGTCGTTAAACTCTCCATTCGTACCTTAAGTAAAACAAAAACATTCTCAACGAATAAATAGGGTAAGGTCAACGCCAATGGCAATCATGGCAGCAATAAAACCCGCATATTAGTACAATGGTAAAGTTATGCTTTTAAACACCTCTAAATCGTGTATTTATTTGCCTTAAACTCCGCGTTTTCGCTCAACCGATAGTTGCATGAGAAAGAAGGAGACTCTACTTGGTTTCATCAAACAAGGGAAGCTTACATTTTTCGGATAAGTGCTGCGGAAGAGTCGAGATTACCTGTAGAAGGAGATTACCAAAGGCACAGGACGACCGTGGGATGGATTGAACATAAAGTCGTCGACACGAGAAACAGAAACAGAAATGGCTGGAGTAGAATAGTCGTTGGTTCGGGCAATCCTCGAATTGAAGACAAGACATGCGGAACATTACAACGTTTGCGTATATAGTTCAAAGATTGGTTTGGAATCAAAGATTTTTACAACGTCGTTGGCGTCGAATTACATGTATAATTAATATGAACCAGTCTCCATTCCACCATCGATAGGAGTGAATTAAATAATAACGTTGGAACCAACAGAAATTATAACGTCGCATAGCATCTATTTAAAGGTGTCTAAGTAGAGCGTTACAATTTTATTAGCGTTAGGTGCTTAACGACATCTTGTGACGACGAGCTTACCTTACTCGAAACTGTTGTTTGGATAGAAAATTCATGTAAAAAGGAATTGCAACTCGTAAAAATAATTGTATCCACAGTTGCATCACCACAACAGACGTCAGCTTAATTTTATGCTGGAAATTAAATATGTTTTTATTTATATATTTCGGATATTTCTATAGCGCCTCCTCAAGTCTACTACTACTCAGAGGCGCTCCCGACTACAGCATTGGTATACTGTGTCGGAGTTTTCACGCCGAAGCGCCACGAGCAATTGCGAGTGAAGGACTTGCCCAAGGTCTGTACGCAGCGGCTAGAGTGGGATTCTAACCTGCAACCCTCCGGTCACAACGCGCTGAACTTACCACTGACCCACCACGCCCCACATGAAATGTTTTACTTCACAGCTGTATTTATTCATCAACTTTCCGTCACTGATTGTATTTTTAATGTAAACAAGGAGCGATGTTTTCCTGTCCGCCAGAGGGCTGCCCTCAAACTGTAGTCACACGACGTTTAAAAAGAAGTTTTCATTCCTCGATTATTGGTCCTTTTAAGTCTTGCAGGAGTGGTTAGCGTGTTGGACTGTCAGTCGAGAGGTAAGGGGTTCAAGTCACCGCCAGGGCAGAAATTTGGTTCGAGATTTCTTCTCCATCTGCACGCCTCCCTAGCCAACGGAGCTATAATGAGTACACAGACCGTACACTGTCAGTGGGAATATGTGACGGCCAGAGTGAGAACTGGAGATCCACTCTTATAGAACGCGGATAAAAAAATAAAGCTGAATATATTAATTGAATAAATATATATATATATATATATTCAACGATTGAAGTTGAATATATATATATATATATATATATATATATATATATATATATATATATATATATATATATATATATATATATATATATATATATATATATATATATATATATATATATTGACGTCAACCTTGTCTTACACATAAGCAGATTCAGTGAGCGATTACACATAGGCATAGTGTGCATACATTGTTTAAGGAAGATGATTATCGTCGACCTCCTCCTTTATCGTGTCTTGGGACTAGCGCCTGTAATTTAGTGGCGGAGATAAGAAGCGACTCATTAGCAGCTTCAACGGTTCACACACACACACACACACACACACACACACACACACACACACACACACACACACACACACACACACACACACACACACACACACACACACACACACACACACACACACACACATATATATATACATATATATATATATACATATATATATATATACATATATATATATATATGTGTGTGTGTGTGTGTGTGTGCGTGTGCGTGTGCGTGTGCGTGTGCGTGTGCGTGTGCGTGTGCGTGTGCGTGTGCGTGTGTGTGTGTGTGTGTGTGTATTCAACGATTGAAGTTATATATAGCATTAGGAAGACATATATATATATATATATATATATATATATATATATATATATATATATATATATATATATATTTATATATATATATATTCAACGATTTTACCCAACTGTTTGAGGTGCTAAGTTTTTGAGATGCTATTGCTATTTATGCCATACGAACGGTCAGAACTGTTCAAACACTTTTTTCTTGGCGTGAACAGCGTTGGTACCACAAGATGTCGTTACATTGACTGATACAAAGTTTAGCGACATCTTGTGGCAACAGAGGCCGTTGACTTTGGCATTACTTTGAACAGTTCTCAACTTTCGTGTGGCGTATTATATACAGCAATCTACCACCATCACCTAAAAGTAACAATTGAGCGTGAATGTTATTCATTTATATATAGCATCACGATGATCAGATTTAAAGGTGTTTAAGCAACGCTACTTTGTCCATGATGATAGGGTTGCTGGCGTCGTTTTTGCCTTTTTATAGGGCTTCCTCATTTAAAACTTGTTTTAAAGAAAGCCCAAAGGTTTTTTCACAGTCGTCTTGTGACATCAAATGTCGCTGACGATGCCCCTTCCGACTGAAAGAAACTGAGGAAATACGGAGTCAGGCGATCTAATGTTTTTAATGTATCGTCACTAATGTTTAACGACATCTAGTGGCTGTCAGAGCCGTTGACGTCGACCTTATCTTGCACATAAGCAGATTCAGTGAGCGATTATACATCAGGTACAGTGTGCATAGTTTCTGTTTAACAAAGATGATTATCGTTGACCTCCTTCTTTATCCTGTCTTGGGACTGGCACCTGTAATGTAGTGGCGGAGATAACAAGTGACTCATAGCCAGCTCCAAAGTTCAAAGCCATATTCTTGTTCTTTAATTTAACAAAAGATTATGTCAACATCATACAAAAAGCATTTGCAAAAGTAGTTTTCCCATTACACTGTGGTTTAAGTATTCGTGCTATAACAGAGCAAATTTATAACGCGTCTCTGCGCTGCGTAATTATTATGATTATTATTTTTAACTCATAAAATTACATTCCAAGGATTAAGAGAAAAAATGTTTGAGAGAGTAAACCAATCTCAAATGCTTAACTTTCAGCTCAGTGAAAATTCCAAACACAGCAATTGTATTTTTTATTTTTTATTGATTAATATTTCTACCCTGGGTTGCTCTGATCCCATGAAGTTTGAAAATTGAGAGAAGCAGTCCGTTAAACACCTTTTTATAGTCATTCATACGCCGTGTAAATAAAAGAAGAACCGCACAATAACAACTTAATCAGTCTCTCTCTCTGTGTGGCTGGGAGGAACTAAGGGGAACTGACTGGCCGTTGCCATGGTGTCAGCCGAGGTTTGATAATGAATTGGAGTGGTTGAAGCTACCAAACGCTGCATATTACTTATGAAATCAGATGACCACTCGGTCGGTCTCAGTCCGGAATCTGATGTCTGGTCGAAGCAGATACTATTGAAACTCGCCGTTACAAGTGTCCAGCGTTTAGCGACATCTTGTGGCAGCCAAGGCCGTTGACGTCTTCAATAAAGTTGAATTATTTTCTTTTCTCTTTAAGTCTTAAATTCTGGTTGATGTTTTCGGTCGATCATGTTAAACAAAAATGGAATGGATCGAGAGTTTGACGACATCTTATGACAACAAAGGCCGTTGATGTCGACAGATGTTATTTATGAACTGCCCCCTCCGTTCGCATATTTAATACACGACCGCTTTTTGCTTTTACTTCTAGGACAAATATCATACTTGCGTACCATAGACCATATAATTATAAGCTATAGATTAGGCCTACACTGGAAGATATGATTATAACGACAATTTTTCAGCTACGGACTTTGAGAACTCACAAATATCTGCTACTGAACGAAACATGAAGACAATATAGTACCAGAAAGATAGGATTTAAAGATGTTTAAGCTGGGTTTTGCAATTGTACTAGACTTTGTGTTTAACGACATCTTGTGGCTGCCAGGGTTGTAAGTTTACATCGACTCTATGTTAACATATGCATTCATGCAGGAGTAGCAAGGAAAGTAGAGGAAGCTTTCATATCTCGGTCATAATTTATGCTGCGGAAGAGAGGTAATTATATGGAGAAGGAGATTTTCCAAGACACAATTCCTGGATCAACACAATTTTTGAATGCGAAGAAACACTTAATTATTTGGGTATAGTCCTTGACCATTATTTATTTTTAAAGTTATTTTTAAAGTTGTCGCGTGTTCTGTGTTCATGAATGCAAAAACGTAATTTTTCCCCTACAAAAATTGTGCCCCACTTAACAAAATTTCTGCGGACGTCCATGACGATTGCGTATATAATTCAAACATTTATACGACAGCTAACGTCTTTAGGAATAACTTCTGTACAGTTTTCAACGAAGTTGTGTAGGTTACCGCAAGTTACGACAAGACATGAATAACGTAGCGATTAAACGAAACATGAAGAATATATAGCTTGGGAGGTCCAAAATAAAAGGTGAATAAGCAAAGCCTCACGCAGAAGTATTCACGGTTTAAAGACATACTGTGAATACCGTTGCAATCAACTTTGTATTATTATAACATTTATACTACACGTTATACAACGGTTGAATATTATAATCCAAAGGCTGGATTGGAATCCATTGTTTAATTACATCTTATGACATGAAAAGCAAATTTTTACATAAGTAATCAATCAAGGAATCAAACAATATTATTGTGTATACAACTGGTTTAAAAAAACACAAAAGGCCTATGACATATTTACATCATTCACCTGTTACAGCCCAACAACTTCGAGTCAGATTTCTTGAGTTCTTCTCTTGTGAGTCTGATTTCTCGTCTTCTGGGATGTTCTTGCTCATCGACACATCGCTGGAATTCGAAGAACTGGATGAGATGTCGAGAGGTCTTTTTTTCTTGTTTTTCTCGTTTCAGATTTATTTGTACAAAATTAAGTCAGACAAATTCGATTTAATAAAAAAAACACCAAAAAGGCGCGAAAAACCGAAACGATATATTCCTCACAGTCAAGCTAAACCTCTCGACTATTTCTCCGCATTTTCAAACTTTATTTGTGCAAACGTTGTCTGGTACAGATGAATTCATACAATCCATAAAGTTTCCAAAACTCGCTTTCCGCCAAGAACGTTATTTTGTACCGAGGCCATATCGGAATCTCAGATCCTCATACGATTTTGCGCCTTGCCGACTGCTCCGTGGCTTAAATATCATCCACTAAATGAATTTAATGAAGAGTTTATATAAAATCGGTGTAAACGATTTAAAGGTGTGTAAGTCAGTTAATACATATAATACTGTCCGCATCCAATTCATGGTCCTCATCCTTATCTCTAAGGCTCAACTTGGTTTTGCTCCGAAATATTTATGTGACTTAATTCATCGCCCTCAATCTGCTGCTTCTCTTCGTCCTCTTCGTTCCTCTGACCGTTTGGACCTCCTCGTTCCGCGTGTCAGGACTTCACTGGCTCAACCTAGGTCTTTTGCTTTCATTGGCCCTGCTCTTTGGAATGAGCTTCCTCCGTTCGTTCGTTCTTCTATTCTTTCAGGAAACGTCCCTACCGCTTTTAAGTTTCTTTAAACTTGCTTCTTCTCTAGGGGTATTTCGCACTGGGAGCGCTTCTGAATGGCCCTCCCGCTAGAAGCGCTTTATAAATGTCCGAATACAATACAATACAAAACAATACAATACAATACTGTCAATAATGATTAATGTTAAACGAGACCTTGCGCCTTTTATGTTTGTTAATGTCGATTTTTCTTCAGTATTGTGGCCAACAGTTAGCTTTCGTAACACCGATCAACTAAAGCGACAACTAAATAGCATAGAAAAAGGAATAAAGTAGAACTCGACGTAATCAGGGTAGAACGACATCTTATAGCTGTCAGGACCGTTGATCAGGGCTGTAGTGGTAAAATTTGAGGTGAGTATACGCTACCGGTGACCAGCGGCGTAAAAAAAATTTGAAGACTTTTTTCAGGAAAAATTTCTGACTTTTCACCAATTCTCTGAAAATTTTCAGACTTTTTACGATTTTGTCTCTGAAAAAGTTGATGACCTTTTTTTTTTTTTTTTTTTAGTCATTCGCCCTAAAAACCTCTAAAAACCTCTCTTTTTTGAAAAATTTTCGTTCCCAGAGGTAAGTATACGCTGTATACCCGCGTATACCCTCGTGAGTATACGCTCTCAAATTTCTCTACAGGTAAGTATACGCTGTATACCCGCGTATACGCTCCACTACAGCCCTGCCGTTGATATCAACACTCTTAAACTCCGCGTAGGCACCATTTAGTCAGTTTATTCTGAGTTATTTATTACTCAATTTCGCGTTTAGGCCTGTGAAAAACACTGTTTGAAAACCATTTGAGGAGTGAGAACGGTTTCAAAGTTATTAGACACCCCTTTTAAGTGTAATATTCGCCATATAAGAAAAGGCAGATGTGCATAATCGATTGTATTGCTTGCATTATCGCGTTACCGAAAAATTTCATTTATTTATTCCGGATATTTCTATAGGCAATCTCGAAGTCAACTACTACTCAGAGGCGCTCCAGACTACCGCATTGATACTGTGCCGGAGTTTTCACGCCGAAGCGCCACGAGCATTATTGCGAGTGAAGGACTTGCCCAACGTCCGTACGCAGCGGCTAGAGTGGGATTCGTACCTGCAACCCACCGGTCACAAGGCGCCGAACTTACCACTGAGCCACCACGCCCCAACAATTTTTAAACAAAAAAGTAAGAATGGTAGGCCTAGAAAATTATTAAATATTTAAGTCAGTCAGGAGATGTCGTTAGAGACTGGAAACTGATGTAAAGTGCGTTTCTGTATTAGACACCTTTAAGTCGGTGATTTTCTGTCCTATAAATACCTCATTTCGTTATCGCTAGTTGCTTAACATCTCTCTCTCCTCTTATAAATTAGGTCACTAGTGGCTGCTATTATCAGCTACGCCAACTGCGAGTTATTTCTCGCTCCTTATATCATGATACTGCAGCTGCCTTGTCCATGCCTTTGTCACCCGTCGATCTTGGTGGGCCTACCTCTTGCTTGGGATGCTGGTTTTTATCGGGTTCTTCGATCTGCTGCGCGTCTCAATGGCCATCTTCCTAAACGCGTCCCTGCTTCATGACACATTGCACTGGCTCCCCATCCGATGTAGCTGGCCGCCGAGTCCTTGGCTCTTCTTCTACGGGTGAGCTCTTGGATCCCCGTGCTACCACCACAATTTCACAGCGCCTTGCTTTCTCTGCGCCCGCCCCCTCCATCTGGAATCATCTGCAACTGGAGATAAGCCTGTTACCTAAGAATAGTTCGCCTATGTTTAGCAAGTTAATGAAGTCCAGTTGGGCTTGGAACGGTATTTAGTAGATACCTTGAGTTGGCGCTATATTAAGTTTTCAGAATGAATGAATAAATGAATCAAGCTCTCTCTAACAGAGAATACAGAAACACGGTTCCGTATTACCATACGAACAATAATTTCTGTCAATGGGCTCTGTTGCCATGAAATGTCGCTAAACTTCCTGTGCTGTGGTAGTACCAGTCTCGAGCATGAATAAAGGAGGACGACGGCTTTATCAATGACGCGGTATCGTTACATAGAAACTTCTACTAATTTATTGAGAGCTTGCACTTGATTCCAAAGCCACGTCAAATAAAGTCGACGTCAATGAAAACACAATAGGTCAAAAAGATTAATATTACACGTAAACTGAAAAGAGCGATATTGATTGGAGCAAGCAGAGGAGACTTGATGCGTTTTGGAAAAGGAATACTTTATAGGAGCCTTAAAATCTATTTAGAGGTGTCTAAGTAAATTCGAAATTTATGAACAGCAATCAGTGTTGTTGAACGACATCTCGTGGCCACCAGGGCGGCCATGTAGATATTAATTTAGTTGAATATTATATGTCAACTGGAAGAGTAATATTGGGGTTTTTGACAGTAAAAGACAGTTATACCTGATGGATCCAAAGTTTAACAACGTCTTATGGAAACAAAGGCCGTCGACAGAAATTATTTTTGGCATTTTACACCTGGGTATATCGATTAGCTGCTGTTCAACGACACTATGTCATAAAAAGATTATTAGCGTCGCCCTCCTCCTTTCTTCAGACCTGGGACTGGCACTACCACAGGTAGAGTATTGGCGGATAGTTGGTTAGTTGCTGTTTAACGACATTTTGTCATAACAATGACGATTAGCGTCGCCCTCCTCCTTTCTCCAGGCTTAGGACCGGCACTGCCAGAGTAGGAGCAGTGGAAATTAGTCATTGGGAATGTTCGCAGGTGTCTCTAAATACGACGGCATTGGAGCACTGAATGGAAGTTGGTGGAAAATTGACCCTATAAAGTCGTGTGCACAACGGAAATTAGGCCTATATACGAGCTTTCACAATGGTGAAATACTGTTCAAAAAATGAGAAACATATTCCAAACTCCGTCTTTGCTTTCCTTTAAACAGTTCTACGATGGGGAAATATCTATTCAAACGGTGGAAATATATTGCTCACGATTTCCATCGCGATTGAGCTGCGTTTCATGATCTACCGCAATTTGTTACATGACGGTCGAGATAAGTAATGTACCCGTTGAACGAAAAAGAAAAATATAGCATAGAAAAAACACGATTTAGAGGTGTCTTAGCAGAGCTTCACAACTGTTCTAAAAATCGAATTGTTTCTTCAAACTAAATTTTTTTATAAAGATTAAGTAAAGTGTTATTAAAAATTAAAATTAAAAGTTACAAAATTAACGATCATGATTAGTTTAGAAGATGCTTACATTAGATAAGGCTATGCCTAGATCCTACTAGATTATGTATTGCAGGCTGTGTGTTCTGTTAGTAGTTAACGTTTATCGCATAACATGTACATGTACATCGCAATGCGTTTGCAGGCGCTTAATTAAAGAATAAATATTATTATTTATTATTATTAAGCCTAGATCATATTGTATTAAGCCTAGACTAAATTCGATCATGCTTAGATCATGATCGAACTATTCCCAGTTTTGTTTAGATTTGCCTATATTAGATCGGATTATGCCTAGTCCCTCGAATGCCCAAGAGGGGGTCCGACCAGACCCCAGTCCCGCTTTTCCGCGGATAACTTTAGAACGGCAGCGAAATTGAAAAAATTGTTTCAGGACATCCTACAGCCATCAATTTGGCTTTATATGATATATTTTGCGTGATTATTCTCCAACCCGGTACCCCACAACCACAGCTTATACCAAGGACACCCCAAGAAATGCGGCTGAGGGTCATACTGGCATCGATTGATAGTTTAACAGCATCATTTGGCAACAATACCCGCAGCCCCATAAGGTTGACTCAGCCTTCCACTCTCTAGTGGCGATTTAAAAATGAGTTTTAGGACAGATGGGCGCTTTGTGGTCTGCCATACAGTAAAATTCGAGTCATGTTAAACTTGTTATCGTCTATTATTATTATTATTATTATTATTATTATTATTATTATTATTATTATTATTATTACTATTATTATTATTATTATTATTATTATTTTATTTTATTTTTTTATTTTTTTTTTTGCCCCAAGGTACATATGATCCCTCGGGGACTTAGATGTTAGACTATTTATTGTTATTTCTGGAAAATCAGGCCTCGTCCTCCGCTAAGTCATTAAACGTGCCACGAAAAGCGATGGCATTATAGCGCTGAATACAGATGGAAAGGCGCTGGAAGAGGAACGCAACCTCTCGCGGCTCCCCAGAGATGACCGAGAGTCGCCTACCAACCTCTCGAAGGAAACTCGTCCCGGCGGCGTTAACTGGCCCCAGTGTCTCGAAGGCAATGGGCAAGAACAGGTGGGACGGAGGCAGCCCCGAATACTTCTCAGACTTGCGCATGGCAGCCTGCTCCGCCGCGGCTCCTCCAGCATTGGCTGTGTGGGTGATATACGATGCGGAGCAGGTGTGAATCACCGTGGCGTCCCAGGCCAGGTATTTACCCGACGCCCACGGGATCATTGTGGCCCCATCGGGTCTCTTGCCATCTGTACGGAACAAGGCTGACATTATTATTATTATTATTATTATTATTATTATTATTATTATTATTATTATTATTATTATTATTATTATTATTATTATTATTATTATTATTATTATTATTATTATTATTATTATTATTATTATTATTATTATTGACGGTAAGAGTTTAACGACATCTTATGGAGACAAAGGCCGTCGATGTGGGCAGAAATTATTTTGGCATTTTGCATATCGAATAGTTGCGTGATAATAAATCGGAGTGGTTGAAGCTACCAAACGATGCAATTACTTCTGAAATCAGATGACCGTTCTTTGGTCGGTCTCACAGTCTGGAATCTGATGTCTGGTCGAAGCAGATACCATTGAGACTCGCCGTTAGAAGTGTCTAGTGTTTAGCGACATCTCGTGGTTACCGGGGCCGTTGCGTCTACAATATCGTTGAATTATTTTCTCTTCTCTTATATTATTAATTTCTGATCCTCTGTTCAGCGATGTTGATTTTGTTACCGCAATTTGCTGCGAATTATAGTGGGAATCGTGACAAGTGAGATCGTAATTGAAGAATAATTTATATAGAATCGGAAATATAGGATTTAAAGGTGTTTAAACAGGGCTCAACAATTGTGTTTAAACAGGGCTCAACAATTGTACTAGAACTCAGTGCTTAACGGCATCTTGTGGCTGCCAGGGTTGGACGTTTATATCGACCGTATATTAACCTATACGTTGATGCAGGCATAGCAAGTGAAGGAAAAGAAGCTTTCAAATTTTAGGCATAATTTATGCTGGGGAAGAGAGGCCATTACCTGGAAGAGGAGATTATCCAAGGCACAATTCCTGGATCAAGACCTCAACAAAACCTTGGGATGGATTGGTAACATGAAGTCGCCTACTGGGTTATCATTCAACAGAGTCAAGAAAGGGCATTGGCGGTTCTAGAGTTTTTTTAACTGGAGGGCTAAAAATTGCTTTAGCCCGCCACCCCCTCCGTCGAAAAGTTCATCGTTTAACTCATTAGCTTTTCTTTGCTAATTCTCGCAATGAATTGATCCATTTATATTAATTTCTGTACTGTACATGTATGTGCGTGCTCCAGACTGATTCTGGTACACAGTGTTCTGTGTACAAATATACACATGTACAGTATACACTATGCACTATTTTGTACACAGAGACTCTAGCCAGGCTTTGTTACCAACAGACATTGTATAAAATGTATGGCTAATCAAACATTAAACGGGGGGGGGGCTAAAATATGTATAGGAGCTAAGAAAAACTAGGGGGACTAACTTTCCTGCTAGGGGCTACAGCTCCATAGCCCCCCTCTGAAACGGTCACTGAGAAAGATAATTGGATGGAACAAAAAACAGTCCGTTGTACGGCCAATCCTCGGTTTGAGGATCAAACATGCTAAACGTTGCAACGGTTGCCATGGGCTACCGGAGGGGGAAAGGGGACACTTGCCACCCCTGGGTTTTTCAAATATTTTACAAAAATAAAATCTATTGCTTATTATGCTTATTACAACAGTCCCAACACGATTTTCAAGGTACAGTGAGTCATAGGGACCAGACGGAGTGCAACAGGAAGGCCATTCCTGGTTGCGGGGCCAGCGACCGAAAAAGAACGGCGCTGCATAATGGCTGTCCGCGTACGGGAACAAGAGCTCGGCCTGGTCAACCGAGCGAAGAGCAGATCGCCGCAAGACCCCCGAGGTAGGGTGACACAACTCCCGCAGGTTTGGGGGGGGGGGGGTAAGTCCCTCCAGGCAACGCCTAACCAGTGCAGAGACCCTGTACGCGATCCGCAGCGGGAAATGGAGCCCGTGCAGAGCACTGATGTTACATTCTAACTTGTATCATTCAAAGTGGGGCCTACGCTTCCTACTACTTTACCGCAGGACATGACCGTTTCAACAATTATTGTCGTATAAATTACGAGAGAAGCCTTATATAAAATTGTTTCCCACGTTTTAAAGGTGTGTAAGTAAAATACATATATTATTGTCAGTAATGATTACTGTTGAACTACACCGTGCGGCCTTCTGTCAGGTTAATTTTTATTTATTTATTCCGGATATTTCTATAGCGCCTCTCGAAGTCAACTACTACTCAGAGGCGCTCCCAACTACAGCATTTGATACTGTGCCGGAATTTTCATGCCCAAGCGCCACGAGCAATTGCGAGTGAAGGACTTGCCCAAGGTCCGTACGCAGCGGCTAGAGTGGGATTCGAACCTGCAACCCTCCGGTCACAAGGCGCTGAACTTACCACTGAGCCACCACGCGTCACAGGTTAATGTCGATTTTTATTCAATAGTGTGGCCAATAGAAAGCTTTTGTAACACATGTCAACTAAAACGACAACTATATACTGATAGAAACAGGAATTAAGTAGATCACAACGTAATCAGAGCTGAATACAGCTTATAGCTGCCAGAACTGTTAACGTCCACTTTACCTAAGGCTCTGCTTCGCCACCTTTAATCAGATTATTATGCGTTATTTATCAGTCAACTTTGCGTCTATAACTGTAGAAAAGGCTGCCTAACGCATCTTGAACGGTGAGAACTGGTTAAAAACTCCCACACCTCTTGTAAGCGTAATATTTGCTTTATAAGTAAAGGCAGAAAGCTGTCAACACTGGGCATAATAAAACACTTTTCTGCTTTTAATTCATCATCATCATCATCATGATCCGTGGGCCGAAGGCCCGTAGGTGTCCAATGCATAATCTATCAGTTTTTTTCCAAAGTCCCCGGTCTTGTGCTAATATTCTTAAGCTGTGCAGATCTTTTTTACACCAATCGTCGATGTCGTCTGTCGTCTGCTTTTAATTAGAGAGCGAATATGTCTAATTATTATTCTGAACGTTTCACCCTTCGTGTGGCATAATACCGTTATATATAATAGGTCGTTGCATAATACAGCAGACTAGCTCCACGATTGTAAGCGACTAGGCGTTGAACGAAATAAGGTAGGCCTATTTGTGGCAGGGTAAAGAACCGACTTAAAGGTGTCTAATTTTTGAAGCGCACTTTGTATCAGTTTCCAGTCTATGGCGACATCTCGTGACTGCCTTTAAGTCATCAACAATCTAGTGGATTTTATATTTTCTATTTCTATTTCCCGTTATTCTCTAATTTTTTTTACAGTTCTTACGTTTTTGTTTCAACCGTTTACTCAATACATTTAATCTATTTACACTATATCTGGGGTTTTGGCTTTTGCCTGGGTATCTGTTTTTTTGCAACATCTGCAGTAATCTGAGTATATTCGACCATTGGCATTTACACTGTATGTATTTTTTGTGCACTGAGCATTATACGTTATGTTTATACTGTAATTAAATGTAAAAAAATGATGCCTTTTATTACACCAAATGTAATTCTTGTTTTAAACCATATCAATGACCTCATGAACTACTTAGTGATTCTACAAATTCTATTTCCGGTTATTCTGTCATTTGAATTCCTGTTAATGGCTGTCATCTACAAATTACAATACTAAGTCATCGTTTGCGAATTGCGATTTGTTTTAAAGTGTCGTTTTCTCCTGAATTTGTTCATTAGACAGGAAATGTTACAGCTTCGCACTCTTGCCGACATTGAAAGAAACTGAATTACATTGCGCTGGATGGACGCTGTAAAGCGGAGTTAATCTGATTGGAGATGAAGAAGTCCAGGATGTAGTGGCATTCCTGATTGAACTTTGTAGGGCCTACTCAAATACGACACAGGTTCCCATTTGGACAAAATAGTGTTCTGGCGCAAAGGCAGCTGTTGGATCCAAAGCAAGTTCTCGAAATCAACAAACTTTATGTCATTCCATTAGCAGCGCAGTTCCCAACAGTTGTTTGAGAAGAGAACCTTGATCACTGGCGGCGATCTAGTTTGACAGGTGGGGGGGGGGCACTATTGAACTAATCTGTTCAAAAAACAGGTCAAAAAAGTTTTGCTATTTCTTCAAAATGTGGGGGACAGATGTATGGTGTGCCCCCTCTGCTAAAGGTGGGGGTCTTGTCCTCTCGACCCCTGGGATCGCCGCCCATGACCTTGATCATCTGTCTGATCAATGGCGAGAACTGGCATCGTACCGAAACGATCTTGGAACTCTGGTGGATGAGAATCCGCTCGCATTCTGGCTGAGACTACAACAAGTAACAGACTCTAATAATGAAGAGTAATTTTATGTTTTTGTTTGACCTCATTTGCACGCTTATGGTACTACCTCACTCCTCATCAGCACGCGTCAAAAGTGTGCTATCGAAGGTTGACTTAGTTAAAACGAAACAAATCAACTAGCTTTTGTGTGAAACAGTTGCCAATCGAATACTAGACAAAGAAGCAGTTGCTTAAGATGGAGCGTGTCATAACTTTAATCCTAGTAAACGCGTGCTTGAAGATGTGAGTGAATATTTTGAAATTTCACTATCAAGATTCCACGTTATCAATTGATGCATATATGAAGTTGTCGATTTTGGGTGCCGACTCGCTGACAACTTTGTCAAGTGACAATTTTCAACAATAACAAGTCAGTATTCACAACTAACACTTTATACATGTTTCCACTCATTTGAGGAATATCTTGTCATTAATGTAACTGTAAGTAAGTATGTTTCTGTTATATAATCTTAAAATATCTCATAACTAATACTGCAGTGCTAATGAAATTGTGTTTATATAATCTCGGTATTTCTGTTTTTTTTCAAAGAGTAGCCTATCTGATACTCTTCTCTGAAACTTGAGTGGCAAAACTGATTATGCCATAGGAACAGTGAGAACTGTTCAAGAGTTGTAATATGCCAAAATAACATGTCGACGTCAAGGTATGTCAAATAAAGTCGACGTCAAGGAAGACACAAGATGTTGGAAAAACTGATCTACGGATCGAACAGTTTAACAACATCTTTGATAGGACGTTGGCATCAAATATCACCTTAGACTCTCCGTACACACCTTCAAATCGCTTTATCTTGAGTTATATAGGCCTATTCGTTAGTTCAGTTTAAAGATAGAGATCTCCGCCA
The DNA here is from genome assembly GCA_963556255.1 of Allolobophora icterica. NCBI lineage: Eukaryota > Metazoa > Annelida > Clitellata > Crassiclitellata > Lumbricidae > Allolobophora > Allolobophora icterica. The sequence goes on along the minus strand of OY744610.1, from coordinate 64,116,414 downwards.
CTGTCCGTATCTCCAGGCTTAATTCAGTCCAAATTAAGCCTGGAGATAAGGAGGGCCGCGCTAATCGTGCATCTGTGTTATGATGCAGTGTCGTTAAACAGCAGGTAGCCAACAAGTTTAATCAGTAATAAAAGGTACGTCAACGCCTTAACTACCTGCCGGATAAGATAATTTCTTTTGACTGATTTTGTGTCTACTTACACCATGAATGTAGAAGCCTGAAATATACGCATGCAAGCCAATGACGATCTGGAACGAATCATCTGCAATCAAGAAAATCAACTGATATGCAATTTTTCAGATGTCAACCTTTCGAATAATGACAGTTTAATCAGCATACTCCTATAAACCACAAATAATCATGAGAATGTGACCAGTAACACGGATGGGCAACAGAGGAAACACGGAGGCAGTGAAGACAAAGTGAGTAAGTACAGACCTATTCTTTATAAAACCAACTGCCAACCGCACTTTGGTGGAAATAGTTACAAATGTAGTTAGGAATATAACATTAGGAATATAATTATAAATAAGACATGTATAATGGACAATGTGAAAGAAGATCTTCAAGCGCAAGGAATGAATATGAGAACTGTCATCGACACAATCAGAGGCAGAACGAAACGAAAAATCTTCTTCAAACCTCATCGTCGGAAGAGAGAAGAAGAAGAAGTGAGGTCGACGTCAACGGCCCTGGCAGCCGCAAGATGTCGGAAGAAGTGATGTAAAAGATACAACAGTTTAACGGCATGTTATGACACCAAAAAGCCGCTGCCGTCGATAAAACAATTTTTACTGCAATTTAGGGGTAAGCCGGGTAGACATTTTCCACCGAGTACCGAATCCGAGTATTTGGATGTACTGTTTGCCGGATCCGGGTACGAACCGAATACCATTTGTTCCGTAAGCAAAGCTTCACATTTTCTTGTAATGAAAAATTATTGAAATAAATTTCTGTACTTGTAATAACTTACTAATACATTTTGAATTTTAGAAATAAATAATCAATGAAATGGACTTGACTTCCGTTGTGGACTTCCGGTATTGGTGTTTTATGTACTTTTCTTCTTCATAATGAATTTGCTAGATGAAGCTCAAAGCTGATATTATGAGCCTACAGATTCCGGCATGTAAGGTAGACAAGCAACTATTTGTGTGTACAGTATTTGCCGAGGCGAATACTGCCGAATAGTGCCGAAAAACTGGATATTCGGCCGAGGCAAATGTCCGAGGCGATTTCCGGCTGACCCCTATTGCAATTCTCAGTTTTCAGGCACAACCAACGCTACTAAGCGACCGATGCTAAGCAACCTAAAGGTGTCTAATTGTCTATCCTAACGTTATACGTTGTCATCAGCGTTGAACTCCACTGCCACTGAACGAGCTTTAGTGGCTGGCAGGACCGTTGACGTCAATATTACCTCATCGTTATGTCAAGTGCAGGAGCGATTTGAGCGGTTTGACTATGTGCAGAAAGACCAGGGCGTTGGGGGCTTATGCCCCCAAAAGAAACTGAAGCCCACCAAATAAATCAAGCCATAACGGCTAAAAATTCGTATGAACACTGTATTCATGTTGCCATGCTCATTGCTCAAGGCTAAACCCCCAAACGAAAAGTTTTAGTTGCGTTGCGAAGAAGGACTTAATACACGTTGATAAAAGCGAATACTTTAACGTGATGTAATATCTTTATAAAGGTGTCTAAGTAAATACGAAGTTTGTGAACAGCAATCAGTGTTGTTGAACGACATCTCGTGGCCACAAGGGCGGGCATGTAGATATTAACTTAGCATGATATAATCCGTCAACTGGAAGGAAAATTGATGAATAAATGCAGTTGTAGAGTAAAACATTTTCCTGTGGAGATTTTACAAATCGTATTTAAAATCAGGCGTAAAAATTAAGCTGACGTTGGTTCTGGTGATGCAACTGTGGATACAATTGCTTTACGAGTTGCCATTCCTTTATTATATGAATTCCGTGATATTATTTTCTATCCAAAAAACTGTTTTAATTAAGGTAAGGTCGATGTCAAGGGCCCTAACAGCCACAATATGTCGTTAAGCACCTAATGCTAGTACAGTTTAACGCTCTACTTAGATACCTTTAAATAGGTGCTATACGACATTATAACTTCTGTTGGTTCCATAGTTATCAATTCATCCTTATCGAAGAAACAATGGAGACTGGTTCATATTAATATTTCGACGTCAACGGCCTTGTAAACTATTCTAAAAATCTTGGATTCTAAACCAATCTTTGAACTATATACGCAACCGTTATAATGTTCAGCATGTCTTATCTTCATTCGAGGATTGGTAGAACCAACGACTATTCTCCTCCAGCCATTTCTGTTTCTCGTGTCTTTCAATAACCGGTCAAATGATAATCCAGCCCACGACTTTATGTTACCAATCCATACCACGGTCTTCTGTGCCTCTGATAATCTCCTTCTACAGTTAATCTCTACTCTTCCGCAGAACATGCCCTAAACATGAAAGTTTTTCTGACACCTTAGACACCTTTAAATAGGAGCTATACGACGTTATAACTTCTGTTGGTTCAGCTGTTCGATAAATTGAAGTAGAATCCTTTTCCTGATAAGAAGAGACTATGTTTTTGTCTGACCTCATGTGCACGCCTATGGCACTACCTCAATCCTCAGAGTGTTTTCGAAGGTTAACCTAGTTAAAACTAAATAAACCAACTAGCTTTTGTGTGAAACAGTTGCTAATCGAGTACTAACCACACAAGCAGTTGCTAAATTTCTCTTCTGGAACTCCCAATTATAGCCATCTAGCTGTCACGTGTATTGATGTTATTTAAATTCAATCATCACTTGCATCTTGTATTTCTATTTGCTATTTACTGTTCTGATTGACACGTAATAAGATGCAAGAAAGAACTATGTTATGTTATGTAAAATATGCAGTGTTTCATAAGTTTATCCTAGTAAAAGCGTGCTTGAAAATGTGCGTGAAGGACGTTGTTCGACAGAGATATGTAAATATTTTGAAACTCCACAATCAAGATTCCGCTTATGATCTTGACGAAGCAGAAGTTGTAGACTTGGATGTCGACTTGCTGAAAACTCTGACAAGTGACAATTTCAACAATAACAAGTCAGTATTCACAACTAACAGTTTATATTTGTTTGCACTCATTTGAGGAATATCTTGTCATTAATGTAACTGTAAGTAAGTATGTTTCTGTTATATAATGTTAAAATACCTCATAGCTAATATTGGAGTGTTAATGAAATCGTGCTTATATATAATCTCGGTATTTCTGGGAGCTTTTTCGAATAAAATTTAGGTTTATCTCTGAAACTTGAGTGGCAAAGCTGATTATTCCGTCGGAACGATGAGAACTGTTTAAGAGCTGCAATATGCCGAAATAATTTCTGTCGACGTCAACACCGTTTGTTGCTATAAGACGTATAAAGTCAACGCCAAGGAAACTACACGATGTTGGAAAAATAGATTAATATTACATGTCAACTGAAAAGATCGATAAGAAGAACAGACTTAACACCGTTGAAAAAAGCGACGATTTTTATAAGTGATGTAGTACCTATTTAAAGGCGTCTAAATAAATTCGAAGTTTATGAGCACCAATCACTGTTGTTGAACGACATCTCGTGGCCACCAGGGCGTTCATGTGGATATTAATGCAGTTTAATATTATATATCAACTGGAAGAGTAATATTGGGTTTTTTGACAGAAAGAGACAGTTTCAAAACTTTAATGAGATGTTATGGAAACAAAGGCCGTCGACGTCGGCAGAAATTATTTTGGCATTTCACAGCTCTGTATATTGATTAGTTACTGTTTGACGACACTGTGTCATAGCAAAGATGATTAACGTCGCCCTCCTCCTTCTCCAAACTTAGAACTGGCACTACCAAAGGTAGGGTACTGGCCGATGGTTGGTTAGCTGCTGATTAACGACATCTTGTGTCTTCCTTGACGTCGACTTTAGTCGACTTTAACGAAGATGATTAGCGTCGTCCTCCTGCTTTATAATAGGCTTTGGACTGGCACTACCACAAGTATTGGCGGGTAGTCGGCTAGTTGCTGTTTAACGACACTGTGTCTAACAAAGATGATTAGTGACGTCCTCCTCCTTTCTCTAGACTTGGGACTGGCACTGCCAGAGAAAGAGCATAGGGGAGTGCGCCCGGTGAAATGACGTTTAGAAAATGCGAAACGTGTTCCAAACTCCGGCTTCGCTTTCCTGGTAAACAGTTCTACGTTGGGGAAATGTCTATTCAAACGGTGGAAATATTGCTCACGATTTCCATTGCAATTGAGCTGCGTTACGGCATCTTTATATTGGGCGGTTTATTTCTGTCAATTGGCATACTGATTAGCAGGGAGAGGAAGAGGAGGTGGAAGAGCAGGAGGAGATAGGAAGATGAGGATAAGAAGGAAGAGGAGGAGAAGGTGGAGGAGGAAGAAGACGAGGAATTGTAAGAAAGAGGAGGAGGAGGAATAGGAGGAGGATATGGAAGAGGAGGAGGAGGAGGAGGAATAGGAGGAGGACCAGGAAGAGGAGGAATGTAAGGAAGAGGAGGTGGAAGAGGAGGGAAGACGAGATTGGAATAGGACTAGCAGGAGGAGGAATAGGAGGAGGAGTAGGAGACGGAAAGAGGAGGAGAAATAGGAGGAGGAGGAAGATACAGGAAGGGGAGGAGGAATAGGAAGGTAAGGTGGTGAGGGAGGAGCCAAGGGGTATTGGCTGGTCGTTGCCATGGTGTCGGCCGAGGTGTGGTAATTAATCGGAGTGGCTGAAGCTATCAAACGCTGCAATTACTTCTGAAATCAGATGACAGCTCGGTCGGTCGGTCTCAGTCCGAAATCTCATGTCTGATCGAAGCAGATACTATTGAGACTCGCCGTTAGAAGTGTCTAGTATTTAACGACATCAGGTGGCTGCTGAAATCGTGTTTTTTGAACCACATGCAGAAAGAACGACGCTCTGCTTTTATATATCATCGATTAAAGTGATTTAAAGGTATGTAAGATCTAGACGTTGTCAATTTTTTGCTTAATATTAAACGATACTTTGCGATTGCCAGGCCTGTGGACGACGATTTTCGTTAAGTTCATGGTTGTCAATTTTTTGCTTAATGTTAAACGATACTTTGCGACTGCCAGGCCTGTGGACGACGATTTTCGTTAAGTTCATGGTTTTCGAATGTCAGTTTAATAAAAAATTTAACGACATCGTATGACTTTCGTGGCTGCTGACGTCTTCAATAATGTTGAATTGTTTTCTCTTCTCTTTAAGTCTTAATTTATGATCCTCTGTACTGCAGTGGTTGATGTCTAAACAAAAATGGAATGGATCGAGAGTTTACCTACGTCTTGTGACAACAGATTTCGTTTTTCAACAGTTCCCAACGTTCGCATATTCAGTATTCGCTCTTCTGCTTTTACTTATTGGGTAAATATCTCACTCACTTGGGTATATAATCCAGAGATTGGAATGGCATGATAGATTTTCTTACTACAGCTAATGAGACTTAAGGCCGTTGAAGTCTTTGAGAAGAACTTCTGAACAATTTTCACTCAAGTTGTTTTTGTTACCGCAATTGCTACTCATCGTGACCAACGACAAAATCTAGGAAGTGTAAGAATTATGAATTATATATAGCATCGGTAAGTATTGCTTTAAAGGTGTTTAAGCAGAGTTGTGCAATTGTACTGGAACTTACTGTTAAAGGACACTTGTGGTTGCCAGGGTTGTGCGTTGACATCCGGCTAATACTAACATATTCACATATATATATGCACTCATGCAGGAAATGAGAGGAAGCTCTCATATTTCTGGCATAATTTATGTTGCGAAAGAGTGGAGATTTCACGTAGAAGGAGATTATCTAATAATAATAATAATAATAATAATAATAATAATAATAATAATAATAATAATAATAATAATAATAATAATAATAATAATAATAATAATAATAATAATAATAATAATAATAATAATAATAATAATAATAATAATAATAATAATAATAATAATAATAATAATAATAATAATAATAATAATAATAATAATAATAATAATAATAATAATCTTTTCTTTAATTAAGCGCCTGCAAACGCACTGCGCTGTACAGTGAACACACATGTAGTAGAAACGGCAGCCACGCAGGGCGCCTTACATGGATTAACATGTATTAAGTAGAAGCACGTGATAACAGTTTTACAGGAGTCGAATATAACTGCTCATGCGGCAGCCACATACGGCGCCAAATCACGGCCTACTGTTCATTTAACCACCGGCGACACCTAGCGAATGGAATCCAGAATTAACCTTAAATTAACGGATGACTACCGGGTTCGATCTCGGTACCTTCAGCTCTTCACGCCAGTGTGTTATCCATTACTCTACGGACTCCCCCCCCTAAGGCGCAGCTCATGGATAAAGAGCTCAAGGAATATCTTGGGATGGATTGGTAACACAAAATTGCGTACTGAATTATCATTCGACCGGTTATTGATAGAGACGATAAACAGAATTGAATGGAGTAGAATAGTCCGTGGTGTAGCTAAACCTAAGACAAGACTAGCTAAACGTTACAACGGTTCCTTGGCGTATATTCAAAGATGTACCAACAGTAAATGAGACAAAAGGCCGTTTACGTCTTTAAGAAAAACTAGCTAAACGTTACAACGGTTGCGTATATAATTCCAAGATTTAAAAGAAAGCTAATGAGACCAGTGCTCGAAATGGACCGGAACGCACCGGAACGCCGTTCCGGTTCGTCAAAATGAATTAGCGTTCCGTTCCGGTTCGTCAAATGAATTATTGTGGAAAATATTACGAAATTAACGTGAATGCTCCCATATCTTTGACTAGCGTTCCGTTTCGTAAAATTTTCCATTTCGAGCACTGAATGAGACTAAAGAAAAACTTCAGTAAAATTTTCAACGAAGTTGTTTTGTTACCAGTCTAGGACAGAAAACAACTCGGGGACACAGGGTTTCTGTCGCCCTACATCTGTTGTCCAGCGGCGATTTAACCTTCGATCAGCTGATCAAGCTGTACTCGTGGTCCCTCGCTCGCATACCGCAATCATGCAGCACCGCTCCTTCTCTGTTGCTGGACCTATGACCTGGAACGGGCTCCCAATATCGCTCCGTATGGTCCCTATAGATCACTCTACTACTTTTTATACTAATTTGAAGACTGCTCTCTTTAGCCGTGGCTGAACTGGGAGCGCTCCTGAGTAGACAGCCTTGAAGGAGCGCTATATAAATGTTCCTTAAATGAAATGAAATGAAGGTATAAATTATTTAAGAGGCCGAAGGGAACATTAGGGCAGAAATTCTTTAGTGCAAGAGTTGTAGACCTGTGGAATGGTTTGGACGATAGTACTGTCTCAGTGGACACTATAGCAGCTTTTAAGAAGAAGCTAGGAAAGTTGGGCTATTAAGTGTTCCAGGTTAATATGCAGTGGTTCTAACACAGACTACACTACCACTTATAACCCTTGTTATGTTATGTTAAATGGAAAGGATTTAGCGATTGAACGAAAAGTGAGAAATATAAGATCGGTAAGATTCGATTTAAAGGTGTTTAAGCACAGCTTCACAATTGTATTACTACTGAAGGTTTAACAACATACTGTTGATGCCGTTGACATCGACCGTATATTAACATATTTAGTCAAGCAGGATTAGAAAAGTGCCAGTCTGCCAGGCCATTCCAGTCCCAAACCTGGACGAAGGAGGAGGGCGACGTAAAAAATTAACACATACAGTTACGTTCCCCGGCGCATTACCTTACACTTACAGAAAAAGACGCCAAAGACCATATATCCGGTATCCTATTTAAAACCCTCTACTAAACACTGAGACCCTAAACTATTGATTAAACCTACACTTCCAATTACTCGTGTAAAAAGAAGAGTTTTGCCTGCTAGATTACACCAATACACGAATATAAAATACAATACAATAATAATGATCTCTGTTATCACAGTGTCGTTAAACTGAAACTACTATTCTTGTACTATATAACATGAGCTGTAACCTGCGAATGTATATATATATACTTAGCTCATATATATATATATATATATATAAATTCTCGCAAAAATTGTGTACTTAAATCAACACTCCACACAGTGTCGGATTTAGACTTGGTGAGGCCGTAAGCTCTATAAAGGTTGGAGGCCTCTTGTTATAAAATTACAACAGAAGGTCTCACAAAAGTTAAAACTCTTTTACATAATACAGTACACATAGCATTTTATAAGTCCCCTAGAAACATTCTGATTTTTTGGCCCCTGCGGATTGTGAGGCCCTAAGCTGTAGCATTTTAGCTTATGGATAAATCCGACACTGACTTCGAAATAATTGCAATGAGATTCAATCCGTATATGAACAGTTCTGGGATATCGGTTATTGACCAAAAGCTTAGAAATGCCTGTGTTTGTACAATTATTATGCAGTTATGCGTAAATTTGGTCGTGCAAAATTTAAGAGCGCTACAATTTTTAGTTGCTTTAATAAGTTTTAATCGCGTTAAACTGTTAACGCGTTAAATTGCGTTAAATGATCACCTATGTCGACAACCGCGGAATGTAACTATATATTTGATACGCAAGAAATATATATAGCGTCTGTTGGATCTATTTTAAAGGTGTCGAAGGAGAGCATTGCATTATTCAGCACTTAGCTAATTATGTTTGTGGCTGCCAACGCCGTTGTTGTCGCCTTTATCCTACCTAGAATTTAATAAGGATAGACGGATCGACAGTTTGACGACATCTTATGGGAACAAAGGTTGATGTCGGCAGAAATTATTTTGAACAGTTTTACCATTCGTATGGCATAATGTAACCTTATTACTAGTACTACCGCTTATTCTCACCGATTAAAACTTTAACAAATTAGTAAATATATTGGCAGATAAACTTAAATTAAAGGTGTGCAAACCCGCCAGCATTTTATGCTGTTTAGTACGTAACAACATCTCGTGTCTGCATGAGACGTTTGACATCCACCTGGCGTTACGTGGCCGGATTTGAAACCCGCCTCTGACCGTATACACTCCTCATTTCTCCAAGCTTGAGACTGTCTACCTCAGGTAGGGTAGTGGCGGATGGTTTGCTAGTTGCTGTTTAACGACACTGTGCCATAGCAAAGATGATTAGCGTCGCCTTCCTCCTTTTTCCAGGCTTGGGACTGGCACTACTAGAGCAGGAGCCGTGTCCGTCCTTGGGAATGTTCGCAAAGGTCTTTATAAATACTGGATCGGAGTTGCTGGAAGCTGGAGTGCTTGACCCTATAAAGTTGTGTGCATAACGGCAATTGGGCCTGCATACGAGCTTTCACAGCGATGAAGTACTGTTTACAATATGAGAATCGTGTTCCAAACTCCGGCTTTGCGTTCCTGGTAAGCAGGAAACGCTGGGGAAATATCTATTCAAACGGAGGCAATATTGCTCACGATTTCCATCGCGATTGACGTCTCCAATAAAGATGAATTATATTCTCTTCTCTTTAAGTCCTGATTTCTGATCCTCTGTACAGCGCTGGTTGGTGTCTTCGGTTGATCATGTTTAACAAAAAATGGAATGGATCGAGAATTTAACGATATCTTATGGCAACAAAGGCTGTTGACGTCGATAGTTAGAACAGTTCCCACCGTTCCCATATTCAATACATTTCCGCTCTTCTGCTTTTACTTATGGGGCAAATATCTCACTTGCGTATATAATCCAAAGATTAGATTGGAAGCCAAGACTTCAGCGACAGTTAGTGAGGCAAAACGTTGACCACACACTATAAGGAAACATTTGTACAATTTTCACCGAAGCTGTTTTTGTAACCACAAGTTAAGACAGCGAACGGAGAATGAAGAATATATAGCATTGGATAGACACAATTTAGCATAATTATGTATTCATGTAGGAAAAAAACTTCAAAGAAGCAGACAGAAGTCTACATGGAATCGTCAAACAAAGGAAGCTTTCATGTTTAGTCCATGTATACTGCGGAGAATGGATGTTATCCGAAAAGGCACAATTTTCACCGAATTTGTTTTTGTTACTGCAATTTGCTACGAAGGAAGAACACGGAGTCGCTCACCTAACGTTTGAGCGAAAGTTAAATATATATAGCAACGGTAGACACGATTTAAAGGTGTATAGGCGGAGCTTGGCAATTGCGCTAGAACTCAGTGTTTAACGACATCTTGCGGCTGCCAAAGTTGTACGCTGACATCAACTTTATATCATCAAATGCATTATTGCATGTGCAGAAAGGATTCTACTTGGATTAATCAAACATAAGAAGCTTTCATATTCAAGGCAGTGGTTGTTTTTCCAACAGCAGCTAAATGGGGCGTGTACTGTCTAGCGATTTGATGGAGGGGTCGAGATTTAACAACATCTTATGGCAACAAAGGCCGTTGACGCCAACAGAAATTACTTTAGCATAATGCAATACCATAGTTTTCATGGTACTGCATACATTTATAAATTCTCATCAGCGGCTTTTGTTGTCATAAAACGACGTTAAACCTTGGAATTAAAGAAAAATCACTTAGCTATCGCTAGCGTTACTGCCGACGTCAACGGCTTTTGATGGCACACGATGTAATCAAACAATGGAAACTACTACTTGTTTTTGTTTCGCTTAAATTCAGAGGTTTCGAAAATCGACATCAACGACCCTGTTAGTTAAAAATGTCTCCAAACACTAATCACAAATTTATAATGGCTGGGTCCACTTACACACCCTTAAATCACTTTTATTTCTGACATATAAATTTAGAATCCGCCACATTGGCTTTGAAGCAATTTGTGCAATTATTGGCAGTCATGAGGTGTCGTTAGACTGGAAACTGATACAAAGTGCGCTTCTATATTAGACACCTTTAAGTCGGGTCTTTAGTGTGCTATAAAGAACACATTTCGTTCAATGGCTGTAGTTGTTTACCACATGTTCCATATCTTTTAAGTCAGCTTACTCGTAACTGCCATTATCACCTACGGCAGCTGGGAGTTAATTCTCGCTTGATCGGGTTCTTCAATCCGTCGAGTGTCTCATTGGCCGCCTTCTTAAACGCGTCTCAGCCTATACGCATGACACACTGCACTGGCTCCCCATCTCGCAACGCATCAACTATAGAATAGCTGGGCTGACCTGGCGATGCCTTCTTGGATGTGTCCCGGTTTACTTACGTGAGCTCTGCTGTCCTGTCTCCAATGTAGCTGGCCGCCGAGCGCTTCGCTCTTCTTCTGCGGGTGAGCTCTTGGTTATTCGTACTACCACCATAATGAGGCAGCGTCGCGCCTTCTCTGTGGTATTGCCCTCCATCTGGATTCTCTCCCATTGGAGATACGGCTGTTGCCTAAGAATAGTTCGCTTATGCTTCACAACTCTGGACCTTTCAAAATAAATTAGACACCTCTTTTAATGAGATACGAAACCTCTAAAACAGAAAGCAGAAGAACGTTCCGTACGACCTCCGCCCTTGCTCGTACTCTAGCAGTGCCTGTCCCAAGCCAGGAGAAAGGAGGAGGGCGAAGCTAAATGATCTTTGTTATCACGCAGTGTTGTTAAAGTGAAACTACTACTACGGTTCCGCATTATATCACACGAACGATGAAAACTGTTCACAATAATTTCTGTCAACGGCCTTTGCTGTTTATGAAATGTCGTTGAACTCCCGATCCATCTACATCTTCCACAGACCCTCCGCCAAGAGCTTCTTGTCCTCTCTCCTCTTCAGTTCCGTAGACGCTTGAAAACCTTTCTTTTTGCCGGTTTTGGCAGTGTTGCGGATCGAGAGCGCCGCTGCTTTGAGTGGCGCTGTATAAATGTTCAATTACAATTACAATTCAATTACAATTGTTCTGTGGTATTTTCAGTCTCGAGCATGAAAAGCAATCTAATTTTAATGTCAACTGGAAGAATAATATTGGTCTGCCTCTTCCTTTTACCAGCCTTGCACTACTACTGTGGCGGACTGGCCACTGGGCTCGAATGTATGTTGTTTTAATAATATCTGTCTTATTGACGCGTTATCCGGTGATATAATGCATCGCAGGGCGTCAGCGGCCGATGCGTAAATGGTAGCACTAACGCGATATTAAAATAGCCAATAATTAAGTTTGAGCTTGTTTTTGCCATTCAAGCGATTTAAATTATTAATTAGAATAATTTTACACACTTTTCGGTCCAATAAATAAGGCCTAAAGCTAGGGCGGCGCTTATTATCATAGGTTGATTTCGATACCTTAGACACCTGTATTTGAGAAGGTGTGCGTAGGCTAGTATATAAGGAACAAGCCACGGTATAGTGTGGCGAGGGATAAGTATAGGCTGCCTCACGGTGTTTTGCCTATATTGTAGAGCGGCGTTACTGCGCTTTACATGTACAGCGACACGGTGCTTTAGTGTCGTTGGTTACCGGTTCGGTACAAGGCTAATCAGTGCGCTCCCGAGTGACAGCCGCTCCAAAGGCGGTCTGACCGGTGCTGGTAAACGCCGATTCAGCGGGGTTGGGCCCACCCTGTTGTAGATCGCGAAAGGTACCGAGTCTGATCGTGGAAGGCTGAATCGGGGAAAGACCGATCGTGAGGAATAAAGGCTCACAGGTCTGTGTCGGTAAAGTTCGGGGAAGGTGACCCCGCTGGTAAACCGTTCGATAGTCCGGGGAAGGCCCCGGCGGCTCCGTTCGATAAAGACTGGGAAGCAGCCCCAGTCGGTGGCCGTTCGGTAAAGACGGGAAAGGCGAGCCCGCCGGTGACTGTACGATAGAAAGACGGGAAAGATCCCGTTGGTATCTGGTTCGCGTTACAGGGAAAGACCGATCGTGAGAGATAAAGGCTCACAGGTCTGTATCGGTAGAGTCCGGGGAAAGGCCCCGTTGTTGACCGTTGGATATATACGCGGAAAGACCGCGCTGGTGACCGTCTGATAGACACGCGGAAAGGCCCCCGCAGTTGACCGTCAGAGATACACGCGGAAAGGCCCCGCTGTTGACCGTTAGAAATACACGGCCGGAGATACGCGGGCAAAGACCCGGTGTTGACCGTCAGATATAAACGGGCAAAGACCCGGTGGTAGCCGTCAGAGATACACGCGGAAAGGCCCCGCTGTTGACCGTTAGAAATACACGGGCAAAGACCCGGAGATACGCGGGCAAAGACCCGGTGTTGACCGTCGGAGATATACGGGCAAAGCCCGGTGGTAGCAGTCAGAGAGATACGCGGGCAAAGACCCGATTAGTGATAACTCAGTTCAAGTATCGTCAAATATTGGCTAACCAGTGCGATCCCGAGTACAGCAAAACTAATCACTCTTGGGTGTTGGATTGACCGCCGATTCGACAGGTTTGGGGCCCACCCTGCCGTTAGATCGCGAGCCGGTCTGAATCCCGATTGTGGAAGTTTAACAGGCTGAGTAAACCTCGGGGAGAGACCGATCGTGAGAGTTAGAGAAAACACAGGTCTGTATAAAAACGGGGAAGCAAAGACCCCGGTGGTGACAGTTCGATTTGTACGGGGAGGGTGACCCCGTTGGTACCGTTCGATAACATCGGGGAACTACCGGTAAATTTTCCATTCGCGGTCCCCGCGTTTGGTTCCCTTGCAGTCATAGTTACTCCCGCGGTTTACCGGCAAATATCCGTCCGGGAGACCAACCGCACGATTCGACCGCTGGGTGTTACGGTGTTCGGGACAGTTCCCACGGGGGAAAGATACACAGGTCTGTGTGCAATAACGGGGTAACAGTACTGATAGTTACTCCACTGGTACCGTTAGCAGAATCGAGTCTGTGTACTCAGAAATGAAGCCTACGAGTCTGTGAGCTCCCGGGAAAACACAACCGTGTAAAGGTTATGTAAACCGGGTAGGGATACGCCGCAACGAGAAGATACAGCGGGCCAGATCCCTAGGTGAAGAGTACGCGAGTTCCGGGTAAACGGTAGAATAAATCAGACCAAGAGATTAATCTCAAAGTTCGGATCGGGTAGTCGGGTACCCAGGTCCGAAAGAGACAAGTTCGCGTTTTACTAGCCGAGATTCAGCTAGTCAGAGTTCCTTGGTGAGGAGTACGATAATCCCATGTATGAAGGGAAACATTAAAGCAGACCAAGAGAGTGATACGTGAAGTCCGGGTAGTCGGATACCCCGGTAGAACATATTTGCTTGTCGTAACACGCAGCTCTGAGAACTGACTGAAGTGCGAGGCTGGGCCCCCTCGTGCGTAGGTCGGAACGAAGTTCTGTGTGTAGATAGCGAAGGGGGACCTTCACTATCAGTGTGCCATAGAGACCCCGCTCTCTTCCGAAGCAGAATTTATCACTGTGTTGGTCGATAATTGCCAACACAGAAGACGGGTAAGGAAACTTACTCCGTGAATGTGGTGCATGACAATATACGTGTGAGGCCGGTATGCCCTGCACGGAAAAGGAGCGAGAGACACGTGACGGTGGGAAGACGAGATGTCAAATGGACAGATGCCTAGACGACATGACATAGAGAGTTACCTTTGACAGTTGCCCAGTAGACCGGTGTCTAGGACGATGTTTTGTAAAGACTTGTCACATGTATTCCTTGTTCCCGATACTTAGAAAACGTTTGGTGTCCCTTACAAATGGCGATAGTTCAGGAGTCACGAGGTGTAGAATGGTACGTCAAAGTTCAGATCAGTTGGACAGTTGGAGGAAGCCCGTAGCTAAGAAGGCACACGAAGAGGGAAGACTGCTGCGGATTAGAGAACGAACCCTGTTCTGAAGGACGGCCATCCTGCAGGACGTTGCCCATCCGGCGACCGCGGAAGAAGCAGAGTCAGACCCAGAGACAGAACTGTATAGTGTTGCCTTTCTTAAGCGGCCAATCCTGAATCTCCCCTGATAGGAATGTTCACTATGGGCAGAGATAGAGAACAGCCATTTTACGTTGAAAGTAGACAAGGCAGTGACTCTGGTGGGGCTCCAGACGGGCAGTGGGCTGGAGTCACCACCACCGCAACGGAAACCCGCCCGGCGCAACGAGAGTGCAGGCGTCCGGGCGGGCGCAGAACGCCACAACTGGTACCAGAAGTGGGGTACCAGCGTTTTCTAACCGTAGATGAGAGGAAATTCTAGAAAATACAGTGGACAAGTCGGTTGATATTCCCCAGTGTTAGCACAGAATTCTAGACCACAATGGTGTGCGTCCAAAGGCACGGCAGAATGTGTGGTAGTTGTGAATCGTGTGCACCTGGTGCAGTGAATGAAATTGAAACGGAAGCTGGGCCCAGGATGGCCACGTAAGAGGATCGTTTCTAATTGGTTTTGTGGAATAGTCTAGATTCGTTCCAAGGACTACTGAGGTAGGTGTCTAGAGCGATACAAATTACGAGTTTGTCAGTTCTGGTAGCGAACTGTAGAAAAGACCGAGCTTGATTTATCAAGGCGCTTTCGATAACGTTAGAGTTCCGCGACTTATACATGGGAAAGCGGTAGAAGGCATACGAGGATCCCTTGAGCTGGTTCAAGTACTTAGTTTAAATACGGTATAAATCTATGCGTTTGGGTGTGGCGTATAGTGGCCGAGAGTGTATGAGGAAGGCGTTGTAACAGGACCAGAGTTTTCGGGCATCGTGTGGAAACTCGAATCGTTGCAGTATTCGGATAATGCGGTAGAGTTTGTTTTTCTCCTCTTTCTGTTTCTGCGTTTCTGCTAGTTGATGTTTCGGTAGTTCGCGCTGCCGTCTGCCGTTTTCATCTCGTTGGTGTTTTCGGGTGATTCCGGAGGCTAGTATTCGATGCGACTTCTCGTTGTTTTTGAGTCTTTCCGAGGTTGAGTACCTAGTTCTTGTGGGAGTTGTTGGTCACTTGGTTCCCAGGTTTCATTCGTTGTTTTCCTGGTTTCTTACCGATCGTTTCCCTAAGTGTTGTCGCTTTCTTCGCGTTTGCGTGTTTCTTTTCCCCTTCTGTCAGGTCTTTTGAGAAGAGTTGGTCATTTGTATGTCCACGTTGCGTCTTTTGGTTCCGAGACTGCTTGGTAGTGATAACCGGTCCATGTCTTTTTCTTCGATGTTTTTGGTTAGATCGTTTCTGCTCCTTGGATGATTTCCTAGCGGTTGGTTTTTGAAGTCCGAGAACCGCGTTATCTAAATGGAGATGTCTTTACACAGAAAGCTTGTCTTTGGTGTCAGGTAACCGGAGAGTTGACAATGTTTGTCCGATTTCAGTGGCTGTAGCGCCACCCTATACTAAGAGTGCTTAGTGTTATGAATACACCCACGACTACTTTAGTTTTGCTTCATCTTGTCTTTACTGGACAAGGAAATGCATAGGCTTATCTATTTGACTAGGTAAATGAACAGAGAACACATGTTATGGATTTAAATGAATATGAATATAATGTATATCAAAGTTAAAGCATGTAACAGTTCAATGTCTAGTTATCCTATGTCTACTTTGCCTTATTCCCTACCTAGCCAGCATCTTTGCTATCTAGATTTTATTGCCTATTGCTACCTCCCAGTAAGACCCTTTAGCACGGAATGTTCTCACAGTTTGTTCCTTGTGGAAGAGCTGTCTTTCATCCGTTTATTCATCTGATGAGTTCGCGGCTCCGTTCGCAAATCGCCTTGTTTCTCCCTCGTCGAAGCTCGACTGTCCACCGTTCTCGTGACTTCTCGTAGCTTGATGTCTCTCCCAAAGAGACCGTCGTTACAACCCGAGTGTGTGCTTTACTACTCCAGAGTAACGTACACTTCACTCGCGGAATAACTCCTTAAGTCCGTTGACAAGATCGCTTCGCAAATGTCGACTTCCTATGATGGAAAGTCACGCTTCGCAACGGTTTGTTACGAGAGCGTTTCACTCGAATTATCCGATCCTCGCTGTCCAACGTCTCGACTTATAAACTCAACTGCATCGATCGTTTCGCAAAACCGATCATATTGACTAACGATGCCCTCTCATCGACTTAGTCCAACATCCACCGAGTCGATCCACTCAAGATTTCTAGAACGTCTTGTTCAGTTGAAATCAAAAATCGAACTGCCGCATCTCCACGCCACGTCACCACGGTTGCTTGGTTACCGAGTCGTCATCCGCTTCGCCATAACGGTTTTGATCAGCTGTTCGTCCTGACCAATGGGGTGAGTCCACATCGTCTGCTGTCCTTTGCGTAGATATGATGAACCCCTCTATCTAATATTAATTAATCCCTATAATGCTGGCTTAGCTGCTGGCATTTTAATTAAGTTACATTTATGTAGCTCTACTATCTTGCATTATATAATCTAAATAGATTCTTCTCTACACTATAACATCTTATAGCATGTTGTGTAGCTGGGAATCATTGTGTGGTTTGGGAGATCATTACATCACCCCCCACAATCAAAGAAATAATACATTTTTTCTTAAAATACTATGACTCCTTACCTAACTACACAATATTCTTATCTACACAACTTATATTAACATATATCAGTTATCTAATAAGACCATTTACTGTTCCAATTGGTCTAACTTTAACTAGTGAAATATACATTAACTTGAGTTAATAATCTATTAACTTATACTTTGAAGCAACACACATTTTAATCTCTTAACTAATCATACATGAAATGATAATCTATCCTATCATGTCATAACTTACGTTACTATCTTACTTATGACTATTCTAATTGGCTTATTCTAATCCTCTACTTAAGTAATCTGCCACTACATTATCACTACCTTTAATGTATCTTATCCTAAAATTGTAGTTTTGCAATAACAGATTCCATCTCATCACACGATCATTCTTCACATTACCTGTCTTCAAGTATTGTAAACTACAATGATCTGTTTCCATTACGAACTCCTTTCCATAAAGATACCTGTTAAATTTCTTCAACCCGAATATCATTCCTAAACATTCTCGTTCCTCTACAGAATATCGTTTTTCTGCGTCGCTCAACTTTCTGCTTACATATGACACCGGATGCATCACTCCATCGTATTCTTGCATCAGTACACCTCCCAAAGCTGCATTCGATGCATCTGTTCTAACTACAAATTCTCTGTCTAGGTCTGGTAGTTTTAATATTGGTGCTTCTGATAACACCTTCTTGAGTTCTGTGAATGCACTCTCCAATTCACTAGTCCATTCCACAATTACTTTGGCATTTTTCTTGGTTAATTCTGTGAGTGGTTTCATTATCATCGCACAGTTTGGTATGAATTTCCTGTAATAGTTTACTGCTCCCAGAAAACTTCTTACTTGTTTAATTTCCTTAAATTTTCCTCACTACCAAAGTTAGGTTTCACCTGACCACTTACCACAAGGATTCTCTCCTTGCATCTTAACCTTAACTACATCTTACCTCTACAACTACTTATTTTTTAAATAACTCCTGAACTTCATGTCTGTTTATCTCAACACCAAGTTCCACTAACTTCTCATCTACTTATTTTCTCTAAATTTCCTACAGCTGCCCTTCTGTAGCTCTTGACTAACTTAATTCAAAGATCACTCCTAGTGATCATTTCCTTAACTTAAAATATAAAATCATTGTATATATCTATAACCCTTAATTACAGAATTTTCCTCGTTAAATTGCCTCACGAAATTACTTAAATACCTCGCACTGGGCTGATCTTTCAACTGTTCTCTAATCATTTCGACATCTCCATGTCATATGATACCTGGGATTTCCTTTCCTCCTGTCATACTTTCCCCTCTCTCTCCAACTCAACCATTTACCATCGACCGACTCATCGCTATCACTTCTCGAATAGCTATCTTCACCTTTGCACTTTACAGACTCCTCTTCTCCACTTCTTCTCCAGGATCTTTCTAGGTTTCTCCCAGAATTTCTCCATCTGTTGGCCTTCCAATCCTTCCATGGTCTGTATTGCTTTCTATTATCATTACTGTAATCTTTCTTCTCATAGTCCTCACGTGTCTTCCAGCTTGACTTACATCTTGGCTTTCGCCAATTCCACTTATTATCTCCGTATCTATAATTTGTCTGCATCGCCTGTTGATCAGACCTATGAAATCTCCCGTCATTTCCGCAATTCTTCTTTTCCGTTACATCCGCCCTCTCGGATGTCTTCATGTAATATAACTTGGACTCCTGCCAATTTCTTCCTTTCCTATATCCCATTTTCTTATTCTCTTCATTACTTCTGTTCTCCACTAAATGGTTTCTTCTGCTAGACCTGAGTTCTATAGGTTTCATTATCTCCTCTGGTTTGAGATTTAAACCTGTTACTTCTGGTATTTTCAGTGGTCGTTCGACACGTCTCCGTTTTATCTCATCCTGTGCTCGTGTCGTGCATCCTGCTATTACCACTTCTGCTTTGCCGTTTCGTTCCACTCCGTCATTTATTCTTGTTTCTGTGATAATCTCACAATCATGTCCAATTGTGTTCTGGATTTCTATGGATGATTTAGCCTTATTGCATCTCATCCCTTCAGCGTCACAACCCTTTACATTCCATTCTTTCTCTTTCTCTGCTTTGGCTCTACTAATTTTAGGTTCACATGATTTATCCGTCTTCTCTTTATCATGTTTTCCTTTCGGTTGAATCCTGTTTATACTCTTCTCGTACAAACATGGACCCGTGATTAATCCTATCACCAAGGATTCTATTACTACAGCATCCGTCACACCTTTGAAGTCATTACCTTCAATCTTAATTCTTGCCATGGGATATTTTTCTTTCTTGCCATTAGCAAATCTGCACACCATAAATTTATCTGTGTATTGTTCTGGTTTCACTAATCTCTTTTGCACAGCGACACAATTTGCTCCTGTATCATAAAGGCATTTAGTATCTATTTCATTTACTCTGACCTTGCTAGTGAACTCTTCAGTATCTCTCTCTGCCTCTTTCTTCCACTTTACTACTTCAGCCTCACAATAACACAAATTCAATTTGGAATCTTCAATAGTTTCTACTCTTGATCCAATGATAGCTTCTTCTTCTAGGTCTTTGATCACAGCGGCTTCTACCACGCCTGTGAGGTATTCGCTCTGTATTGCGACTTTTGCCATCGGATACTCATGTTTAGTACCATTCATAAAAGTACATATCATATTTCGACCTATGTATTCATCTTTCTTGATCAAACTCTCTCTTACAGCAACACAATTTGACCCAGTGTCAAAGACTCCTTTCGTTTCACATCCATTAATTACAACTGGTCCCTGATACTTGTGTTCTTCTATTATACACTTTCCTTCTTGTTCAACGTATGCAGAACAGTATGAAATTACTGCCTCTTGTTTATCTCCATTTTCACTTGATTCCTCGTCGCATTGCATTGTTGCTACTCTATGTTCTCTCCCTGTCTTATCTTTCTCACTACACTGGGCTATTCTGTGAAATTTTGATCCACAGCGGAAACATCCCGTCTTCTGGGTTTCTGTTTCTACTCCATATTTCTTGTTGTCGGAGAACTTCCAATTACTCTTGAATTGATTTTTATCTCTGAACTCCCTCTGTTCTCTAAATTTGTTGTGAGATTTGCTTGTATTCTCAAAACTCTTCTGCTTATTATCTCTCGGTTGTATTTTGGAATCTTTGTCCCTATTCTTCTGAGTATGAATCCATTTCCTTTCATCCGATTCTCTCGCTTCTATGAGGTTTTGGGCCTGTTCCAACATGTCCTCAAGATTTAGTTTCCCTTTCTCCTTTAGAAAGCGTCTCATATCATTGTCACACATAATGAAGAACTGGTCTCTCAGTATGAGTTGTTCCAAACCCTCTTTGTCTTCACTAAAGCCTGACATTTGATGCCACTGTCTTAAGTAGCGCTTAAGTCTTCCTACATATTGTTCCGGAGTTTCGTCTTTTTCTCTAGGGCTTTGTTTAAACAAATTTCTGTACCCCGATTCTGACAATTTGAACCTTATGAGTAGTCTCTCCTTTAACTTTTCATAGTCTTGAGATTCTTCTATACTCATTCGTTCATACACTTCGAGCGCTTTGCCTTGAAGCGATTTTACTAGTGTCAGAACCCATAACTCATTCGGAACTCTGTATGCCGTACATGTCCTCTCGAATCTGAGAAGATAGGCATCTAAACAATCTTTTTCTTCTCTGAAGATGGGCATCTTAACATATTTGGCATTATTTGCCTGTCCAGAATACTCTCCATCTCCATCAAGTCTTATCCTATCTCCATCTTCTCGTCTTGTCTCACGTGTCATCTGAAGCTCTAGTTCTTTAAGTTTTATCTCCTTTTGACTTTCCATTTCAGCAAGACGCAGCCTTTCTTCAGTCTCGCGTCTTTTCTCTTCCTTTTCCATTTCCGCAAGACGTAGCTTTTCCTCAGCCTCACGTCTTTTATCTTCCCTAATCTCATTCTGTCTTTCTTTTTCCAATTCAGCTAGACGCAGTCTTTCTTCGGCCTCCCGTCTTTTATCTTCCCTAATCTCATTCTGCCGGTCCTTGACATATTCTCTAACAGCATCTTCTGCGTATCCAAGGTCCTGCGCCACCTTAATCCACTTCTGAATTTCACCAGCCATTGCGCTATATCAATTTTCTTTGATATAAGGCTCAAGATAAATTTCAGATTTCAAAGCTAGTTCACCTTGTTTATAACTTAAACACTGAACAACCTTGACCTGACCTAACTCTTACCAATAGTTAGCTTTTGCGATTTGCAACCGTTGACCTGACCTCACCTTCGACAACGTATGATTGGTCACAATTCAAAATTCAATTACGTCATGCGTATTAATGAGTACCGCAGACGACAAAATATGCTATATCTAGCGCGTAAGTAAATATCTCTGTTTACTTATTCTATCCTATCTAAATACACCTCTTGTGTCTAAGATATGATCCCAGATCGTTTTAATCAATGTCCTTAATTGATTATACAATTCAATCCCGGACGAGCCCCCATTTATGTAGCGCCACCCTATACTAAGAGTGCTTAGTGTTATGAATACACCCACGACTACTTTAGTTTTGCTTCATCTTGTCTTTACTGGACAAGGAAATGCATAGGCTTATCTATTTGACTAGGTAAATGAACAGAGAACACATGTTATGGATTTAAATGAATATGAATATAATGTATATCAAAGTTAAAGCATGTAACAGTTCAATGTCTAGTTTTCCTATGTCTACTTTGCCTTATTCCCTACCTAGCCAGCATCTTTGCTATCTAGATTTTATTGCCTATTGCTACCTCCCAGTAAGACCCTTTAGCACGGAATGTTCTCACAGTTTGTTCCTTGTGGAAGAGCTGTCTTTCATCCGTTTATTCATCTGATGAGTTCGCGGCTCCGTTCGCAAATCGCCTTGTTTCTCCCTCGTCGAAGCTCGACTGTCCACCGTTCTCGTGACTTCTCGTAGCTTGATGTCTCTCCCAAAGAGACCGTCGTTACAACCCGAGTGTGTGCTTTACTACTCCAGAGTAACGTACACTTCACTCGCGGAATTACTCCTTAAGTCCGTTGACAAGATCGCTTCGCAAATGTCGACTTCCTATGATGGAAAGTCACGCTTCGCAACGGTTTGTTACGAGAGCGTTTCACTCGAATTATCCGATCCTCGCTGTCCAACGTCTCGACTTATAAACTCAACTGCATCGATCGTTTCGCAAAACCGATCATATTGACTAACGATGCCCTCTCATCGACTTAGTCCAACATCCACCGAGTCGATCCACTCAAGATTTCTAGAACGTCTTGTTCAGTTGAAATCAAAAATCGAACTGCCGCATCTCCACGCCACGTCACCACGGTTGCTTGGTTACCGAGTCGTCATCCGCTTCGCCATAACGGTTTTGATCAGCTGTTCGTCCTGACCAATGGGGTGAGTCCACATCGTCTGCTGTCCTTTGCGTAGATATGATGAACCCCTCTATCTAATATTAATTAATCCCTATAATGCTGGCTTAGCTGCTGGCATTTTAATTAAGTTACATTTATGTAGCTCTACTATCTTGCATTATATAATCTAAATAGATTCTTCTCTACACTATAACATCTTATAGCATGTTGTGTAGCTGGGAATCATTGTGTGGTTTGGGAGATCATTACAGTGGCTCAGGAACACAAATACGTAATACGAGGCGTAGACCGGGAAAGCGACAAATGTCGATTACGCTGTGAAACGCCGGTGAGACTTACAGTTACGGAAGAGATAGTGAAACAGAGACAGGAACACGGGAACGTACCAGAAATCCAACTTCACCCTCGGTGGTAGGGGTGAAGTTAAGGCAGTTGACCGACAGTGAAAAGTGACTCGGCCAAAAAATTGTCTTGACAGACTATAACCGTTTCATCGGGGCGGCGGCGGCAGGTACCGTTGACAGCCGATGGGAAGATTTCCGTATGTAAAATGAAGCGGAAATAGTTCAGAAGCCTACTTTGAGAGATAGTTCTGAACGAGATGGTAGTGTTGCGATCCTCGGTGGAAGTTCGCAGAGCTTTAGAAATTAATGTGGAAAGTCGAATTTCGGTTTCGCGGGAGGCGACCCGCAGGGAGACGGTTAGTATTTGTCTGTGTTACCGACGGAAGACCGTGAGATAAATACGGAGAA
Organism: Allolobophora icterica; assembly: GCA_963556255.1. NCBI lineage: Eukaryota > Metazoa > Annelida > Clitellata > Crassiclitellata > Lumbricidae > Allolobophora > Allolobophora icterica. The sequence goes on along the minus strand of OY744610.1, from coordinate 64,092,874 downwards.
TTCTAAGGGGAGTACTGGGCAGAGGTACGTTGTTTAGAGGACAAGTGAAAATGGTCAGTGTTGACCACTGGAGGCGAAATTGAATCCATTGGTGATAGCGAAGTTACCATAAAGAAATATTTAGAGGCGTGTGAGAAAACGCCTGTTACTTAGAAGAGTGCGAATATCTGACCGATCGTGTCATACGTTTGTTATTCGCGTTTTTGGTGAAGCTAGAAGTTGCGCTAGCTGTAGCTCATTGGAGTGCCCAATAGAAGGCAGGCCAGTTAAGCGACGTTTTAGCAGGGTCCGCATCTCAATTGTTGTGAGATATGGGCGTATAGAGAAAGGTAGCTTGGCAAATGAAGAGATTAACGCCAGTTACGGGTCCGAAGGTCAGACTAGCCTATTTCGAATGAACCTTTGCACTTACGGGCAAGCTCATGGAGAAAGTTTGAGCAATGTTGTGCATGAGAGTTAGTAGGCTAGTGATATTTTGGAAACGGGTGATTGCGACGCTTGAATAGATGCGTTCGCCAATCGTAGTTTTAGCACGGAAGGTGCTACGATGAAAACTAGCTAACCTTGAGGCAGCTTATAAGAGTGAATAAGCATGCGAAACAGACCATAAGTACGACCGAGTAAAGGGGCAAGAGACAACCGGAAAGTCAACGTTGTAGACGGATCATCGCTTGGGATTTCTTGATGTCGATTTCGAGAATCTAGTGAAAGGCGAGAATTGGACGATGGACGACTGGCGTCGAAGCACGATTCACGTTATTGATCTCTTGCACCATTAAAAAGGCTGTCGTCAGCACGGTTCGCAGGAGATGGGCTTCTCTACGGTCGCAGAGTGTTTGCTCGCACCAAGGATTATTGCTCAGGCTATCATCGTTGCTTGGCGTTCGTGCGGGGTTCCAGAGATTAAGAAGTTCGCAGTAGAGTTCACCAGGTTGGAGGCAGTGGGTAATGGGGGAAAGAGACCCCTGGAAGTGCATAGGAACCGTAGGAGCCCGGGTAATTTGGAGAAACACTGATTACGTCGTGTGTCAGTGTGGACAAAAGGGCAAATGAGACGGTGGCGTGCACAGAGAGCTGCCGGTGGAGGTGAAGGTGCGGATCTTAGGTAGGACGTTGAATCAGTTGAGGCAAGTGTTGTCGTCCAGGTAGTTCCGAGCGTTGAGGTGTAGCAGTGTGGCTTATGTCGCGGTCATTGTGGAACGCGAGCCACAGCGTTGTCTCTTGGTTTCCGGAAAGGAAAGGTCGGTGGTCCCATGTTGTTTCTTTGGGGTTAGAATTGGAACCCACAGAGTGTCGGTTGTTCGTTGCCGACACTAATAAGAGTGCAGTCGGCGGGTAACCACTCTGAGAATTCGCTCGTATCCGCTACCGAGTATAGTTACGAGTTAAGTTACCAAAGTTCTTTTGGGTCTTGCGAGGCTGGGAGGGAGTACAGCCTGATAGGACTTTGCAAGCAGCACTGTCCGCTTACAAAACGAAGAGAAACAGAGTTGCATCAGCAGTATGATGTAGTGACCGCTTAATTGCGGTGGTTTTCTGAAAAGACACTTTTGAGTTTACATTTTGATGAGAGCGTTTCTTTTCGACTGTGTCTCGCAGAATACAGTATAGTGACTTAGCGGTACTGGTTACCGCTTGATTGCGGTGGTTTTCCAGACTTTGTCGAATGACACTTTTGAGTTTTCTTTTGATGAGACCTTTAGTTTGAACTGTTTCCTAGTACTGAAATGGATAACAGGTTTATTTACGGTGTTTCATGGACTGGAGGGATGTCGTCCAAGTTTTCTTTGGTGAAAATCCTTTTTCTTTGGACTGTCTGTTGGTTCTTCTGAATAGTGATCCTAGTTACCTTTTGATAGAGGACTGCTCTTGAAGTACGATTTTGGAAATGTTCACTCGACAATGCTTTTGCGTAGAGCACTTCCAGGTTGACAATGTTTCAGTGATGCGTATGTTTAATACCGCATGAGTTACAAGGCAGTCGGTGATCCTTGTGGTACCGTTTAATTGCAGGAGTTTTCCTGAAAGTTTCCGATGGTGATTGTTAAGTGTATCCTTGGTGAGAAGATGTTATTGGGTGATATCGTACGTATATGCGCTGATACTGCGGTATTAATGTCTCGAAGCTTAGCGAGAATAGTGTGTTGTAAAGTTTCGTTACTTGTTGGACAATTGTGCAAATACGAAAATATGTTTGAAAAGAAAACTACAAAAAAATATAAAAAAAAGAAACATAAAAAAATATGTTATCATAAGCGGCTGTCACTTCCCATGTTCGATTATTTGTGTTCCGTTGTTTTATTTTGGAGGTGTGCGTGACGTGAAGGAGTTATCGTTTATATGCAAGATCGGGAGATAGTTGGTGACTTTTCTCTCCTAGGTCTCCTGGCCATATGGGTTAGGTAGAGCTCAGGTTCATGACAGAGGGCCGGCTAAGGTTGGCGACTTGGTGGATTAGACAAGTTGCCAGTAGGGTGGTGGTTTGGATCTCTAGCACCATTAAACAGGCTGTCGTCAGTACGGTTCGCAGGAGATGGGCTTCTCTTAGATGCTCAGGCTATCATCGTTACTTGGCGTTCGTGCGGGGTGCGGAGATGGATGGGTCTGGATTGAGTACTTGACCGAGTAAGTCGTCCAGATGACCGAGGTATTCCGCCCTATAACCAGTGGTACAATGGTTCCTTGCTTTCTAAGTGGATCTGGGTTGGAGATGTTTCTGTGTCACGAGTGATTAAGATCCCCGATTTTGTCAGAGATGCTCCGCATCTAAGTAAGGTGGGGAGAGTGTGGCGGACTGGCCACTGGGCTCGAATGTATGTTGTTTTAATAATATCTGTCTTATTGACGCGTTATCCGGTGATATAATGCATCGCAGGGCGTCAGCGGCCGATGCGTAAATGGTAGCACTAACGCGATATTAAAATAGCCAATAATTAAGTTTGAGCTTGTTTTTGCCATTCAAGCGATTTAAATTATTAATTAGAATAATTTTACACACTTTTCGGTCCAATAAATAAGGCCTAAAGCTAGGGCGGCGCTTATTATCATAGGTTGATTTCGATACCTTAGACACCTGTATTTGAGAAGGTGTGCGTAGGCTAGTATATAAGGAACAAGCCACGGTATAGTGTGGCGAGGGATAAGTATAGGCTGCCTCACGGTGTTTTGCCTATATTGTAGAGCGGCGTTACTGCGCTTTACATGTACAGCGACACGGTGCTTTAGTGTCGTTGGTTACCGGTTCGGTACAAGGCTAATCAGTGCGCTCCCGAGTGACAGCCGCTCCAAAGGCGGTCTGACCGGTGCTGGTAAACGCCGATTCAGCGGGGTTGGGCCCACCCTGTTGTAGATCGCGAAAGGTACCGAGTCTGATCGTGGAAGGCTGAATCGGGGAAAGACCGATCGTGAGGAATAAAGGCTCACAGGTCTGTGTCGGTAAAGTTCGGGGAAGGTGACCCCGCTGGTAAACCGTTCGATAGTCCGGGGAAGGCCCCGGCGGCTCCGTTCGATAAAGACTGGGAAGCAGCCCCAGTCGGTGGCCGTTCGGTAAAGACGGGAAAGGCGAGCCCGCCGGTGACTGTACGATAGAAAGACGGGAAAGATCCCGTTGGTATCTGGTTCGCGTTACAGGGAAAGACCGATCGTGAGAGATAAAGGCTCACAGGTCTGTATCGGTAGAGTCCGGGGAAAGGCCCCGTTGTTGACCGTTGGATATATACGCGGAAAGACCGCGCTGGTGACCGTCTGATAGACACGCGGAAAGGCCCCCGCAGTTGACCGTCAGAGATACACGCGGAAAGGCCCCGCTGTTGACCGTTAGAAATACACGGCCGGAGATACGCGGGCAAAGACCCGGTGTTGACCGTCAGATATAAACGGGCAAAGACCCGGTGGTAGCCGTCAGAGATACACGCGGAAAGGCCCCGCTGTTGACCGTTAGAAATACACGGGCAAAGACCCGGAGATACGCGGGCAAAGACCCGGTGTTGACCGTCGGAGATATACGGGCAAAGCCCGGTGGTAGCAGTCAGAGAGATACGCGGGCAAAGACCCGATTAGTGATAACTCAGTTCAAGTATCGTCAAATATTGGCTAACCAGTGCGATCCCGAGTACAGCAAAACTAATCACTCTTGGGTGTTGGATTGACCGCCGATTCGACAGGTTTGGGGCCCACCCTGCCGTTAGATCGCGAGCCGGTCTGAATCCCGATTGTGGAAGTTTAACAGGCTGAGTAAACCTCGGGGAGAGACCGATCGTGAGAGTTAGAGAAAACACAGGTCTGTATAAAAACGGGGAAGCAAAGACCCCGGTGGTGACAGTTCGATTTGTACGGGGAGGGTGACCCCGTTGGTACCGTTCGATAACATCGGGGAACTACCGGTAAATTTTCCATTCGCGGTCCCCGCGTTTGGTTCCCTTGCAGTCATAGTTACTCCCGCGGTTTACCGGCAAATATCCGTCCGGGAGACCAACCGCACGATTCGACCGCTGGGTGTTACGGTGTTCGGGACAGTTCCCACGGGGGAAAGATACACAGGTCTGTGTGCAATAACGGGGTAACAGTACTGATAGTTACTCCACTGGTACCGTTAGCAGAATCGAGTCTGTGTACTCAGAAATGAAGCCTACGAGTCTGTGAGCTCCCGGGAAAACACAACCGTGTAAAGGTTATGTAAACCGGGTAGGGATACGCCGCAACGAGAAGATACAGCGGGCCAGATCCCTAGGTGAAGAGTACGCGAGTTCCGGGTAAACGGTAGAATAAATCAGACCAAGAGATTAATCTCAAAGTTCGGATCGGGTAGTCGGGTACCCAGGTCCGAAAGAGACAAGTTCGCGTTTTACTAGCCGAGATTCAGCTAGTCAGAGTTCCTTGGTGAGGAGTACGATAATCCCATGTATGAAGGGAAACATTAAAGCAGACCAAGAGAGTGATACGTGAAGTCCGGGTAGTCGGATACCCCGGTAGAACATATTTGCTTGTCGTAACACGCAGCTCTGAGAACTGACTGAAGTGCGAGGCTGGGCCCCCTCGTGCGTAGGTCGGAACGAAGTTCTGTGTGTAGATAGCGAAGGGGGACCTTCACTATCAGTGTGCCATAGAGACCCCGCTCTCTTCCGAAGCAGAATTTATCACTGTGTTGGTCGATAATTGCCAACACAGAAGACGGGTAAGGAAACTTACTCCGTGAATGTGGTGCATGACAATATACGTGTGAGGCCGGTATGCCCTGCACGGAAAAGGAGCGAGAGACACGTGACGGTGGGAAGACGAGATGTCAAATGGACAGATGCCTAGACGACATGACATAGAGAGTTACCTTTGACAGTTGCCCAGTAGACCGGTGTCTAGGATGATGTTTTGTAAAGACTTGTCACATGTATTCCTTGTTCCCGATACTTAGAAAACGTTTGGTGTCCCTTACAAATGGCGATAGTTCAGGAGTCACGAGGTGTAGAATGGTACGTCAAAGTTCAGATCAGTTGGACAGTTGGAGGAAGCCCGTAGCTAAGAAGGCACACGAAGAGGGAAGACTGCTGCGGATTAGAGAACGAACCCTGTTCTGAAGGACGGCCATCCTGCAGGACGTTGCCCATCCGGCGACCGCGGAAGAAGCAGAGTCAGACCCAGAGACAGAACTGTATAGTGTTGCCTTTCTTAAGCGGCCAATCCTGAATCTCCTCTGATAGGAAATCCATTTCACGTTGAAAGCACACAAAGCAGTGACTCGGGGGTGGCTCCAGACGGGCAGTGGGCTGGAGTCGCCACCACCAGGAAACCCGTCCGGCGCGACGAGAGGGCAGGCGTCCGGGCGGGCGCGCAGAACGCCACACTACTACTCATTCGCACTTCCTATTTTCACCTAAGGCGCCTTTACAGCTATCCGTCGCTCTCTCTCATCTCCAATTTCCACTTCAATTGTCCATGCATTTGTCTGCTCTAGACTTGACTACTGCAATTCCCTCTTCATTGGTCTTCCCAAAGTCCGTCTTGCTCCTCTTCAGTCCGTTCTCAATGCTGCTGCTAGATTAATTGCCCGTCTTCCTCGATTCTCTCATATCACCACCTTTATGGCTGAAGAACTCTTTTTCTCTCCTATGCAAGCAAACACAAGTGCAAGAGGCCTAACCAACAGGAATTATAACGTCGTATCATATATATTTAAAGGTGTCTAAGTAAATCGTTATAAGTGTACTAGCATTAGATGCCTAACGACATCTTGTGGCTGCTAGGCCGTTGACTTCGACCTTCCTGGAGCTTGGATAGAAAATAGCATCAAGGAATTCATATGGCGCAGCGCAGGGCTGTCATACGTGAATGATGTAAATATATTTTACGACTTTTGTGTTTCTTCTATAAAATATCAATCTGTAATAAAGTTATATAGTGCCCCTTGAAATCTACTTATTGGCGCTCCCGACCCAGGGCCAGTCAAAAACAATTTTCAAAAATTTCAACGGTTAAAACAAAAACGTAAGAACTGTACAAAATAAATAAACGGTAAAGGCAGTCACGAGATATCGTTAAGACTGAAAACTAATACAAAGTGAGCGTCTAAATTAGACACCTTTAAGTCGTTTCTTTCCTCTGCTATAAATACCTCATTTTGTTCAATCTCTGGTTCCTGAAATTGCGATTGTTTGCTGTATTCTGCCATACGAACGGTGAAAACTGTTCACAATAATTATTAGACATCGTTTTTAACCCTCAGGCTACCAAGGTTTTTTTGCGACATCGGCTACCAAGGGGGGGGTGGTTACCACCCCCCCCCGGAATTTCGTGTTTGGTTTAAGATATCATATCATGTAATACAGCATTTGATTCAGCATTCATTTCTGAAAAGAATGGCATATTTAGTTGTAAAATATATGAATGCATCTCGAAATTATATAGTTTTTAACAAAGGCACCGGTCCATTTAACGATATCTGATATTATCGCACACAATTTGTACTATTGATCAATTAATATTATGACGTAAGGCCCTACATCGACACGCAAGACTGATATATATATATATATATATATATATATATATATGCACACACACATTATTACCGGTATATGTGTGTGTGTATATATATATATGCCCATAGACAATTACGATTGTTACGTAAATACTTGGACAAAAATATATAAATGATGTGGGTTTTGAAAATGAACTATGTATCCAAGAATATTCTAAATATAATAAATATAATGAGGCTTAATTTTCAACAATACAAACTATTCCAAAGTCTGTTTTAGTTACAGACAAAACCTAAAGGCGTGCAGCTATATCAACATGAAAACATGAAACAAGAAATTATGTAATTTTTCCCGGCAGTCAAAAAAAACGTCAGTGGTCCTTGCAGTTATTGCAAGTTACTTTCATTGTTTTGTGCGAATGCTTCCTGCAAACCGGCTTCTTGAACACTTCACAGCACTGCTTTACTCTGTTAGTATTCTGCTTCAACTGTTTATAGCCCTTCCCCATACCCAACCATATCGGTTTACGTTGTGATATTGCATCAGTGATTTTCACACTGAAAAAGCGTATTATTATTCATTATGATCACTTCCGGTTATCAAAAGACAAATAACTAAGCAAGTAAATATAACCCTAAATTCCCTCTAAAGAATGGCATAGTTGTTTCTCTTCCAGAAAGAATAATGAATACCTTTATAGTCGACAACAGCTAACAGCTGACGAGAGAAATTCCTGAATTCATAAGTGGTACCTAGGCTATATCGGGTATAACTTTTTTATGGCGTGGTATATCATCATGACTTTTACCTCAAAATTTGCGCAAATGGACCCCCTACAGCTACCTAAAATGTCAAAATTATATTCCATGTGCAAAAAAAGTTTTTCCAGAAAAACGTAGGGGGGGGTGGTAACCACCCCCCCCTTGGTAGCCCGAGGGTTAATGTCATTTTCTCTCTTTAAGGAGGAGGAGGTTGACAATGTTTATCTATGTATGTCGCAGTGTCGTTAAACAGAAACTTTACTATAGTTTTATTGATAGTTTGCACTGGATTACAAGGGTATATAAAATAAAGTCGACATCAAGCAAAACTCAAGATGTTGGAAAAATTGATCTACGGATCGAACAGTTTAACGACATCTTTGACATCGATTTTACCTTAGACTCTCCGTAGACACCTTTAGATCGCTTCATTCTGAGTTATATAAGCCTATTCGTCATTTCAGTTAAATCAGAGATCTCTGACGCTATACATACTGTGGTAGTGCCGGTCCAAAGACCGGAGAAAGGAGGAGGAGCAACCAACCAGTTTGATCAGTAATAAAGGTTACGTCAACGCTTTAACTACCTGCTGGATAACAGAATTTCTTTCCACTGATTTTGTCTCTATTAACACCATGAACCCAGAAGCCTCTTCAAAGCATGCACACAAACCAATGACGACGTGGAACGAATCAATTGCAATCCAGAAAATCAACTGATATACAATTACTTTTTTAATACGTTGACGGCCATAGCAGTCATAAGATGTCGTTAAACTTTTGGAGTAATAACAGTTTAGTCAGAAACCAGAGATTTAAAGAATGTTAACATCATTAGGCATAAAAACAAAGTCGTTCAACGAAGACTCCGATGGTTTGGACATGTAGAGAAAATGCCAGTTGACAGAATCCAACACAGTGCACTATATGCAAGGTTCGAATGGAAAAGACACAAAGGCAGAACAAGACTACGCTGGATAGATAATATAACTGAGGACATAACATCACTTGGACTAACATTAAGGGGGCAATAGACTTGACAAATGACCGAGGACAATGAAGTTCATTTATTCGTACCCATCGCCACCAAGTGCCTGGCGTCAGGAACTGATGATGATGATGATGATGATGATGATTATGATGATGATGATGATGATGATGATGATGATGATGATGATGATGATGATGACGACGACGACGACGACGACGACGACGACGACGACGACGACGACGACGACGACGATGACGATGACGATGATGATGATGATGATGATGATGATGATGATGATGATGATGATGATGAATATGAGATCAGTGACAACAGAAGATGACCGACCAGAGCACTCTATCGTCACATGAAGGAAATACCGAGGTGGAGAAGGTAAAGACGTGTATGGACAATGTATAAGAAATTAAGAAGATATTAACGCTTAAGGAATGAATATGAGAACTGCCACTGACACAATCAAAAACAGAACAAAATGGAGAAATCTTCTCAAACCTCATCGTCGGCACACACCTGACGGAAGAGAGAAGAAGAAGTGAGGTGAACGTTACAAAGAAAAATGAGTCGGAAAAAGGTGTGGGAAAAAGTGATGTAACGAAGGTTGTATCAACAGTTTAACTGCATGTTATGACATCAAAGGCCGTTGACGTCGATTGAACACTACTTACTGCAATTCTCAATTTTCAGGCACAACCAACGCTACGAAGTGACCAAATGAAACGATTTAAAAGTGTCTATCCTAACCTTATATACGTTGTAATCAGCGTTGAACTAGCTTTTCGGCTGACGTCATTTACGTCAATATTACCACATGTCAACTGGAAGAGCGATATTGGTGGGCGGTGTAAGAGAAGACTTAAAACCGGTTGAAAACAGCGAGCTTATATACCTGCCGAAAAACCTATTTAAAGGTGTTTATGTAAGTTTATGAAAAGCAGTCAGTGTTGAACGACATCTTGTGGCCACTATGGCGTTCGTGTCGATATTAACTAAATATGTTTTTTGTCAAATGGAAGAGCAGTATTGTTTCTTTTGACAGCAGGAGACAGTCATACCGGATAGATCCAGAATTTAACGACTTCCTATGGCAACATTGGCCTTTGATGTTCACACAAAATATTTTGATATTTTACAGCTCCATATTAATCAGTTATAACATGGATAGATGGGTGCCGAGTGTCATGACATCTTACGGCAGCAACATACGATCAGCATTCGCAAAAATAGTCTGCATATTAAAGTATATAAAGATATCGTATAAAGTTGTTGTTGTTCATTTAAAATTTACAACCATACATTTAACGTAATCAAATTATATTTTTCATTGCATCAGTAATTGTAGTTATAATAGAAAATTATCTGAACCCACCTTTGGGTTCAGATCATTTTGTGTTTTAACACCTTCGTGTTTTTAATATACTGGAACAGTTAAAAACCATATTTGGAGTAGTACGGAAGCCATTTAAGTGATTTTAGTGCGCTTGATGTATATAACGCCTGTGAAACATATCTTAAAGGTGTCGAAGGAGAGCATGCAATATTCAGCACTTTTGTGTCTGCCAACGCCGTTGATGTCACCTTCATCTAATCTAAACTTTAATAAGGATGGATGATACCTCCAGAGTTTAATCACAATGTTATGTACTCGAGACAATTGCCATTAACGTCTACAGAAATGATTTTCGAACAGTTTTCACCGTTCATATCTCTGAGAGCATCCGTCATTTATAAGATTTTAATAAATCGCTCTTCTGCTTTTACTTATAGGGCGAAAATCACACTTAAAAGAGGTGTCTTCTCATTATTGAGCAGTTTCACCTTCTCTTATATGGCATAATGCATCCTATTACTACAACTTATTGTGCTACGCCTTGGTCACCGCTTTAAACTTGAGCGAAATTACACAAATATAGCGGCAGATAAACTTAAACTAAAGGTGTGCAAAATCGCTACATTTTATCTGGTTTAGTACTTAGAAACATTTTGTGGCTGCAATGGTCATTTGACATCGACATGACGCTACAAAGCCGGGTTTGAAATCCGCCACTGACGGTATACACTCTGGTAGTGCCAGCCCAAAGCATTGCTAAAGAAGGAGAATGGATTCCGAGTTATACGACATCTAAGTGATGTAGCGGCAGCAACATCCGATCAGCATTCTCAAAAATATTCTGCATATTAAACTACCCAAATATCGTAAAAAGTTGTTATTGTTCATTTAATCTCTACAACTCTAAATTTAATGTAATCGAATTCTATTTCTTAAGAATTATTGCATCAGTAATTTTAGTTTTAATAAGTAAATGACCTGAACCCTACTTTGAGTTCTTAGGCCTAGACCACGCAACTTTTCACTTCCTACTAAAGATAATAGAAATTTTATTTCTCGTATCTTGTTTGATTGTTAACTTTATTATTCTATGACATTGCTGCTACTTGACTTGTATAATTATGTACCCTAATGCGGTCTGTCATTTCGCTTTTGAATAAACGAATATATACGTAAAATGCTAATTGTAGAGACTCAAAATCAACTTAGCTCAATCATGCGCTTGATATATATATATATATAGCTCCCGTTAAACATATTTTAAAGGTGTTGAAGGAGAGCACACAATATTCATCACTTAGCTTATTTTGTGGCTGCCAACGCCGTTGATGTCACCTTCATCTTGCCTTAATTTTAATAAGTATGGATGCATCGAAAGTATATGGCATAATGCAGCCTATTACTACCGTTTATTGTGCTCCGCCGTTCTCACCGATCAAAACTTGAACAAAATTACACAAATATAGCGGCAGATAAACTCGAAATGAAAGGTGTATTTTCTCGCAATTGGATGCTGGTGCGAGAGCTAACGACGTCTTATGACAACAAATGCCTTAAATGTCGACATAAATTAATTTAGCATAGTGTAACACTAAAGCTGCTCGTACTGTGGTAGTGCCAGTCCAAAGCCTGGAGTAATGAGGAGGGCGACGCTAATCATCTTTGTTAAGACGCAGTGTCGTTGATCAGCAACAAACCAACCAGTTTAATCAGTAACTAAAGACACATCAATGCCTTTGCTACCTGCCGGATAACAGAATTTGTTTTGACTGGTTTTGTCTCTACTAACACCATGAACCCAGAAGCCTCTTCAAAGCATGCACGCAAACCAATGACGTCCTGGTACGAATCAATTGCAATCAGGAAACTTAACTGATAGACAATTACGTTTTCAAAGACGTCGACGGCCATGGCAGTCGTAAGATGTCGTTAAACTTTTGGAGTAATAACAGTTTAATCAGAAACCACAGATTTAAAGAATGTTATTATTAAATCAGAAACAACAGAAGTATGGGCGAACGCAGGAAGTTTCTGGTGAGTCGAAATATTCGTATGGGGCCCAATTTTTGTAAAGGGAGCAAAATGACTCTTTTGCATAAAATAGCTAGATATTCATGAACACGAAACATGTTATAACTTTAAAAATAAACAATGGTTAAGGACTTACCTAAATAATTGGTTTTTTTGCAAAGAAAATCCTGTTGGCACTGTTGCAATATTCGTGATAATCAAAAGATTTATTTTTGTAAATATTTGCAAAATCCAGGATGGAATTACCTTTGCCCCGCTTCCCCCTCCCGACGTCCATTAGCAGAAAATTACTGACCAGAGCATTCTATAGCCACATGAAGGGAACATCGAGGCGGGGAAGCCAAAGACGAGTATGGACAATGTGAAAGAAGATCTTGACGCTCAAGGAATGAATTAAGAACTGCCATTGACACAATCAAAAACAGAACGAAATAGAGAAATCTTCTTCAACCCTCATCGTCGGCGCACGCCTGAAGTAAGAGAGAAGAAGAAGTGAGGCCGACGTCAACGGCCCTGGCAGCCACAAGATGTCGAAAAAGTGATTTAAGGATACAACAGTTTAACTACATGTTAGGACATCAAAGGCCGTTGACGTCGATTGAACACTACTTACTGTAATTCTCAGTTTTCATGCATAAACAACGTTACGGAGTGACCAAATGAAACGATTTAAAGGTGTCTATCCTAACGTTAGGCCTATGATATGTTATAATCAGCGTTGAAGTCTACACCCACTGAACGAGCTTTTGTAGCTGCCAGAGCCGTTGACGTCAATAATACCACGTCATTTCAACTGGAAGAGCGATATTCGTTTGGAAAAGTGGAGATAAACTTAACATCCGTTGAAAAAGCGACTACTTTATATATGCCGAAATATCAATGTTAAGGTGTTTAAGTAAATTCGACAGGTAATCCGGAAGGAGTTGGGACAGAGAGAAACACTGGTAGACAAGATCGGGAAAAGAAGACTGACATGGTTTCGGTATGTAACAAGACTGGACGACAAGAGACTACCACCAAGGGCATTACATTGCCACGTGGAGGGAACACGGAGTCGAGGAAGACAAACAAAGACATGGATGGAAAAAGTGATGAAAGATCTTAAAGAACAGGACATGGACATGAGAATGGCCCTGGATACTATCAGAGACAGGAAGAAATGGAGCCATCTTGTGAAAACCTCACCGTCGGCACACACCTGACGAAAGAGAGAAAAAGAAGAAGAAGTAGTAAATTCGAAGTTTGTGAACAGCAATCAGTGTTGTTGGAAGACATCACGTGGCAACAAGAAAGTTTATGTCGATATTACTCAGTTTAATATTATAATTATGTCAAGTGTTAGAGCGACATTAGTCGGTAGTCTGCATAGTTTCTGGTTAACGAAGATGATTACCGTCGACCTCCTCTTTCATGCTGTCTTAGGACTGGCACCTGTAAAGTAATTTCGGAGATAACAAGCGACTCAATAGCCAGCACCAACGGTTCAACGACAAAATGACATCATAGGGGCGACCAGCCATATTCTTGTTCTTCAATAATATTACAACAAAAGATTATGACAACATAATACAAACAGCATTTGCAAAAGTAGTTTGCACATTAGACTATGGTATCAGTATTCGTGCTATAACAAAGCGCATTTATAACGCGTCTCCACTGTGTCATTATTATCTCCCCTGCATCTACTCGCTTGCTCAAGGCGTTTGTGTTTCCACGGGGCTCATGCACCGAGGGAGTCTGAGGGCGCCTCTGAATAGTTCATGCTGCGAGAGGCGCCTTATAAATTACTAGATACGATACGATACGATGACTGTTATTTTAACCCAGAAAAATTACATTCCAAGGATTAGGAGAAAAAATTGTTTGAGTGACCCAATCCTGAATGTTCAACTTTCAGCTCAGTGAAAATTCCATGCAAAGCAACTGTATTTTTTATTTTCAATTTATTAATATTTCTAGCCATGGTTTCTCTCATCCGTGTATTTTGAAAATTAAGAAATGCAATCCGTTAAACACCTTTTTGTAGGCTTATATTGCCGTACATATACAAGAAGAAGCGCTCAGGAACAGCTTCATGGGTCTTCTCATGGAAGAAAAGTAAAAAGAAAATGATGAACGTACTAAGACTCACTGTTTAACGAAATCTTGTGGCTGCCAGGGCTGTACGTTGAAATCCTGCATATGTTATACATATGCATTCATTTCATGAGTAGAAAGGAAAGGAGAGGAAGCTTTCGTATATCGGGCATAATTTATGCTGCGGAAGAGTGGAGATTACCTGGAGAAGATTATCTAAGGCTTAGTTCCTGGATAAAGACCTTAAGGAATATCATGGGACACATTGGTAAGAAAAAGTTGCGATCTGGATTATCATCCAACCAGTTATTGATAGAGACATGAAACATAAGTGGATGGCATATTCGTAATCTCGAAATTTCTACAACGCTCACAAAAGCGAAGTCGCGGGAACCAGCTTATTCACAGGCGCTAGAATTGTCCGTGATGCAGCTAAAACCTTTGTATTGATGACAAGACACGATAAACAATACAACGGTCGCGTATGTAATTCCAAGATTTAAATGAAATCTAATGAGACAAAGACAGTTGATGCCTTTAAGAAAAACTTCTGTAAAATTTTCAAAAAGGTTGTTTCTGTTATCGCAAATTTTGGTCTCAGAAGGGATGGATCTAGCGAATGAATAAATAACGAAGTATATATATTATCGGTAGGATACGATTTAAAGGTGTTTAAGCACAGCTGCACAATCGTACTAGCATTCAAGGTTTAACGACATACTGTGGATCCCGTTGACATCGACCATAGCATTAACATATGTATTCATGCAGGACAAGAAAAGAAAGGAGTCTGCTTGGATTAATCAACAAGGGAAAGCGTCCATATTTCGGGCAGTTAACAGAGGCGTGTACTTTCTAGCGATGGGATGTTGTTGGATTGAGAGTTTAACAACATGTTATGACAACAAATGCCATTGACGTCGACAGTAACTAACAGATTTTTCCTTAAACTGTGCCGGCAGCTAACATAATTATTTGAGTCTCGGTTTCATTTGCTTGTTAGGTATACAAGAACCATCTGTGATTATTTCAGAAATTTTAAACAGAAATTCAAGTTAAATATTAGGGAGAAGGATAGAGTAATGGTTAAATCTCATGGCCAGGAGAGCATTAGGTTCGCGGTTCGATACCTGTAACCCCCATCTAGGGCGGCGCCTTGCATGGCTGCCATACCGTGTGTTTAATTAAAATTAATGTAATCTTACTGCGTCTGTCAGTTTGAAATAATAAAGAATATTATTTTATAGTGACAGCGGATTACGAACAGCATGATGCATATCTGTGAACTAAACGGAATTTCAATCTATAATGGTACGCAGACACTTAAAGAGATGTGTCTAACTGGAAGGTTGTAATATATATATATATATATATATATATATATATATATATATATATATATATATATATATATATATATATATATATATATATATATATATATATATATATATAACATTACTGACAAAATCTTTCCCTTACTGATAGTCTGATAAGGTTCATTTCACTTTTGCATGCAACCCAAACCAAGCAAGGTCCTAATGTTGCATTCTAACTTGTATGATTCAAAGTACGATTCGAAGTACTTTCCTGCGTGACAGCGTTGCAACAATTGCCAGAATTAGAAGAAAACTTTCTCACATCTTTAACAGACTCATATACATCGTTACCTTCGATACCTTCATCTGTACCTTCAGAATCTTTTAAATTTTCAGTCAAACCAGCTTGCAAAGAAGTAGCTTCACAGGCTGGTGACAAGATTTCTCGTATTAGAATCTCAGAACCTCATGCGAATGACCGCCTAGCCAATTGAAATTCAAGATAATTCTGTTCAGGAGCTTGCGTACCAACATACTAAGCTGTTGTTGTATATCGGCTTAACGACACTTTTTCATATCGAAGATGATCAGTGTCGGAGGCAGAGTACAACCTCGTACTCCACGTTTATATTGCGACCGAGCCACCCGCAGTAAAGATCCGTAAACATACTAAACATAGTAAAGATCCGTAAACATACTAAACATAGTAAACATACTAAGCATTTGTATTAAAGAGTTTATATAAGGTTGATTAAAACGAATTAAGGGTGTGTAAAAATTAAAACTAATGTCAGTTTTGATTAATGTTGAACAACATCTTGCGGGTTCCAAATTCGATTACGTCAATTTTGCCTAAAACATTTGGTCAATAGAAATTTTTTAACACCGATCAACTAAAACGACAGCTACATAGCCATAGAAAAATGAAAACTAGATCTCAAGGTAATCAGGGTTGGACGACACCTTAGAGCTGTCAGGACTGTTGATGTCGGCTTTACCTTTGACTCTGCCTAAGCACCTTTTAATCTGTTTTTGTGAGTTATTTATTAGTCAATTTCCCGTTTGTGGCTGTGAAAAAGGCTGCATAATGCTACATGAAACGTGAAAACTGTTCAAACTAATTCCATACCGCTTTCAATATTCAAAACGCCCTATAAGTAAAAGCAGAAAAGTAGAACTGTAAAGTAATAGATGTGTAATGATTGAAGTGTCAGTGGCCGCTTAATTGCGGTGGTTTTTTGGACTATGTCGTGGACAATTTTTCAGTTTCTTTTTGATGAGGAGTTTCATTTGTTGGACTGTTTCTCGCAGTGGTACGATTTACGGCACTAGTAATCGCGTGATTGCTTTGGGTTTCACGGACTCTGTTGGAGAACCCCTTTTGATTTCCTCTGGATGAGAAGTTTCCTTTGGACTGTTCTTCGAAGTACTCACGGATATTTGCGGTGTTTTATGAACTGTTCGAAGAACGATTTTCTTAGTTTCTTTTGATGAGAATCCTTTCTTTGGACAGCCTGTTCGCATTTATGAGTGGTGATCGGTGTCCCAGTTACCGTTTGATAGTGGAGTGCTCTTGAAGTGCGATTTTCGGAATAACGTCTCCGCCACTGCCTGTTCTCTGGTTGTGCAAGAGTCAAGCCTGGAGAAAGGAGGAGGAGGACACAAATCATCTTTGCTAAGACGCGGTATCGTTAACAACAACCAAACAACCAACCAGGTTAATCAGCAATAAACGATACATCAACGCCTTCAGTATACCTGCCGGATAACAGAATTGGTAGTTAAGTGTAAACCGTGACCATCTGCTGTATTATGGCATACGAACGGTCAGAACTGTTCAAACTAATTAGACATCTTTTTTAATTTCATTTTCGCTCTTTAAGGAGGAGGGTGGCCAGTTTACACTGCGTCATGGTTTACACTTCGCCCTCCTCCTTCGTCCAAGCCTGGAGAAAGGAGGAGGACGACGCTAATCATCTTTGCTAAGACGCGGTGTCGTTGAGCAGCAACCAACCAGTTTAATCAGTAACTAAAGACACATCAACGCCTTTGCTACCTGCCGGATAACAGAATTTGTTGCGACTGGTTTTGTCTCTACTACCACCATGAACACAGGCGTCTCTTAAATGCACGCACACAGACCAATGATAACCTCGAAAGAATCATCTGCAATCAAGAATATGAACTGATCTACAATTACGTTTTTAAAGAGACCGACGGCCATGCAGTCATAACTTCATAGGATGTCGTTAAACTTTTGGAGTAATAATCAGAAACCACAGATTTAAATAATATTAAGTATGAGATCAGTAGCAACAGTTGATTACCGACCAGAGCACTCTATGGTCACACTGAGGCTGGGAAGATGTGAAAGGAAAGAAGATCTTAAGTGTCAAGGAATGAATATAAGAACTGCCACTGACACAATCAAAAACAAAACGAAATGAAGAGGTCTTCTTCAAACCTTATCGTCGCAACACGCCAGAAGTAAGAGAGAAGAAGTGAGGTCGACGTCAGCCTTTGGGTTAAGATTAGTTTTGTGTTTTAACACCCTTTTGTTTTTAATATATTGGAACAGTTAAAAGCTAAACTTAGAGTTGTTGCAAGGAAACCAAATAACTGCCTAGAATTTAATAAGGATGGATGCATTGAGAGTTTACTCACAATGCTATATGCTCGCAGCAATAGCCGTTAACGTCTACAGAAAATTTATTCTGGAACAGTTTTCTCCGTACGTATCGCCATAGCCTATACATCAACCAAAAGGATGTATTAAATCTCTCTTTTCTTCTGCTTGTACTTATAGGGCGAAGATCGCACTTAAAAGAGGTGTCTATTTATTTTTGAGCAGTTCTCACCTTTCGTATATACATAATGCAGCCAATTTCTACAGTTTATTGCGCTCCGCCGCTGCGGCTCTCACCGCTTAAAACTTGGACAAAATTACACAAATATAGCGGCAGATACACTTAATTTAAAGGTGTGGAAAATCGCTACATTTTGTCTGGTTGAATACTTAGAAACAGAACGTCTGATTTAAGGCGATCGATCATCGCTCTCCTTGGTCGCTCGCCTAGAAAAGGTTGCGACGAGCGATTTACAGCTCACCTAGCCGAAGGCTTCTCACCGTCGGTGACAGTCGGTCGTCGCTCGCTGAGCTTGAGTTAGACTCCAAGACACTGGCGTAAACTTGTCCAAAAATATTGGGGGGCATTTGGGTATTTATTCTACACTTGTTGCATTAAATGTACAGTCCATCTCAATTATTGGGCGGCACGTGCCCCGGCTGCACCCCCCCGAGTCTACGCCTATGCTCCAAGACGTTAGACGAACCTAGAGCCAGACCATTATTTTATTTACCTAATTGAGATTACTCTAATTTACTTACTTACGAACAAGCTAAAAATGAGTGTTCAACGTATGCCGATTCGAAGGCTCAACCAACGTTGTGAAATCAGCCGTCACACGTCATCTTACGTCAATGGTAGGTTTCTAGTGAATGTTCATACATTCATTCATTCTGAGAATTTATATAGCACCTGTTCAAGAGACCTACTCAGGTAACGGAACTGAAGTTAGATGAGTACTACATGCGCCTATACCAAAATTTACGAAAACGATACACAAAATATGCTGTACACAAAAGCTCCCGAGGTCGACCGCGCATCGCTCGCCTACTCGATCCAGCGCGACTGATTTTCAACCCGACTACTATTTTCATATCAGACGCACTGGAAACATTTTGTGGTTGCAAGGGTCGTTTGACATCGACTTGACGTTACGAAGGCGAGCCTGAAATGCGTCACTGACGGCATACACTCTGGTAGTGCCAGTCCAGAGTCTTACTAAAGAAGGAGGGCGACGATAATCATCTTTCTCGTGAAGCAGCGCCGTTAAACAGCAACTATCCAACCATCCATTGTTAATAATTTAGTTAGACCGACATGTAAAAAATCATTCAAATGTCTATGTCAGGTGATCGGTGCATCTAACGAATAAACGAAATATGAAAGATATATAACATCGGTAAGAAGCAATTTAAAGGTGCTTAAGAACAGCTTCAGCACATCTCATTTTGTGGCTGCTTACACAGATATAACATGAATGGATGGATGGATGGGTCCCGAGCTTACCGACATCTTACGGCAGCAACATACGATCGCCATTCGCAAAAACAGTCTGCACATTAAACTGTTACAGATATTGTATAAAGTTGTTATTGTTTATTTAAACTCTATAAACATAAATTTAACGTAATCGAATTATATTTACAGATTACAGATTTTTATATATGTAATTTTAGTTTTAATCGGTAAATGATCTGAACCAAACCTTTGGGTTTAGATCTTTTTGTGTTTAACACCTTTGTGTTTTTAATATACGTGAAGAGTGAAAAGCTAGATTTTGAAGCGCAAGAAACCAATTAACAGAATTTAATGCCCTTGTTTTATACATAACGCCTGTGGTATGAAGTTTAAAGTTGTAGAAAAAGCAGCATGCGATATTCAGCACTTGGCTCATTTTGTGGCTGCTAACGCCGTTGATGTCACCGTCATCTTGCCTAAAATTTAACAAGCTTGGATGCATCGAGAGTTTAAGGATATATACTCCCAGGAGGGGCTATTGGTATCTACAGAAATTATTTTCGTGCAGTTTTTCACCGTTCGTATCGCATATTGCACCCATCAGAAGGTTGTAGTAAATGAGCCTTCTTCTGCTTTTACTTATAGGGCGAATATCACAATTAAAAGAGGTATCTACTTATTTTTGAACAGTTCTCACCATTCGCATTATATGGCATAATGCAACCTATTACTACTGTTTTGCTGTGCTTCGCGTTATCACCGTTTAAAACTTGAACAAAATTCCACAAATATAGCGGCAGATACACTAAAATTAAAGTTGTCCAAAATCGCTAACATTTCTAATAATAATAATAATAATAATCTTTTTCGTTACTAATTCAAACCGACAAACGCAGTAAGATTACATTGAGACAGGTTCAGTAATCAATATCTTAACTAAACACACGTTGTTGCAGCCATGCAAGGCGCCCCCCGCGAAGGGGTTGCGGGAATCGAACCGCGTACCGCTGCTCTCCTGGCATGAGTGTTACCATTACTTTATCCCCTTCCTGTTTAGTACTTAGAAACATTTTGTGGCTGCAAGGGTCGTTTGACATCGACTTGACGTTACGATGCCGGGTCTGAAATCCGTCACTGACGGTATATACTCTGGTAGTGCCAGTCCAAAGCCTTGCTAAAGAAGGAGGCGACGCTAATCATCTTTGTTTTGAAGCAGCGTCGTTAACCAGCAACTAACCAACCATCCATTGTTTAGTTACACGGACATGCAAAAAATCCTGCTAAGGTCTTACTCTAGGTATTGTGTTCGATGAATCTAGCGAATGATCGAAATACGAAAAATATACAGCATTTGTAAGATACAATTTAAAGGTGTCTAAGCACAGCTTCAAAATTGTAATAGTATTCAAGGTTTATTGAGATAACTTGAATGCAGTTGACATAGACCTTATATCAACATACGTATTCATGCAGGATTAGAAAGGAAAGGAGTAGAACGGAGTCTACTGGGATAAATCAAAAAGGGAATGCTTTCATTTTTCTGGCGGTTAACAGAGACGTGTACTTTCTAGCGATTGGATGTTGGATCGAGCTTAACGACATCTTATGAAAAAAAATGCCGTTGATGTCGACATAAGATCGTTTAGCATAGTGTAGCATTAAAGCTGCTCGTACTCTGGCAGTGCCAGTCCCAAGCCTGGAGAAAGGAGGAGGGCGAATCTAATCATCTTTGTTAAGACGTAGTGGCGTTGAACAGCAACCAAGTAACCAGTTTAATCAGCAATAAAAGATACATGAACGCTTTAGCTACCTGTCGGATAACAGAATTTCCTTCGACTGTTTTTGTCTCCACTAACACCGTAGAAGACTCTGAAATATATGCATGCAAACCAATGATGATCGTGGAACGATCCACTTGCAATCAAGAAAATCAAATGATATACAATTACGTGTTTCAAGACGTCAACGGCCATAGCAATCGTAAGATGTCGTTAAACTTTTGGAGTAATAACAGTTTTATCAGAAACCACAGATTTTAAGAATGTTAATAATATGCGATCAGTGATAAGAGAAGATTTCGGACCAGAGAGCACTCTGTGATCGCATGGAGGGAACACCGAGGCGGGGAAGACCAAGAAGTGTATTGACAATTTAAAAGAAGAACTTAACGCTCAAGGAATGAATATGAGAACTGCCATTGACACAATCAAAAACAGAAGAAAATGGAGAAATCTTCTTCAAACCTCATCGTCGGCACACACCTGACGGAAGAGAAAGGAAGAAGTGAGGTCGACGTCAATGGCCCTGGCAACCCAAGATGTTGGAAAAAGTGATTTAAGGATACAACAGTTTAACGGCATGTTATGACATCAAAGGCCGTTGTCGTCAATTGGAAAAATATTTATTGCAATACTCAGTTTCAGGCATAAACAACGCCACGAAGTGAACAAGTGAAACGATTTAAAGGTGTCTATCCTAACACTCTGTATACAGCCACTGAAGGAGCTTTCGTAGCTGATGGGGCAGTTGACGTCAATAATATTACCTCATCATCATGTCAAGTGGACTAACGATACTGCTAAAATACTTAATACCCGTTGAGAATGTGACTCTTTTATAGTTGCCGTAAAATCTATTTAAAGGTGTCTTTGTGAATTCGAAGTTTATGAAAAGCAATCAGTGTTGAACGATATCTCGTGGGCACCAGGGCGTTCTTGTCGATATTAGATTAATATATCATTTTTATTTTGTCAACTGGAAGAGCAGTATTGTATCTTTTTACAGTTGGAGACAGTTATACCGAATGGATCCAGAGCATAACGATATCTTATGGCAACATTGGCCGTTGACGTCGACAGAAAATATTTTGGCATTTTACAGCTCTATATTATACAGTTATAACATGGATGAATGGGTCCCGAATTTAACGAAATCTTACGGCAGCAACATACGATCAGCATTCGCACCTTTGAGTTCAGACAATGTTTGTGTTTTAACACCTTTGTGTTTTTAATACACTGGAAGATAAACCAAATAACTAAATTCGCTGCGCTTGATATTTATATATAGCGCTTGTGGCATGTATTTTAAAGGTGTCCAAGGACAGCTTGCAAAATTTAGCACAAGACTCATGTTGTGGCTGCCATCGCCGTTGATACACCTCTATCTCGCCTAGAATTTAATAAGGATGGATGCACCGAGAGTTTAAGGATATATGCTCCCAACAAAGGCCGTTGATGTCTAAAGAAATTATTTTCAAACCCTTTTCACCGTTCGTATGGCACAGTGCAGCTGTCAGTAAGTAAGTAAGTAAGTAAGTAAGTAAGTAAGTAAGTGAGTAAGTAAGTATTCTTTAATGAACCATCTGCATACGCACTATGGTTTACAAACATGTTATGCAGTTATAGGCGTGAAACACAAAAAAATACAAAAGGAGAAAACTAAAAGGGAAAAAAAGTATTATAGAATGGCGAAGAGAAATGAGGCCTAACAAATGTGTGGGATTCATACGGTTATAATAAAGGAGCTCTCTTCTGCTTTTAATTATCACACTTAAATGACGTACCTTGTTTTTTTGTAACAGTTCCCACCGTTCGCCTAATTTTATGGCATAGTTTAGGCTATTACTACCGCTTTCTATGATCCACTTATCTCATCGATTAAAACTTGAACAAACTTGCCAAAGTATAGCGGCAGAAACAGTTACTCTTAAATGAAAGGTGTGCAAAACCAAAAATTGTATAGTCCTGTTTAGTACTTAAGAACATTTTGTGGCTACAAGGTTCGTTTGAACTCGACATGGTCTTACGTGGCCGGGTTTGAAATCCGTCACTGACCGTAAACACTCTGGTAGTGCCAGTCCGAAGCCTGGACAAAGGAGAGAGGAGGGCGACGTTAATCATCTTTGTGTTGACATAGCGTCTTTAAACATATACATATATATATATACATACATATATACATATAGTATATACACACACGTACATACATACATACATACAAACAAACTTGCACGTATACATTGCAAACATACGAGCACACACACTCACACACGCGCACACACACACACATATATACATATATATATATATATATATATATATATATATATATATATATATATATATATATATATATATATATATATATATATATATATATATATATCAACATTCACCCTGTACATACGTCCATGCATAAGACATGAGTAGGCCTACCCCAGATTTTCCCAACTGGTTTTAATAATAAGTCCCACGGGTCCAAGTGCACCAGATGGCGACAGACAAACAGACAGGCAGGCAGAGACAGACAAGCGTGCAGGCAGGCAGGCGGACAGACAGACACACAGGCAGACACACAGGCAGGCAGGAAGACACAGGCAGACAGACAAATAGATATATATGCAGATACACATACATATAGACAGACACATAGATATACATACAAAGCAACAGAGGACAAACAGTTCGTGAGAGATGACAACCTTGAGAAACGTGTGAGAAGAAATGAGAAAACGGAGGAAAGATGAACAGAAGATGAGAATGGAGGAGGAGGAGGAGGAGGAGGAGGAGGAGGAGGAGGAGGAGAGGGAAGAAGGTAAGAATAAGAGTATGGGTGGAAGAGTTTAGGACAGAAGAGAGAAGAGGAGAGCATAGGAGAGCAGACAGAAGAGAGGAATGGAGAGCAGAGCAGAGCAGAGGAGAGGTGAGGAGAGGTAGAGCAACGAAAGGTCAGACGCACGAGGGAAAAGAGAAGGAGGATGCCATGGAGAAGATGCAAAAGAGCAGAAGATATAATACAAGGGTATCCTATCGTAAGGGCGACTTCGAAAGGGCGACCATCAAAAGGGCGCGTTCAAAAAGGCGCCGCTCATAAAGGTGCGTGTTTAAAAGGGCGCCAATCAAATGAGCGCGCTGTTAAAAGGGCGACAATCGAAAAGGCGAGAAAGTTCGCAGTTGGACAGACAGTATTTTAACCTCGGCTATGGTATAATGTACTCTGGTCGGACGATATATAAATGAAGGTTTTAAATGAAAAACTTACAGTGTTGTTTTAGGATTCGCACAAGTTAGGTTCTCATATACATGTAATATAACATTTTACAGTAGATTATATAAATTGTATAACCCAACAGATTTTGGTCGAAGTTCATCGAAAATATGTTGCTGAAGAAGTTTGAGAATGCAACTAGAATTTGTAAAGAGCAACAAAGGTCGAGATATGTTGCTTGTTGATGGTTGTACATTCAGACTTGAAAACATTGAACGAAAAGAAAATTGGCGCTGTCATACAGAAGATGATATTATGACAACATTTGAAAAACAAACGTTGTTATTGTTATTAGTATCTCTAAATACAGTAGTAATAACTATGGCAATATCAATAAATAACGTTGGTTTAACATTTGAAAAACAGATTTTGTTATTGTTATTATTATCTCTAAATACAGTAGTAATAACTATGGAAATATCAATGAAATTACGTAGAACTAATATTTGAAGAAAAGAATTTAAACCTATTGTTCGCCTTTTCGATTGTCGCCCTTTTAATAGCGCGCTCTTTTGATCGGCGCCCTTTTAAACACGCGCCTTTATGAGCGGCGCCTTTTTGAACGCGCCCTTTTGATGGTCGCCCTTTCGAAGTCGCCCTTATGATAGTAAATCTAATACAAGAAGAGGTCAGAGGAAATGAGCACGCAAGAGGAAAGGAGAGGATTTTGGAGAACCACGCCCTGACCGACCGTGAATGTTGAACGAAAAATGAAATATGTATATAATCGGAAAGACCCGATTTAAAGGTGTTTAAGCAACGCTCCTTCGTCGTGGATGATATGGCTGTTTGCGTCGTTTTTGCCTTATAATAAGGCTTCCTC
Source organism: Allolobophora icterica (assembly GCA_963556255.1). NCBI lineage: Eukaryota > Metazoa > Annelida > Clitellata > Crassiclitellata > Lumbricidae > Allolobophora > Allolobophora icterica. The sequence continues at coordinate 64,067,424 of OY744610.1, read as the reverse complement.
ATTAAAAACTTATTGTAAAGGAAGCCCAACGGTTTTTTTACAGTCATCTAGTGACATCAAATGTCGCTGACGATGCCCCTACCGACTGAAAGAAACTGAGAAAATACGGAGTCAGGCGATTTAACCCTTTTAATATATCGTCACTAATGCTTAACGACATCTAGTGGCTGTCAGAGCCGTTGACGTCGACCTTGTCTAACACATAAGCATATTCAGTGAGCGATTACACACCCAGGTACAGTGTGCATAGCTTCCGTGTAGCGAAGATGATTATCGTCAACCTCCTTTATCTTGTGTTGGGACTGGCGCCTATAATTTAGTGACGGAGATAACAAGCGACTCATAACCAGCTTCAACGGTTCAACAACAAAATGACATAATAGGGCGACCAGCTATATTCTTGTTCTTCAAGTTAATAACAAATTATGACAAGGTCATACAAATAGCGTTTGCAAAAGTAGTTTTCTTATTAAACTGTGGTATCAGTGTATTCGTGCAATAACAGAGCGCAGTTATTACGCGTCACTGCTGTGTCATTATTACAATTATTATTTTTAACCGAAAAGATTATATTTCAGGATTACGAAAAAGAGTTACTTATTTGTACCATTCCACAAAAAACATCACGACATAATCATACATCAATTTACAAACGAAGCCCAACAAAAGCTTAAGATAATACAAGTTAAACTCCTATATTCCAATCTGCCATTGTTTTTTAAATCGTCATACAGTCTATTTTATTACAACAGTTATTAACACCATGAAAGTTTGAGAGAGTGTCCAAATCTCGAATGCTCAACTTTCAGCTGAGCGAAAATTCCAAGAACAGCAATTGCATTTTTTATTTGTAATTGATTAATATTTCTATCCTGGGTTGCACTGATCCCATGAAGTTTTTGAAAATTAAGAAAACCAGTCCCTTAACTACCTTTTTCTATCCCTTCATACACCCTATAAATAAAAGAAGAATCGCCCAATAAGAACTTAATTAGCTTCTTCAGGGCACAACAGTAAAAAGAAATGACATTAAAAAGTGGAATGAGTTAGGTATGCAAGAGCAGTAGAAAGGAAAATTCCGTTGCTGAGCATGTGAGTCCGTGAGACACCGCAGGAGTCTTATGTAGAGTCATCCTCGATTCGGATGTCCGCAAAGGGGAGGGTAAGACCAAATGCGGACAAGAAGCAGGGACGGGTCCTAAGTAGGTTTCTTCACAAACGTTTTTAATAGACGGTCCTTATTTCGTCCAATTCCCAAAACCGATGCGCGCATGCATATTAAATTAGCTAATTAACTACGAAGTTGTAATGTTCATTTGTATGAGACTGATTTTCGTTATGTCTATGGATACTTAATGCCAGTTTAAATAAAAGTTAACCTCATCGTATGGCTTCAATAAAAATGAATAATTGTCTCTTCTCTTTAAGTCTTAATATAATATCATCTGTGTGACTTTGCGCGCGTTAAAAATGTTTTTGATAATAATAATATAGCGCTGATTGATGTTTTCGGTCGATCATGTTTTAAAAAAATGGATTGGATCGAGAATTCCACGATATCTTATGGCAACAAAGGCTGTTGACGTCGACAGATTTTTTTAGAACAGTTCCCACCGTTCCCATATTCAATACATTTCCGCTCTTCTGCTTTTACTTATGGGGCAAATACCTCACTTACGTAATCATAGGCGCCCACAGGTTTAAAAAATTGGACGCACACCCCTCTCGTAAACAATAATATGGCCGCCTGCCCGCTTTGCTACCGTAGATATAAGTAAGAAAATTGAAATAGCTGTCATAGATAGAGTAGTGAATAGTGACAAGCTTTAAAAAATCAATTAAGATAACTTCCGATGCTTTGACATGTCGTATTGCCGTTTAACAAAAAATATCGATGCGATGCCTATATTCCATGTGTGGATTTGATTTGGTGGGTGGACGCACGTGCGTCCAATGCGCCACGCTGCGGGCGTCCTGTATATGATCCAGAGATTAGATTGGAAGCCAAGACTTCAGCGACAGTTAGTGAGGCTAAAACCGTTGACGACTTTAGGATCAAACATTTGTACAATTTTCACCGAATTTTTACTTGTTACCACAAGTTAAGACAGCGAACGGAAAATGAAGAATATTATAGCATTGGAAAGACACAATTTAGTATATGTATTCATGTAGGAAAAAACTTCAAAGAAGCGGACAGGAGTCTACATGGAATTGTCAAACAAAGGAAGCTTTCATGTTTAGTCCATGTACTGCGGAAGAATGGAGGTTATTATATCCGAAAAGGCACAATTTTCACCCAAGTTGTTTTGTTACTGCAATTTGCTCTGAAGGATGCGGAAACTTTCACCTAGCATTCGAGCGAAAGTGAAATATATATAGCAACGGTTAAATACGATTTAAAGGTGTTTAGGCGGAGCTTGTCAATTGTGCTAGAACTCAGTGGTTAACGACATCTTGCGGTTGCCAAAGTTGTACGCCGACGTCGACCTTATAATTATCATCATATGCATTCTTCCAGGATTCTACTTGGATTAATCAGACACAGGAAGCTTTCATATCTAAGGCAGTGGTTGTTTTTCCTACCGCAGTTAAATTGGTCGTGTACCAGTGTTTAATCTAGTCCCCCTCTTCTGAGGGGGAAACAAGGTTTGTTGGGGTGGGGGATCAACAACGGCGACATTTTTCGGAGAAATTTCATCAGAGTTCAAACGCCAAAAAATTTCTTGGAGTTTAGGAATTTCATCTTTCAAAGTTAGAATTTCATCTTCAAAAAAAGTTGATGACCTTTTTTTAGTCATTCGTCCCATTTTTTTCGAACTTAAAACTTTGACGACCTTTTTAGGAATTCATCTCTATTACTCGTTCGTTTCCTCGTCTCTGGGGGGGGGGAGCACAACATGTATCCTGGGGATCCTGGGGGGAATTTTCTTCCACAAAACAGTCTATGCATTATAATATTGCCGGCCTCTGGGGGAGACATAAATCCCGGGGGTGGAAATTCCCCCCCCCCAAATGACGTCTAGATTTAACACTGGTCGTGTACTGTCTAGAGATATGATGGATGGGTCGAGATTTAGTAACATCTTATGGCAACAAAAGCCGTTGACGCCAAAATAAATTAGTTTAGCATAATGCAATACCATCGTTTTCATTGTATTGCATACATTTGTAAATTCTCATCAGCGGCTTTTGTTGTCATAAGACGACGTTAAACCTTAGAATTAGCCTAATTTTTTGGGGGGCCCGATAGCGCATTGGATAACATCTGGCGTAGAGTGCGAGAGGTACAGAGATCGAGTCCCATAGGCGGACATGCTTTGTAGGCTGCAAATTGCGCCGTGTATTGCAGGCTGTCTGTTCTGTTAGTAGTTAAGATTTATCGCATAACATGTATTTGTACAGCGCAGTGCGTTTGCAGGCGCTTAATTAAAGAATAAATATTATTATTATTATTATTATTACTAAAGAAAAATCACTTAGCTATCGCTAGCGTTACTGCCGACGTCAACGGCTTTTGATGGCACACGATGTAATCAAACAATGGAAACTACTACTTGTTTTTGTTTCGCTTAAATTCAGAGGTTTTTCAAATCGACATCAACGAAACTGGTACCGTAGCTAAAAATGTCTCTAAACACTAATCACAAATTGATAACAGCTTGATCCACTTACACACCCTTAAATCGTGTTTATCGATGGCATATAAATTTAAAACACGCCACATAGCCTTTGAACCAATATGTAAAATTGGCAGTCCCGAGATGTCGTTAGAGGCTGGAAACTGATATAAATGCGCTTTTGTATTAGACACCTTTAAGATGGCTCTTTAGTGTCCTATAAATAAATCATTTTGTCCAATGGCAAGATTGAATATTACAAGATTGAGCTGTAATATGCCAAACTAATTTCTGTCGACGTCAACAGCCTTTGTTGCTATAAGATGTCGTTAAACCCTGGATCCAGTCCAGATTCCGCAATAATTCCTTGACATTGATCGCAAAAAAGAAGACCACACTTAACGCCCGTTGGAAAGCGACTACTTTATAAGTGACAAAGTCTCTGTTTAAAGGTGTCTAAGTAAATTCGAAGTTTGTGAACAGTAATCAGTGTTGTTGAAAGACATATCGTGGCCACCAGGGCGGGCATGTAGATATTAATTTAGTTTTATATTATATGTCAACTGGAAGAGTAACATTGTTATTTTTTTTACAGAAAAAGTCAATCATCCCGGATGTATCCAGAGTTTAACGACATCTTATGGCAACAATAAAGGTCGTCGACGTCGGCAGAATTTTTTTTGGCATTTGCAGCTCTATATAGTTAATGTTTAACGACAGCTCTAGTTAATGTTTAACGACAGCTCTAGTTAATGTTTAACGACAGCTCTAGTTAATGTTTAACGACAGCTCTAGTTAATGTTTAACGACAGCTCTAGTTAATGTTTAACGACAGCTCTAGTTAATGTTTAACGACATCGTGTCATAACAAAGATGATTAGCGTCGCCCTCCCCCTTTCTCTAGACTTGGAACTGGCACTGCTAGAGTACGAGCAGTGGGGAGTTCGTCCTGTGAAATACTGCTTAAAAACGGGAGACGTGTTCTAAACTCCGGCTTTGCGAGGACTAGGACGAGGAGGAAGAGACAGGAAGAGAAGGAGGAATGGGAAGAGAAGGTGGCGGGGAGTAGCTAAGGGGAATTGGCTGGTTGTTGCTGTGGTGTTCGCCGAGGCGTGATAATAAATCGAAGTGGTTGAAGTTACAAAATGCTGCAATTACTTCTGAAATCAGATGACCACTCTGTCGGTCAGTCTCACAGTCCGGAATCTGATGTCTGGTCGAAGCAGAAACTATTGAGACTCGCCGTTACAAGTGTCTAGTGTGTCAGGTCTTGATGTCGATTTAAATGCTGTTCATCTGAGTTTATATATATCATCGAGAAAAGCGATTTAAAGGTGTGTAGGGGATCCGATGTCATTTTGTGATTGCTGTTGAAAGACATTTTGCGGATGCCAGGCCAGTTGAAGTCGATTTTACTTTATGTTCATAGATATATAATGCCAGTTTAAATAAAAGGTAACGACATCGTATGGTTTCTATGGCTGTTCAATAAAGTTGAATTATTTTCTGTTCCGTTTTACTTCTTAATTTCTGATCCTGTGTATATCGCTGGTTGATGTCTAATGTCGCGTTTAACAAAAATGGAATATATCCAGAGTTTAACAGCAGCTTATGACATCAAAGGCCGTTGATGTTGACAAATTTTACTATTGAACAGTTCCCACCGTTCGCATATTCAATATTCGTTCTTCTGCTTTTACTTATAGGCCAAATATGTCACTTGCGTTTATAATCTACAGATTGGAATAGAATGAAAGATTTCAACTACAGGTAATGAGACTTAGGCCGTTAAACTCGTTAAGAAGAACTTCTGAACAATTCTCACTTAAGTTGTTTTTGCAACCACAATTTTCTATTAATTTATCTACCAATGAAACTAAATATGAAGAATATATAGCATAGGAGATATACGATTTAAAGGTGTTTAATCAGAGTTGTGTAATTGTACTATAACTCACTGTTTAACGATATCTTGTGTCTGCTAGGGTTTTACGTTGACATCTTGCATATGTTATACATGTGCATTCATACCGGTGTAGAAAGGAAATGAGAGGAAGCTTTCATATCTCGGGCATAATTTATGCGGCTGAAGAGTGGAGATTACCTGGAAAAGGAGATTATCTAAGGCACAGTTCCTGGATAAGAGCTCAAGGAATGTCTTGGGATGGATGTGTAACATAAAGTTGTGGACTAGATTATTATTCGACCGGTTATTGATAGAGACATGAAACATAAATGGATGGAGCAGAATTGTCCGTGGTGCAGCTAAGCCCAAGACCAGGCACGATTAACTTTACAAGGTTGCGCATATAATTCCAAGATTTAAACGACAGTTAATGAGACATAAGGCCGTTGACGTCTTTAAGAAAAACTTCTCTATAAATTTAGACGAAGTTGTTTTGTTACTGCAGTCTGGATTTTAGTGCCATGTTACTAGCGATTGAACGAAAATGAAAGCTATGTAGCATCCGTATGATATGATTTAAAGGTGTTTAAGCACAGCTTCGTAATTGTACTAGCATTCAAGGTGTGACTGCCGTTAACATCGTCCTTAACAAATGTATTTATGATGTAGGATTAGAAAGAAAAAGAGTAGAAAGGAGTCTACTTGGATTAATCAAAAACAGGAAGCTTTTATATTTCGGGCAGTTAACAGAGGCGTGTACTTTGTTGGATCGAGAGTTTAAGGACATCTTATGACAACAAATGCCGTTGACGTCAACAGAAATTAAGTTAGCATAGTGCAGCATTAAAGATGCTCGTACTCCTCTGGCAGTGCCAGTTCCAAGCCTGGAGAAAGGTGGAGGGCGACTCTAATGATCTTTGTTATTACACAGTGCCAAAATAATTTATATATGAAAAAACAGGTGACACAGCTAGGTACAATTGTTAGCTGTTGGCATCAAAGGCCTTTGATGCCATAAGATGTCATTAAACTCTTCAGCCATTCGTCCATCCTGTACTAATATACTATATTAAAATTTAAACGGTTGAAATAAAAACGTGGTAGCTCTTCAAAAATTGTTAAACAGCAACAGCAGCCACGAAAATGTCGTTAAAGACTGGAAACTAATACAAAGTGCGCTTCTATAATAGACACCTTTAAATCGTATGTTCACTAAGCTATAAATTAATCATTGCCGTTCAGTGGGTTCAGTCGGTAATACAGATTTTCCTTAATAAAAAAAAATTAAAATTGAAAAAACTGCCAAATTTCTGGGAGTTATTTTTGACTCTAAATTAAATTGGAAGCACCATATAGAATACATTGTTACCAAATGTAAAAAACGAATGAATATAATGAGAGCTGTATCTGGGTATAGATGGGGGGCATCCAAACGAGCCCTCCTATGCATTTATAAAGCTATAATTAGATCAGTTCTTCAATTCAATTCAATTCAATTCAAAGATTTTTATTGCTTCCAAATAACGTTTGTACAAACAACAAGCAATGGTACAGCACAAAGAATTCACGTCTCTGGTCGCAAAAGGTGACCCCCAAGGGAAGGAAAATCCCGCTGAGTGGGGACACCTACTTGGTTCCGTTACGATGTCCAAGAGACTGTCGAGGTTAGAGTTGCTTCCTCCTAGGTTACAGGTAACATCCCAGTATTCCAATAGCAGGAGAAGCCTAGGAGGGAGGCGAGTTATTAATAAAAAATAAGGCATATGAAAAAGCTTAACTAAACTTAACTATCCCACTCACAAACGAAAAGTAAGTAGGTTAAGTTAGGGCCCAGATGCGGACGTGTGCCCCCCAGACCCGTCGTAGTCCTAATGAATGGGGTGGTTCAATCATCCTTCAACAAAAACTCTCTCAGTCGGGCTTTGAATAAATGGACGTTAGCAGAATGACGCACAATGGGAAGTATCCCATTCCAAAGGTTCGGTCCAAAGAATTTTATGCTATATACCCGGGTTTATGGGGATGTAGCATATACCACAGCTAGTTCCAGCCAGTTAAAAAAGTTGCAAAATATCCAATCTGAGGCTTTGAGATTAGCTTGTGGCTCAGCTAAAGGCACCCCAATCATGGCTCTTCAAAATGAATGTGGTGAAATTCCACTCCACTTACGTCGTTTGAACAATTCGCTTAAAATAGGATCTAAAATCCTCAGTTCAAAAGATCATCCTGCGGCGGAAGCTATGCGAGACCACTTGACAAATTATTATTGTGCATCTTCTGTTAAACAAAATTCCATATTTAAAAGAACTGAACATTTTTTCTCATTAATCTCTCAGCCATTTAAATCACCATCTTACCAGTCAACAGCCCCTGGCTTAATAAAACCATTAAGGTTGATCTGTCCTTGAAAAAATATATCAACAAAAAGACAGACTCCCCTAATTTTATGTCATCCTTGTCATTAGAATTAATTAATAGATATCTTGATTACACACCCATTTATACGGATGGATCTAAACTTGAAAGTATAGTTTCAGCAGCCTTCTATATATACCTTCTATACAGTTTCATAATATTTATAGAATTGTAAATGATTCATCGATTTATTCAGCTGAATTAACAGCCATAATTGAAGCAATTAAATGGATTATTATAAATGAAAATGAAAATACAAATAAATATATCATATTTACTGACTCATTAAGTGTAGCCACTTCTATTAAAGAGAATGGGTCTAGTTCAAGGCCTAATCTTTTTCTTGAATTTTTAGATAATTTTAATAAGATAAAACATAGCAATATTATCGTAGCATGGATACCAAGCCATATTGGTTTATCTGGAAATGAAATGGCAGATATGCTGGCAAAGAAGGGACTGGAAATATCAGAGATTAATTCAACAAATTATTTAGAGTTTAAGGATATCTATTTGTCAACATCAACGGCCTTAATAAGGAATTATGTAATTAATAAATGGCAAATTGAGTACAACCTTGAAACAAATGGAAGATTCTATAAAACTATTCAACCCCAGGTATCTACAGATATAAAATTTACAGACTATCTTAGAAAACGAGAAGTTCAAATTACCAGACTTAGAATGGGACATATTCTAACTAATACCTGGCTGAAATCTATAGGTAAAAGCCCAACGGACTTATGTTTTGAATGCCAGGTACCTGAAACAATACATCATATACTAACTGCTTGTAAAAAACATGAAATATCACAAATGCTAGTTCAGAAATGTGCAAAGAAAAAAGTGAAATGCACTGTTAAAAATATCTTGACAGTTCGAGATATTTATCTTGAAGTATATAGTTTACTTATGACTATAACTAGTGGAAAGATTATGTAAATATCAGAAATAAATAGTGTAAATTATATCTGAAAATACTGTCAGCATGTATATTGGAGTTCTGCCATTTGAGTTGGATGTTCTCCGATGAATTAATGTAAATAGTTATAATTTTTGTTACTATAATGTTTATATAAAAAGAAATTAATTGACAGATTCTTATGTGCTTATCGCTAATCATCTGTTAATTTCTAGGTAATTCACTAATTTTAAATAATCCAAGAAGCTATTTTCTTCGTTGTTCCATTACATCATATGGTGTTATCTAACCATATAACACTTTTTTTTCTGAACACTGATAATTGCTTGTTACATATAAATTGGTGATTTGTAATGTTTTAAAATGTATGGAATTCATAACCTAATGTGTGTGTGTGTTTTTTGTTTGTTTGTTTGTTTGTTTGTTTGTTTTTTTTAATTGGATATAATCGATGACTAGTAATATATATTAAATAAGATGGACTGCTACCAGCTGTCAATCAACGGCATCTCAATAACCTGCCAAACAAGGAAACAAACGATGAGACAATCAAAAGAAAGAAAAAAGAAAGAAAGAAAGAAAACAGAAAGAAAGAAACCGATGAATGAAAGTTATACAAACATGAACTGAAATATATAAAAAACTGTAAAGACGTCAACGGCCTATGTAGCCATAAGATGTTAAGCTTTTGGAATAATAATAATAGTCGGTAATGAGATACATCCCGAGATTTATTTATTTATTGAATCAGACAACAAATCAACAAGCAAGCAACAAGAACACAACAGTACATAATTGTAATCAGCATACAACCCGAGATCATCTGCTGTACTATGCCATACGAACGTTGAGAACTGTTCAAAATAATCTCTTTTAAATGTCATTTTCGCTCTTTAAGGAGGTGGGTGGCCAGTTTTATCTATGGTGCAGTGTCGTTGAACAGAAACTTCTATTCAAGTTTAATTAATAGCTTGCAATTGATTACAAGGGTATGTCAAATAAAGTCGACGTCAAGGAAGGCAAAAGATGTCGAAAATATTGATCTGCCGATCGAATAGTTTGACAACATCTTTGATAGGACCGATGGAATCGATGTTACCTTAGACTCTCCGGAGACACCTTTATATCGCTTTATTCTGCGTTACATAGGCCTATTCGTCATCTCAGTTTGATGAGAGAACTTTTCCGCCACTGCCTGTACTCTGGTTGTGCCAGTCCCAAGCCGGGAGAAAGGAGGAGGACGACGCTAATCATCTTTGATCAGACGCAGTGTCGTTAACAACAACCAACCAGGTTAATCAGTAATAACAGATACATCAACGCCTTCGTGACCTGCCGGATAACAGAATTTCTTTCGACCCATTTTATCTCTACTAACACCATGAACCCAGGCGCCTCTTAAATGCATGCACGCAAACCAATTAGATACGAAACGAAGCATCTGCAATCAAGAAAATGAACTGATATAAAATTACGTTTTCAAAGACGTTGACGGCCATAGCAGTCGTAAGATGTCGTTGAACTGTTTGAATAATAAAAGTTTAATCAGAAACCAGAGATTTTAAAGAATGTTAAGTATGAGATCAGTTACAACAGAAGATTACCGACCAGAGCACTCTATCGTCACATGAAGGAATTACCGAGGTGGAGAAGGTAAAGACGTGTATGGACAATGTATAAGAAATTAAGAAGAATGAATATGAGAACTGCTATTGACACAATCAGAAACAAAACGACATGGAGAAATCTTCAAACTTCATCGTCGGCACACGCCTAACGAAAGACAGAAGAAGAAGAAGAAGTGAGGTCGACGTCAACGACCATGGCAGCCACAAGATGTCGGAAAAAGTGATTTAAGGATACAACAGTTTAACTACATGTTAGGATATCAAAGGCTGTTGACGTCGATTGAACACTACTTGCTGCAATTCTCAATTTTCAGGCACAACTAACGCCACGAAGTGACCAAATGAAACGATTTAAAGGTGTCTATCCAAACCTTGGTCATACGAACCTGCCAATGGGCAGAGAACATAAAGAAAGAAGATCCAAACCTTATATACGTTGTAATCAGCGTTGAACTAGCTTTTTTGGCTGACGTCATAGACGTCAATATTACCACATGTCAACTGGAAGAGCGATATTGGTACGAGGTTTAAGAGAAACTTAATACCGCTTGAAGACAGCGAGCTTTTATACCTGCGTAGAAACCTATTAAAAGGTGTCTTTGTAAGTTTATGAAAAGCAGTCAGTGTTGAACGACATCTTGTGTCCACCATGGTGTTCGTGTCAATATTAACTTAATATGTTACTTTTGTCAACTGGAAGAGCAATATTGTTTCTTTTGACTGTAGGAGACAGTAATACCGAGTTTAACGACTTCCTATGGCAACACTGGCAGTTGACGTCGACACAAAATATTTTGGAATTTTACAGTTCTATATTAGACAGTTATAACATGGATGGATGGATGGATTGGTCCCGAGTTAAACGACATCTTACTGCAGCAACATACGATCAGCATTCGCAAAATAGTCTGCAAATAAAATATACAGATATCGTATAAAGTTGTTGTTTTTCATTTAAACTCTACAATCATAACTTTAACGTAATCGAATTATATTTTAAAAGAATTATTAGTAATTTTTAGTAATTATCATTCATTTTAGTAATTATCAGTAATTTTAGTTTTAATAGGTAAATAATTAATCTGACCCCACCTTTGGGTTCAGATAATTTTTCTGTTTTGAACACCTTTGAACTTTTAATATACTGGAATAGTTACAATATAAATCTAGGGGTGCCAGATTCCAATAATTGAATTTAATGCGCTTGATTTATATATATATCGCCTGTGATACATATTTTAAAGGTGTCTAAGGAGAGCATGCAATATTCAGCACTTAGCTCATTTTGTGTCAGCCAACGCCATCTTCATCTTGCCTAGAATTTAATAAGGATGGATGATGTATCGAGAGTTTAATCACAATGTTATATACTCGCTACAATGGCCGTTAACTTCTACAGAAATTATTCTTTAACAGCTTTTACCGTTCGTATCGCATATTGCACCCATCAGAAAGCCAGCCAGTTGTAGTAACGGAGCCTTCGTCCGCTTTTACTTATAGAGCGGATGTCACACTTAAAAGAGGTGTCTAGTTATTATTGAGCAGTTCTCACCTTCTCTTAAGTAATAAGTAAGTAAGTAATAAGTAATCTTTTATTAGTACAAGACAAACGCTCATACTTTACAACAATACATAAAAAAGATCACAATATCAGTAACACTGTAAGACAGTTTAAACACAAGCAGTATTATAAACAATTCTATAATGTCTTATTTACATACATATACAATATTATACAGTAATATAAACAATTCGATAATGTCTTATTTACATACATAGGCCTATCTATGACTAAAGTTATGATCTAAGGAACATAAGCATTACAATGGTATACAAAAAGAGCCAGTTTAGATATCAGAACAGGTACTACAACCAGCATTAACCCAGTTTTTATACTGCCGTGAAAAGCCAAAACACAGTAACTAGTAAGGGATAACAGTCATAGTTACTGTGTTTTGACTTTTCACGGCAATATAGTTGTACAGTGAGCGAATGATGAAGGATTTCTTATGTAGCAATGTATTAAAGTGCGGTAATTCAAATGCATGTCCCCTTTTTCTTAAGTTGAATCTATGAAGGTGCTCTGCAGGCAGTAATTGGTGAAGACAGTGTTTGGGGTGACATGATGCTTTTAAAGAACTTCAATTCAATTTTTTCACAAATCTTCTCTAAAGTTAAGCCATTACTGCGCCCAGCCCTGCGCAAAAAAGATTCAATTTTTCCTCCCAGTTCAGCCGACATTGTATGACATAATGCAGCCTATTACTACCGTTGGTGTGCTCCGCCGTTGCCGCCGCTTAAAACTTGCCAAAATTACACAAATATAGCGGCAGATACACTTTTATTAAAGGTGTGCGAAATCGCTACATTTTGTGTGGTTTAGAAACATTTTGCGGCTGACATCGATTTGACGTTACGCAGCCGGGTCTGAAATCCGCCACTGACGGTATACACTCTGGTAGTGCCAGTCCAAAGCCTTGCTAAGGAAAGAAGGCGACGCTAATCGTATATGTTGTGAAGCAGCGTCGTTAAACAGCAACTAACCAACCATCCATTAATTTGGGGTGGGGGATAGAGTAATGGTAACACTCATGGCCAGGAGAGGAGCAGTACGCGGTTCGATTTCCGCAACCCCCTCGGGCGGGGCCTTGCATGGCTGCCATAACGTGTTTTTAGTTACGATATTGACAATTGTACTGTTATGTTTCAATGTTATCTTACTGCGTTTGTCGGTTTGAATTAATAAAGAAAAAGATTATTATTATAAATTTATTATAATTTAGTTACACGGACTTGTAACAATCGTGCAAAAGTCTAGATTACGACATTTGTCGCCGTTGAATGTAGCTGTTTTAACAAGTATGAAATATATAGCATCGGTAAGATCCAATTTAAAGGTGTTTAAAACAGCAGCAAAATTGTACTAGTATTCAAGTTTTAATGACATAACGTGAATAATAATAATAATAATAATAATAATAATAATAAATAATAATAATAATAATAAATAATAATAATATTTATTCTTTAATTAAGCGCCTGCAAACGCACTGCGCTGTACATGCTGCTAGATTAATTGCCCGTCTTCCTCGATTCTCTCATATCACCACCTTTATGGCAGAAGAACTCCACTGGCTCCCGCTTTCTGCCCGCATCCAATTTAAGGTCCTCATCCTTGTCTCTAAGGCTCAGCTTGGTTTCGCTCCAAAATATTTATGTGACTTATTTCATCGCCCTCACTCTGCGGCTTCTCTTCGTCCTCTTCGTTCATCTGACCGTTTGGACCTCCTCGTTCCCCGTGTCAGGACTTCACTGGCTCAATCTAGGTCGTTTGCTTCCATTGGCCCTGCTCTTTGGAATGGGCTTCCTCCGTTTGTTCGTTCTTCTATTCTCTCAGGTAGCGTCTCTTCCTCTTTTACCTTTCTTAAAACTTGCTTTTTCTCTCGGGGTCTATCGCACTGGGAGCGCTTCTGAATGGCCCTCCCGCTAGAAGCGCTTTATAAATATCCGAATACAATACAATACAATACAATGTACATGTTATGCGATAAATCTTAACTACTAACAGAACAGACAGCCTGCAATACACGGCGCAAATTGCAGCCTGCAAAGCATGTCCGCCTATGGGACTCGATCTCTGTACCTCTCGCACTCTACGCCAGATGTTATCCAATGCGCTATCGGGCCCCCAATGCCGTTGACATCGACCTTACATGTATATTAAGATGTGTATTCAAGCAGGATTAGAATGGAAAGGAATAGAAAGAGTCTACTTGGATTCATCAAAAAGATGAAGCTTTCATATTTCGTGCAGTTAAAAGAGACGCGTACTTTCTAGCGATTGGATGTTGGATCTAGAGTTTAACGACATCTTATGACAACAAATGCCGTTGATGTCGACATAAATTAGCTTAGTATAGTGTAGCATTAAAACTGCTCGCACTCTTGCAGTGCTAGTCCTAAGCCTGGAGAAAGGAGGAGGGCGACGCTAATCATCAAGTTAAGACTCAGTGTCGTTGAACAGCAACTAACCAACCAGTTTAATCAGTAATAAAAGATACATCAGCGCCTTAGCTACCTGCCGGATAACAGAATCTGTTTCGACTAATTAACGTATGCAAATCATTAACGATTTGGAATGAATCATCTGCAATCAAGAAAATGAACTGATAAACAATTACGTTTACAAAGACGTTAACGTCATAGCAGTCATAAACGTTTGTAGTAATAACAGTTTAATCAGAAACCACGGATTAAAAGAATATTAATTATGAGATCTGTAACAGCCGAAGATTACCGAACAGAGCATTCTATGGTCACATGGAGAGAACATGGAGCCGGGTAATACAAAGACGTTTATCTACAATTTAAAAGATTTTAACACTCAAGGAATTAATTAGAGAACTATCATTGACATGATCACAAACAGGACGAAATGGATAAATCTTCTTTAAACCTTATCGTCGGTGCACACCTGATGGAAGAGAGAAGAAGAAGTGAGGTCAAATTCAAAGGCCTGTTAGCCACAAGATGTCGGAAAAGGTGGTTTTAGGATACAAAAGTTTAACGGCATGATGACGTCGATTGAACACTTCTTACTGCAATTCTCAGTTTTCAGGCATAAGCAACGCTACGAAGTGACCAAATGAAGCGATTTAAATTGTCTACCCTAACGTTATATGTTATAATCAGCGTTGAACTCTAGGCCCACTGAACGAGCTTTTGTAGGCTTGTTGCTGCCAGAGCCGTTGACGTCAATAATAACATGTACCTCATCATCGCGTCCACTGGAAGAGCGAAATTGGTTTGGCAAAGCAGAAAACTGAAATCCGTTAAAATGCGACTACTTTATATATACCGTAGTATCAATTTAAAGGTGTTTAAGTAAATTCGAAGTTTATGAACAGCAATCAATCTTGTTGAACGACATCACGTGGCCACCAGGGCGGGCATGCAGATGTTAATTTAGCTAAATATTATATGTCAACTGGAAGAGTAATGTTGTTTTTTGACAGTTAGAGACAGTTTAAAGACGTCTTATGGAAACAAAGAACGTCGACATAATTTATTTCGGTATAATCAAATAGTTGTTGTTTAACTACATTTTGTCATAACAAAAATGATTAGCGTTACCCTCCTCTTTTCTCTAGATTTGAAATTGGCACTACCACAGGTAGGGTAGTGGCAGATGATTGGCTAGCTGCTGTTCAGACAAGCTAGACTACTGTCCAGAGGACAATTCGCCGTCCTCTTTCTCCAAACTTGGGACTGGCACTGCCAGAGTAGGAGCAGTGGGGAGTTGGTTCTTGGAAATGTTCGCGGAGAGCTCTTCAAATACGATGGCATTACGGCATTATAGCATTGGATCAAATTGCTGGAAAACTCGTCGTATAAGGTCGTGTGAAAAATGGCAATCAGGCCTATATACGAGCTTTCACAGCGACGAAATACTGTTTAAAATTGCGAAACGTGTTCCAAACTCCGGCTTTGCGTTCCTGGTAAACAGTTCTACGATGGGGAAATATCTATTCAAACGGTGGAAATATAGCTTTCGATTTCCATCGCGATTGAGCTGCGTTCCGGCATCTGTATATATGGTTCGATTTCTATAATTATGTCAATTGGCATACTGATTAGCAAGGAGAGGAAGAGGAGGAGGAATAAGAGGAGGAGAAGGAGGAGGAAGAGGAGGAATGTAAGGAAGAGGAATAGGAGGAGGAGAATAGAGATGAGAAATGCATGGAAGAGGAGGTGTAAGAGGAGATTGGAATAGGACTAGCAGGATGAGGAATGGGTGGAAGAGTAAGAGACAGGAAGAGGAGGAGGAATAGGAAGAGGATGAAGAATAGGAAGAGGAGGTGACGATGGAGGAGCTAAGTGGGATTGGTTGGTCGTTGCCATGGTTTCAGCCGAGGTGCGATGATAAATCGGAGTGGTTGAAGCTACCAAACTTGCAATAATTATTACTTCTGAAATCAGATGACCGATCTTTGGTCGGTCAGTCTCACAGTCTGAAATCTGATGTCTGATCGTAGCAGATACTAGTATTGAGGTTCTCCGTTAGACGTGTCTAATGTTTAGCGACATATTTGTTGGTAAGGCCTTGATGTCGGTCTACCTAGACCATGTTTTTGTGATCTAAAATCCTCGACGCTCTCTGCGCTTATTATTCATCGATAAAAGCGATTTAAAGGTGTTTAAGGGATCTAGATGTTGTCAATTTATGATTAATATTGAAAGACATTTTGCGGATGCAACGCCCGCTGAAGTCTATTTTCGTTATGTTCTTGGATATCAAATGCCAATTTAAATAAAAGTTAACCTCATCGTATGGCTTCAATGGCTATTGACGTCTTAAATAAAGTTGAATTGTTTTCTCTTCTCTTTAAGTCCTGATTTCTGATCCTCTGTACAGCGCTGGTTGATGTTTTCGGTCGATCATGTTAAACAGAAATGGAACGGATCGAGAGTTTAATGACAACAATTAGTCTTATGACAACAAAGGCCGTTGATGTCGACAGAGTTTATTTTGGAACAGTTCCCACCGTTCGCATATTCAATAATCGCTCTTCTGCTTTCACTTAAAGGGCAAATATCTCATTGGGTAGATAGATATATTCAAATGATTGGAATAAACTGTAAGATTTTAACGACAGTTAATGAGACTAAGGTCCCTTGACCTTTTCACGATGAATTTCTGAACAATTCTCACCAAAGTTGTTTTTGTTACCGCAATTTGCTACGATAGACGGATGCTACAGATATCTAGCAACTGAACGAGAAATGACGTTTAAATAGCTTTGCAAAGGCTCGAATGAAAGGTGTTTAAGCAGAGCTCAGCAATTGCGCTAGAACTCACTGTTTAACGACATCTTGAGACTGTCCGTGGTGCAGCAAAAACCCCTTGAATTGAAGACAAGACACGCTAAACGATTTTTGCATCAGTAATATAATTCTAAGATTTTAGATGAAAGCTAGTCAGACTTGAGAAATGTCGACGTCTTTAAGAAAAACTTCTGTAAAATTTTCAATGAAGGTGTTTCCGTTACCACAGGATAGTGCCAGTACAGAAAGGATTTGTGCATTGAACGAAATATGAAGTATATATAGCATCGGTAAGATTCAATTTAAAGGTGTTTAAGCACAGCTTCGATATTGTTCGAGGTTTAACGACATACTGTGGATGTTGTTGACATAGACCTTATTAACATACTCATTCAATTATTCAAGCAGGATTAGAAAAGAAAGTAGAACGGAGTCTACATAGATAAACCATTAATTTAACGTAATCGAATTATATTTTTAAAGATTTTTGCATCAGTAATTTTAGTTATAATAGGAAAAATGATCTGAATCCACCTTTGAGTTCAGATCGTTTTTGTGTTTTAGCACCTTTGTGTTTTTAATGGAAGAGTTTGAAGCTAAATTTAGAGATGCAGAAGATGGAGTAACTGAATTTAATGCGCTTGATTTATATATAGCGCTGTGGAAGGCATTTGAAAGGTGTCGTAGGGCAGTATCAACACTTTCCCTCTCTCGACAATAGTTCAATCAACTTCACTTGTCTCCTTTGTACTTACGCCTATTTACTGTTCACTGTTTCACTTAAAGTCTACGTATAAGTAGCTTAATTATATTGTGTAGCCTAGCCTTGACTGAACACAAACTCAGTTGTAATGTTTCAGTATCTCTGTTTTAACACAGAAATATAAAATATATAATTCACCAGAGCACGCTATGGTCACATGGAGGGAACACCGAGGCGGGAAGACAAAGAAGTGTATTGACAACTTAAAAGATTTTAACGCTCAAGGAACGAATGCAAGAACTATCATTGACACAATCATAAATAAAACGACATGGACATTTTTTCTTCAAACCTCATCGTTGGGGCAGGCCTGAAGTAAGAGAGAAGAAGAGATGAGGTCGACGTCAACGACCCTGGCAGCCCAAGATGTTGGAAAAAGTTATTTAAGGATACAACAGTTTAACGGAATGTTATGACATAAAAGGCCGTTTACGTCGATTGAACACTATTTACTGCAATTCTCAGTTTTCAGGCACAACCAACGCTACGAAGTGACCAAATGAAACGATTTAGACGTGTCTATCCTAAAGTTACACGTTGTTATCAGCGTTGAACTCTACAGCCATTGAACGAACTTTTCTGGCCGTTAGGCCTTTTCCATCAATTGTACCTCATCATGTCAAGCGGACGACCAGAGAAATCCAGGAGACTTAATATCGTTGGAACAGCGTCTCTTTTATATTTGCTTAACATTCTGTTTAAAGGTGTTTAAGTAAATTCGAAGTTTATGAAACGCAATCAATATTGAACGACATTTCGTGGCCACTAGGACGTTCGTGTCGATATTAGCTTAATATATCATTTTTATTATGTCAACTGGAAGAGTAGTATTGTTACTTTTGACAGTAGGAGACAGTTATACCATATGGATCCAGAGTTTCAAAACATCTTATGGCAACATTGGCCATTGACGTCGACAGACAATATTTTTGCATTTAACAGCTCTGTATTACACAGATATAACATGAATGGATGGATGGATGGGCACCGAGCTTAACGACATCTTACGGCAGCAACACACGATCAGCTTTCGCAAAAACAGTCTGCACATTAAACTCTAACAGATATCGTATAAAGTTGTCATTGTTTATTTAAACTCTACAACCATAAAGTTAACGTAATCGAATTATATTTTTACAGATTTTTTACATCAGTAATTTTAGTTTTAATAGGTAAATGAACTGAACCAAAGTTTTTGGTTTAGATCAGTTTTGTGTTTTAACACGTTTGTGTTTTTAATATACAGGAAGAGTTAAAAGCTAGATTTAGAAGTGCAAAAAATCAATTAAGTGAATATAATACTCTTGACTTATATATAGCGCCTGTGGCATCTATTTTAAAGGTGTCGAAGAACAGCATGCAATATTCAGCACTTAGCTCATTTTGTGGCTGCTAACGCCGTTGATCTCACCTTCATCTTGCCTAGAATTTAATAATGATAGATCCATCGAGAGTTTAACGACACATGGGCCTACTCCCAACAAAGGCCGTTGATGTCTACAGAAATTATTTTCGAACATATTTCACCGTTCGTATCGCATAGTACAGCTGTCAGTCCCGTAGTTATTATAAAGGAGCTCTCTTCTGCTTTTACCTACAATGGCGAACATCACACTTAAAAGACGTATCTTGTTATTGTGAACAGTTCTCACCGTTCGCATAATTTTATGCAATAGTTCAGACTTATTACTACCGCTTATAACGACTTACGAAAGTCACCGATTAAAATGTGAACAAAATTGCACAAATATAGTATCAGGTACATCTAAATAAAAGGTGTGTAAAACAATGATTTTATTGTCCTGTTTAGTACTTAACAACATTTTGTGGCTTCAAGAGTTGTATGACCTCCACATGATCTTGGCCGGGTTTAAAATCCGACACTAACCGTATACACTCCGGCAGTGCCAGTCCGAAGCCTGACCAAAGGATGGAGGAGGGCGACGTTAATCATCTTTGTTATGACATAGCATCTTTAAACATATACATATATACGTACATATATACATATAGTATATACACACTTACATACGTACATACACACACATACATAGACACATACAAATTTGCATGCCTACATTACAAACATAAGCACACATACATGCACACACATATCTATATATATATATACATATTCGTAAGTATATATATATATATATATATATATATATATATATATATATATATATATATATATATATATATATATATATATATATATATATATATATATATATATATATATATACCAGGTACAAACGTCGTCCATACATCAAATGCGCCGGTGAATGCATGAGACATGAACACTCGAGATTTTCCCAACTGGTTTGGATAATAAGTCCCACGGTCCAAGTGCACCAGATGGCGACAGACAGACAGGCAGGCAGGCAGAGACAGCCAAGCGGGCAGGCAGACAGATAGGCAGGAAGACACAAGCAGACAGATAAATAGACAGATATGCAGATACATATACATATAGACGGACACACAGACAGACATACAAAGCTAGAGGAGACAAACAGTTCGTGAGAGATGGCAACCTTGAGAAACGTGTGAGAAGAGAGGAAAAAAACAGAGGAAGGAAGAACAGAAGATGGGAATGGAGGAGGAGGAGAAGGAGGAGGAGGAGGACGCGGAGGAGGAAGGAGGGTAAGAAGGCTAGAATAAGAATACGGGTGGAAGAGTTTAGGACAGAGGAGAGGAGAGGAGAGGAGAGGAGAGGAGAGGAGAGGAGAGGAGAGGAGAGGAGAGGAGAGGAGAGGAGAGGAGAGGAGAGGAGAGGAGAAGAGAGGAGAGGAGAGGTAAAGCAACGACAGGTCAGAATCATGAGAAGAAAGAGGAGGAAGGCAGGGAGAGGACAGGGAAGAGAAGAGGATAATACAAGAAGAGGTAACAGGAGCAACAGGTGAGATGCGCAAGAGAAGAGAGAGGAGAAGCGGATTTCGGAGAACCACGCCCTATCCGACCGTTGATACTGGCTCATATTGATGTTGTCGATACCAAAGCTCCTGCAGCTGGTGAGGATGAGGATGAGGAGTAGGAGGATGAGGACGTGGAGGACGAGGAGGAGGCAGTGTCGTGGATGCCTTGTTTATGAGATGCCGTGCCATCTGGCTTCATACCTTACAGAACGATTCATCAGATGCTGCACCTGCGTAATTTATGAACGACCCTCACTCTAAGACACAGATGCCAAGTACAGAGCGTCGTGCGATGGTCTCCGTCTTAGCGCTGGGACATCGGACATTATGCATGTCGTGAAAACCTGCGCTGCGTAAAAGGACTTACTATTTCATACACACGCACATTGTATTGCATTGTATCTAGAAATTTATAAAGTGCCTCTCGCGGAATAACTATTCAGAGGCGCTCTCAGCACTGAACCCCCGGGGAAACAGAAATGCCTTTAGGGAACGCGAGAACTACATGTATGTTTTACATGTTTTACACACATGCGTTCTTATACAAGCAGCATGCATTCATGCATGCATACAGTGTACATATATATATTTACGTACATGCATCCGACTATGGTAATATTTTTTCTCTCTTTCTTTCTCTGCCTGTCTGTCTGTGTCTGTCTGTCTGTATGTCTGTCTGTCTGTCTGTCTGTCTGTCTGTCTGTGTGTCTGTCTGTCTGTCTGTTTTACATGTTTAACACACATGCGTTCTTATACAAGCAGCATCTGTCTGTCTGTCTGTCTGTATGTCTGTCTGTCTGTCTGTCTGTATGTCTGTCTGTCTGTGTGTCTGTCTGTTTTACATGTTTAACACACATGCGTTCTTATACAAGCAGCATCTGTCTGTCTGTCTGTCTGTCTGTCTGTCTGTCTGTCTGTCTGTCTGTCTGTCTGTCTGTCTGTCTGTCTGTCTGTCTGTCTGTCTGTCTGTCTGTCTGTCTGTCTGTCTGTCTGTCTGTCTGTCTCTCTTTCTCAACATTTTGCTTTTTTTACATAATCTCGCTTTCTGAGTTCTCTCTTCGCCTGATTTATTTCACGTGAGACTCTATCAACCTCACTCTGTTACCAGCATTGTCGGTCCATCTGGCTGTCTATTTGTCTGTCTATGTGTCTCTCTGTCTACCTGTCTGTCTGTCTTCCCGCTTGCCTCTGTTTGTGCGTCAGTCTGTGTGTTTGTCTGTTTGTCTGCCAGCCTCTTTGTCAACGTGAACAAAGAGAATTTAGAAAAGAATTGGAGAAAGAGTCGAACGAGGAGGAGGAACAGATGGAAGACGAGGAACAAATAAGAAGAAGAGCAGGAACACGAGGAAAAGGAGGAAAAGAAGAAAGGAGGAGGAAGAAGAGTAGGAGCATGAGGAAAGGGAGGAAGAAGAAATGGATAAATGAGAGGAGGAACACCAGGAATAGGAGAAACAGGAGAAGGAGGACGAGGACGAGGAGGACGAGGAGGAGGAGGACGAGAGGAGGAGGAGGAGGAGAATGTACCGAAGTGGGTTAATGGGAAGAGTTGGAAAAAGCCCAGTCAGAAGGAGTAGAAGGAGAAGGAAGAGGAGGAGGAGGAAGAACAGGAGGAGAAAGAACAGGAGGAGAAGGAGGTATAAGAAGAGAGATTGAACGGGGATTGCGGAATACGGGCGAAGGGGAATTGAGGAGTGGCTATCGACCGCTATTTCCTTCGTCGCCTATTGATCGCTGTCTGGCTTCGACCTCTTATAATTAAGGCCGGGAGACACTTCCCTATAGGGACACTTCGCTATAAGGACAGCCGAGGACAGTTCGACCTCATCCATCCATCATCTGGCTTCAGATGAGCAAAGATGACGTTAACCTTGGCCCTGCCGACGTCATCGCTGTCTATCTACGTAAACAACAAACGCTTCCGGTTTCGACTTAAACGCAGTATGCGCATACTTACAATTCCTTGCGGTGAAATACAGTCTACCATGTGAGCCATACTGATTAATAATAATAATAATATTCGTTTAATATCTTCAAACTGACAATAACGCAGTATGATTACAAATCAGTATGAACGGATGATCACAAGTTATTACAGGAGTCGAATTTAACTGTACACGGCAGCCATGCAAGGCGCCCATCACGTCCTACATCTCATTTTATCAAACGCGCCATCTCGCGAATGAAAGGCTGAGTGGACCTAAATTTTGTAGGGTTGCGGGAAGCGATCCCGCTACCGCTTGCTCTTCACGCCAGTGATGTTACCACTACTCTATGGACCCCCATATAAACGATTCGTTTATATATTTCTCAATTCAGTTTATTATATAGCACCATCTTCTTGCTAATCCAATCCAAGGGGGCCCGTAGAGTAATGGATAAGACACTGGCGTGAGGAGCAGTAGGTACCAAGAATCCAAGATCGATTCCCATAGACACCGTAAGGTTTATTCATAATTCCCGTCGCTAGGTGGCGGCGGTGGTTAAATGAATAGTAGGCCCTGAATGGCGCCCTGTCGCTGCCGTATAAACAGTTATATTCGACTCCTGTAAAACTGTTATCATGTGCTTTTACTTAATACATGTTTGTAAGGTTCCCTGCGTGGCTGCCGTTTCTACTATATGTATGTTCACTGTACAGCGCAGTGCGGTTAGCAGGCGCTTAAATAAAGCAAAGATTAGTATTATTAATCTAGGCTAATCTATGCCATTCGAAAGTACATTTAGGCCACATTGTCGCTCCATCTATCGAGCTAACTCCTGTCTAAAGCTAGACAGACAGAGCTACTTAACGCCACACTACAGCGAAGCCTGACTTAGACCGGATTCGCTAAGAGCGCCAGTGTCTGCAACGTTGCACAAATGTTCGCCAGAATGCAGCACTGTTTTTCTAGGCTATTCTGTGGAAAACGTGTATAGTATTAATCTGACTTCTCTGTACATTTAACAGACTTCTAACACATTTCTTAGTGCGTGCGTATACTTATATATAAAACTGACTGCACACGAATTAAAGGTGTCATGAAAGAACACAATAATCTACCTTCTATTTTGTCTTCAACGACATCTTGTGGCTGTCAGGGCCGTACATAATGTCCATAAAACACTCATTATTCGAGTCACAGTCCCGACAGCAATGGATCATAATGTAGGACATTTGAAGCCAATTTTGAGAAAATTATAAAATTCTTACAAGTGACCATCTATTAATTTTTATAGCGCATCTATATACTTTTATGTTTTCGTCCCGAGCTGGAAAAAATTTATTCGATCGTTCAAATATAGACTTACTTTAATTGGCCTGGAGTAATCTATGTCCTAGGGTAACATTAGCGCTACGTTAAACATTGAAGAGAGCTGATACGGTTAGCTCGCTTTAGACACCTTTAAATCGAATTTAAATTGGCTATATATATATATATATATATATATATATTTTGGTAAGCGGACAGCCATTAACTCCGCGGGTATAGGTCGCGACGAACTTGGTTCTGAAGTTAAAAATTAACTCATTGCAATGAGATGGAAACGTATTCAAGTTCAGGCGGGTGAGCCTTTTGATTACCCGCTTCAAAGGAGGCCGCAGCAGGCAGTATGACCAGTCACAGGCTCACAGCACGGTGAACTTTGACACAAGCCTTGAGAAAGCAGAAGGGCGACGCTAATCATCTATGTGATGACACAGCGTCGTTAAAAATGAACAAACCAAACCATCGCCTGAATTGGAGTGTGGTAATTATAAGCGGACGAAGACCAGAATATAATGTATCGAAAAATTTCTTTTTATATTTTTTTTAATTTTAGAAAATTATTTTAAAATTTCTTTAAAAGTGTGTCCTATCGGCGTTAACGGCTCTTGTTGCTATAAGGCAGAGGTTCCCAACCTTTTCTAAGCCCTGCACCTCTATAGGAAATGTTTGATTAATATTCGCACCCCCTACAAAAGTAATAGTGCATTTGAAGATGAACAAGTCAAATTTCTATTTTCTGAACCGCAGATTGAACCACGTACAGTCATACAGTACTGCGGGTGAAAAATGAACCAACAATATAAGCTTTTAACTCGGTGCGTAGACAAGCGTTAACCGTTAGCAGATAGTTAGTTTCTACATACATACAGTAAAATAGTAACATACTTTTCCTCTTTGTCGCACCCCTGAAATGCCATCTCGCATCCCATGGGGGTGCGGGCACCCCAGGTTGGGAACCCCTGCTATTAGGTGTTGTTAAACTGTTTGAATCCATCAAATCGTCCGATAAAAATAAATACGCAAATTCTATTTTTTTGAATTCTTGTTACCGTAAGGTTGACGTAAGTGATCCTGGCATTGAACCCTTAGGTGGAAAGTTTGTCCTATCCGCGTTAGCTGCATGGTTGGGCCAACCCCGTCCTCGTCCTTGTTCTTTGTTTAATAAATCCAAGTAGACTCTACTCTTTTCATTTTAACTCCTGCATGAAATTATGTTAATATATAAGGTTGATGTCAACCTCCAACTCTGTCAGCCACAATATGTCGTTAAACGCTTAGTTCTACTACAACT
Organism: Allolobophora icterica; assembly: GCA_963556255.1. Taxonomy (NCBI): domain Eukaryota; kingdom Metazoa; phylum Annelida; class Clitellata; order Crassiclitellata; family Lumbricidae; genus Allolobophora; species Allolobophora icterica. The sequence continues at coordinate 64,041,885 of OY744610.1, read as the reverse complement.
GCGAAGCTCTGCTAAGACACCTTTTAATCGTGTACCTCCGATGCTATATATTCTTCATGTTCTTAAATCAAATCAATTCGAATCAATTAAAGGAATTCAATTAAAACAATTCAATTTAATCTATTTTATTCAAATAAAATCATTTCAAATCAATTGATTTCAATTCAAATCAATTCAGTTCAACCCAAATTAATTCCAACCAATTCACTTCAATTCAATTCGCTTCAAATCAATTAAAATTCAGAGAAACGCACAAACATATTTTTAGCTAGAGAAAAGCACTCTGTCGTGGTGGCTCAGTGGTAAGTTCGGCGCCTTGTGAGCGGAGGGTTGCATGTTCGAATCCCACACTAGCCGCTGCGTACGGACCTTGGGCAAGTCCTTCACTCGGAATTGCTCGTGGCGCTTCGGCGTGAAAATTTCGGTATAGTATCAAATGCTGTAGTCGGGAGCGCCTCTGAGTAGTAGTTGACTTCGAGAGGCGCTATAGAAATATCCGGAATAAATAAATAATATAAATAGAGGCTATCTGCATTACACTGTATTGTAGTCACGGTATGACGCTATATTGCCATGACGACAAGACGCTGTATTGTCATGACGGCATGACGTTGTGGTGTCATGACATAGTATTTTCATGACGGCTTGACGCTGCATTGTCATGACAGCGTGACGCTGTGTTGTTTGCATCAGGGCTCGAACCGCAGTTCAAGCAAAGGGTAAACCAGTCGGTCACGAAGAGACCTTCAAGTGGTATGAACCGTGTTTTGCGGTTGCATTATCTCGAGGCCCAGATTGGCCGAAGCTACGCTCCAAGCGCCTCTAACGACGAACGAGATTAGACCAACAGACTAACAATTAATCAGCTGAGTCGAGAGAGGAAGAAGGGAGACAGACAGACAGACAGACAGACAGACAGACAGACAGACAGACAGACAGACACACAGACAGACAGACAGACAGACAGACAGACACACAGACAGACAGACAGACAGACAGACAAACACACAGACAGACAGACAGACAGACAGACAGACAGACAGACAGACACACAGACACACAGACACACAGACAGACAGACAGACAGACAGACACACAGACAGACAGACAGACACACAGTCAGACAGACAGACAGACACACACACAGACAGACACACAGACAGACAGACAGACAGACAGACAGACAGACAGACAGACAGACAGACAGACAGACATACAGACAGAGGGAAAGAGATGAGGGACAGGCAGGCAGACATACAGGCAGACACACAGGCGGAGAGAAAGAGAGAGAGGGAGACAGACAGACAGACAGACAGACAGACAGAGGGAAAGAGAGAGGGGGAGACAAACGGACAGGCAGGCAAACAGGCAAACACACAGAGGGAGAGAAAGAGAGCGGAAGACAGACAGGCAGGCAGACATGCAGACACAGAGAAAGAGAGAAAGAGAGAGGCAGACAGACAGACAGACAGACAGAGGGGAGAGACGGAGACATAGGAAAGAAGAGAGGGAGAGGGAGAGAGACAGAAAGAAAGAAAGAAAGAAAGAGAGAGAGACAGAAAGAGAAAGAGAAAGAGGAGAGAGAGCAAAACCAAGGAGACAGAGACAGAGGAGAGAGAGAATGAGACAGACAGACAGACAGACAGAGACAGAGACAGAGACATAGACAGAAACAGAGACAGACACAGAGGGAGATAGATAGAAATACAGACAGAGTCAGAGGGGATCGAGTGCATGGCGATTAGTCGTCGGGAATTGTCTGCGAGTGCTAAGTGTCTTCTTGTCTTGGAGTGCGGGAGGGTGTGCACGTGCCTCAAGTGCACAGCGGTGGATGGGGGCTCCGACCGACGCAGTAGTCAAGGAGGTCGCCAGGGTACGCTAGATCATGCGTATGCAGTTGAGTGAACAGGAGGGGCGTGACAGTCGAACGAGTGTTTTCCACACCGTGTTCCGCGGAACCCAAGGGTGCTGTGAACCCGCTCGACGGGTGCAGTGGATAGATAATATTTGTGCAGTTTTTTTTTCGGCAAATAATAGGAAAAACGACTCATCAGCAGTACTGACATAGGCCGGTGACTATTTAAAAAAAGTTAAAGTACCGTAGACTGAAAGACTTTTAGTAAGGGTGCCTTGTTCTGGTAACAACTGGGAACCGATGGCATAGTGGATAGAGTGCTGGACTGTCAATCGAGAGGTGAGGGGATCAATCCCCCGTCAAGACAGAAACCTCCGTCGAGATTTTCCACTACTTGCGCCCCTGGCCAACTCAGCTATGATCAGTACATTTTGAAAAATACAGGACAGTCTAGTGCAGCGGTTCCCAAACTTTTCGGGGTCGCGACCCACTTGTGAAAATCTTGGCAATCTCGATGCCCACTGTGTAAAATTAAGCATTGTGTACTAAAATTTGCTTGGTAAATTGGTATCGAAAAATGCGGATTTACGTACAACGCCTAGAAATTTAAAGCATTAAAAAGAAATTTAGGTAAAAACAGTTTACAATTTATTGCAATCCAGCTATGTAGTTATAGCCAAATCATAGCCAAAATGTTGGTGCTGCAAAAATAAATGTTTATCGAAAAAATTTGGCGACCCACTTGCAAGAGCTTCGCGACCCACTTTTGGGTCGCGACCCACAGTTTGGGAAACTCTGGTCTAGTGGATAGGCAGGATAGCGTGCTGGAATGCAATCGAGAGGTATGTGTTCCAATCTCCGCCACGTCAGAAATTTATGTCGAGGTTTCTGCTCCACTTACATACGCCCCCTAACCAACTCAGGTATTATGAGTACAGTTTGAAAAAAAACAGGGTCTATTTAGTGGTGCCACGTCCTAATTTTTGAAAATTATGGGTAGCGTTTAACAGAATGTCGTAGGCATGGGCGTCCGGAGGGGTAGGACAAGAGGACATTTGCCCCCCTCCATGGATTTTGGGCATATTTTACAAAAATAAAATCTTTTCTTATTATGATTATTGCAACAGTCCTAACCTGATTTTCAATGCGATAAAACAATTAATTATTTAGGTAAAATTGTTGAACATTATTTATTTTTAAAGTTATCACGTGTTCTGTGTTCATGAAAAGCTATTCTATGCAAACGCGTCATTTTGCCCCTCTTACAAAAATTTTGCCCCCCCACAAACATTTTGCACGCCCCCTCAAAAATTCCTGCGGACGCCCATAGTCGTAGATTTTGGAAACTATGCGGCCCACCCATTGCTTATGTGCCCAAAATTTTGAAGCTTATGGATTAACCATTTCAAGCATGTCCTAAATTTAGAAAATGAAGGACAACATATTACTGTATTTCGAAAAATTGGGGTTTAAAAATATAGCATGATTGTGCTGAAGCCTTTAAAATTATGGCCTACCCATTGCTAAACATGTCCAAACGTTTTAAATATTATGAGCCAAACCACTGATAGTATGTTCGATTTTTTTATATTTGGCCTGCTGTTGCTGCTATGTATAGAAGTTCACAAACTTGTGGCCTACCCACTGTTCGCATTTCCTAACGTTTAAAAATTCCGGCCAAACCAATGATAGCGTGGCCTAAATTTTGAACAGCAGTTCTTGGACGCTTATCAAGCCACAGTCTGCTTTAACCTGGAACTCTGCCTTCCCATAAACAAACTTCTCGAAATCGGAACAGACGGTGCAATCGACTCAGACATCATCCGTCTCGACGCTTATCAGCCGAGATTCGACTGATTTGCGATTGTTTGTGGCCCGGTCTCCCCAACACCGCCAGCCCTGGTCGCGTATCGCTTTCCATACAAACCGCAAAGGCCCTTAGCATCGGCTCCGCACCGCCAGTCGTAACTCTCTGGTTTGTCTCTGTATGTCTGTCTGTCTGTATGTCTGTCTGTATGTCTATCTGTCTAGAAGTACCTGTGTCGCTTCGTCTTTGTCTTTGTTATGTGTCTGGGTTGGAAGAGTTGGTCTGCGTTCGACGTAGGTAGACCCTTCAAGAAGCCAGTCTTTTTATTTGCACTGGAGAAAGCGATCTGGGCGCAGATGTCTGGCACCATAATCGTATAAAAACCGATAAGGTTCGCTGCAGACTTCGACGAGTGGCTTTACTTACCAGCGTCCGATGCGAAGAGACTCCTGAGACTAACCAAGTATACGTGAATTGAAACACTTCTCGAATGCTATAACTGGACCGGTTTTGCCGAAGACTGAAACAGATCTCGAAAAGAACCGAAACAGCTTTAAGTTCCACGCAACAGTTTTACGTAACTCTGCCGTCAAGGTCATCCAACAGACTTCAAGATCATTGACGTTTCACTCAAAGGTCGTTGACGTTTCAGACAGAAAGAGTCGATTTCAGAACATCGTCGGAACTGTAGCGTCGCTTCAAGATGAAGAAATATCTCCTCTTTGCTTTCTTCGTGGCTTTGACGGTCGAATACACCAAAGCCTCCGAGGTAACTGAGAATGAAGTCGACCGTGACGAACCAGGTCAAGAAGCGGCGAGGGAGCCAGTGGGCGGACAAGGGCCCGTCGGCAGACACCCTTACCTCTCTGGAGACCTGTACGCAGATATAGCCAGTCTTGACTTGACCGCGAAGCCGTACAAAAACAAGCGTGGTGCTCGAAGGAGTGAGAAGGAGTGGCCATCGATTTCAGTCATTGAAACCAACAAAAGTAAGACCTGCGTCTTTTAACAAATCAAAACAGCCTATCGAGTAAATTTAATTCATTCGTTCATTCATTCATTCCAAGCTTAACCTTTCAGTCAGTTGTAGATATATCTTAGACCCTGAGGGATCTTACCTACCTCGGGCGAAATAAAATAATAATAATAATAAGGATTGGATGCACCACGGACTCTTTTGTTCCGCTTGTGCTTCTTTCCCTATCAATAACCAGGCGAATGATAATCCAGTCCACGACTTTATTTTACCAATGCATGGTATTGTAGGTCTTCCTTGAGCTCTTACACTTGCCTGAGGTTAAAAAATTAATAAATAACTGAAGGGTAAAGTCTAAAATTGAAATTGCAGGTCGCTGCGTCAAGACTGGAGGAGTCGTCGGACTGGAATTTCAGATTCCGTTGGAAAGTCTCTCACGTGACCTCACTTATTCGGAGCTGGTCGTTGAGTTGGAAGACTCAGACGACGTTGTATCCCTACTATCCAGCTACGTCCTTGGGAAAGAACTCGACGGGGAACCAGTGACAGGTCACCCGAGACTGAACAACAAGTGGCTGGTCTACGACGTCAACGAAATCCTGAAGGCAGTGGACGCCGCTGATCAGCGAAGTGGAACGGTCACGCTGTCGGTGCGACTCGTCGGGTTATCGACTCGGAACGTCACAGGATCGAGAGTGGAGTTCGACGCTTGCGGGAGATACTCGAGAAAGCCACCGACCGTCTTCCTGTACCACGAATTCCCCGCCGAGCTGCGCCAGCGTCTTCGTAGATCTTCAGGAAGGAGCAGGAGGACCCCCGTTCGCAGATCAGTGACGAACCAGAGATCGGATCAGACGACCGACTGCCACCTCCACCAGTGGACCGTCGACTTTCACCAGATCGGGTTGAAGTGGATCATCGCCCCGATTCTCTTCAAGATCAACTACTGTCACGGCGTCTGCAACGACCCCGCCTGGAACCAGACGGACATTCGCGGACGCCCTCTGCAGGGCAGGGTGACGAACCACGCCCTCCTGGTCGCCCGTGCCCTGACCAACCTGCCGCAGACGTCAGCGGCGGGTCTACCGTCTCCCTCCTGTGTACCGACAGGCTACGACTCAATGAACATGATCTACCTGGATCGTAACAACGTCGTCAGAGTTGAGACGTTCAATCAGGTGATCGCCAGTTCCTGCGGATGTGCGTAACAGGTAGTGACGTCGGCCTGACGTCAGCCGCACGTGACAACTACGTCATTTCTATCTGTATAATCATCTTGTTTCTTGGATTCGTCTGGCGGAAGCGCTTCGAGGCCAAAACTGCAGGACAATGGGGTGCCCGATTCGCGCGCGTGATGCTTGATCGTGTTAAGTTGACAAGCAGTGAAGCGACATAGGGTAACGTTACACGGTTTCAAACGATTTACCTGTGAAGTCATTTTATCATTCGTAGTGTTGAGTGGTTTCCGATCTTACCTATTAACTCCGGAATTGGCGAAACTGGTTTCCTGGTTTCGGAACTGAAGTGAAACGGGTTTTAGTTATTCAAACGGGTTTGAGTTGAAGATTGTGTCAGAATTCGCCTGTCAACATCGTAACAGATTCTGTATTGATTGTTGGACCTGCATAGTTTTTAATTGTATTTAACATTACAGCAGTTTGCTCTCCAATTCGCTTAAGGCAGCGGTTCCCAACTTCTCTTAGAGCAAGGCACCCTTACTAAAGTCACTCAGTCACGGGCGTATGTATTTAATTTCATTAATTTTTTTCTTCCAGTTAGTTCCCTATTTTAATGACGAGCAACGTTCCTTGTATTCAACCCCAGTGTATTTAATACTTCTACACTAACTTTTGAAAACTAGTAAATAGTAATAGACCTCGGTCAGTAGTGATAAGTAGTTTTTCACCGCTTTGACCTATGCCATCCAGCCGCGGTACCCGAAGGCAGATTCGCGGCACCCAGATTGGGAAACGCTGGCTTAAGGGTAAGCTTCAGTTAGTCTTTTTGCCACTACCTCGATAGCTAAACTTTCGGTTAACTAAGTCTGGTATCTGTTTTTGTGTAGCTCTTATTTACGAATCTCTCTGAGACTCTACGGAACTCGAACTTTTTTGTGGTTTTTATTGTCGGTATTAGCTTTACAGTGTTTAGTCTTTTACAGTGTTTAGTCATATGCCTGCGTCGTTTACAAGACTGCTGTGGAAACATTTAACTCTGGATATTCTAAATAAAACTCTTAAATAATACATACCATTAATATAACATGCAATAATCATAATAATAATAATAATATAAATAATTACTTTTAAATATTCTAAGGATAGAAAGATGTCACCACGCGAACGGATTTCGGCAATCATTTTACTGAAATAAAATAAAATAAGATGAAATAAAATGAAATAAGACATTTTGATTATCGAAAGTTGTCTGAACTAGCTGCCATCATCAATTATTTTCTGCAATTTTTGTGCACAAAACCACTAGTTATCGACAAGGAATTTGGATCATATCGGCTTAGTAGTTTCCCTGTCGCATCAACCAGGGATTTTAGAACGGTGATTGTGCAAAACATGAACTATACTAATTAGTTTTTTCTGTTAATACCCAAGAGCTATTTATGGTCTAGAAGAACATGCTCAACTGGTTTCTTTGTGAGAAGTTTGGAAAGTTATTTGTGGTCTAAATGGACAACTGATGTTCCATTCTTTGCGATATATTTACAGAGAAATTGTATTGAACGTCGAACTGTCGGATGGCAGCGTAGCGTTTGCAGCGATAGAAGTTCAGAGTGTCTCATTAGGTCCTGTATGCATTTAATCGATTGCATTTACAAGGAAAGGAATGTTATTGTGTATTTTAAGTCTCATTAGAAGCAGCATCGAATATCGAACTACCTCATCGATTATGGCAATCATTTTTACGGCTTGAATTATTTATTAAAGTGTTGTTTTCAAGTTTCTGTGTTAATCTGTGAATAAGTGTTTTTGTTATTTCCGCGCTGGTGTAATTGTGGGTGTAGCCTTTACAAAGTTATCTCCGAAATGAGTACAGATATTGCCATCACGACCATCCCTATGCCCACAACCATCATAATGCTCATTCGTGACATACGCAGAATTAGGCGTTGTGTACCCATGTCTGCAAGGATATCTCTGGCAGATCCATTGGTTTCCAGTCGCCCAGATTACTGTAACTCGCTTCTTAATGGTGTCAATAAGTCAAACATGCTGAAGCTGCAGAGAGTTGAGAACTCTTTGACTAATACATCAAAATATGAACATATAAACCAAGTGCTTAAATATTTCCAATGGCTTCCTGTTCAGTAAGGAATTAGTTTTAAATTTGGGTTCATAATTTATAAAACTTTGAACTCTGGCCAACCTCAAAATACTTAAAATCAGTTTATATTTCCCAGACTTATCATTATTCAACGAGGTCATCTGATTATCTTTTTCCGCTCATATACCTAAATCAAGAACTGTTCTTGGTAAACGAACTTCCTCGGTTTGCCTGTACCAACATTTTGGAACTATCTCCCTGCAGTGTGTCTGTTCGCTCTGCTCAGTTGCTTTTGTCATTTCGTTCTCAACTTAAAACTAACCTCTTTCAAATTTTTTATCCACCACAGGCTGTCTCTCGGACTGATCTTCTGAATGTTTATCTGATTACAGCTTGATTTTGGTGTGCCATCGGTTGATGCCTTCTGCATCATACACCGGCGCAATAGAAGTTACTAATTACAATTACAATTACTTCCACCTCCATCACCTCCAGGACGTCTATCACCAGCACCACTACCAATACGAACATCGCCACTACCACGGTACCACCACCAAACACCACTTCCATCTTCATCACTCCCTTCACCACAACCACCACGACCACCACCACCACCACCACCACCACCACCACCACCACCACCATCACCACCACCATCACCACCACCACCACCACGATTGACTAATAACTCACTTTTTTAGACATTTCCTTCGGGACGATGTCTTTATGAGCATTTATAACCGTAGGGTTCCAATTCGCTCTCTTACCATTTCTTTAACTCTGAATGAATATTTCATATGTTGGGCCTACATAATGCGATACGAAATCCTTCACTAAGCCTAACCTGACCTAAACGTAGATCCACAAGTGACCTGAAGTCTTTCCGGTTTTATTAAAATGTACAGGATAATGGAAATCTACTTCTCATCTTTCCACCGTCAGTGTACGGTCAATGTACTCATTACGGCTGACTTAGCTCGACCCCAGGTGTAGCAGAAATCTCGATCCAAATTTCTGCCTGGTTGGAATTTGAACCCCGAGCTCTTTTTGACAGTCCAGCACGCTAATCACTACACTATCAAGCCCCCATCGCATAATAATGTACAATTTTATCCACCTTAGGTCTGCACTTAGCTAAAGTTGGCTCATACAACTTTTAAACGCTTCACGGGCCGCTGTATATAAATAGAGACCTAAAAATAATCTGCTGAAACAAATCGCTTTGTGCCAGACTGCCTTCCATTGTCCGTATTAGTAATACTTATAAAAAACGACAGGGAAAACTAATTTCCCCGAGGCAGCAAACCATTATGTAATTATCCAGCTCATAGAACATACATATACATATACATACACTTAGAAATACATATCGCATATAGTGCAGAAATCCATTGTTTGCCATGCATATATATATATATATATATATATATATAAAGTGTGAGATTTTTGTGGTGTTTATATATATATATATATATATATATATATATATATTATATAGTATATATATATTATATAGTATGAGATATTATTTATGGTGTTAGAAAAAGAGAGACAGACAGACAGACAGAGACAGACAGAGACAGGCAGACAGAGACAGACAGACAGAAACACACAAACAGACAGACAGAGACAGAGATAGAGACAGAGACATACAGAGAGAGACAGAGAGGAATAGACAGACAGAGAGACATAGAGACAAACAGGGTTGTCTGTTCTTGTCGATCATACATGATGCTCTTGCTTCAGCAGCCGATTTCCGTTGTTAGGACTCTCGTTGTCTATCGGTCGGTTGCTGCGGCTGAATGGTCCGACAGCTGCTATAAACCTCCACCTTCTGTCGAGAGAGAGAGAGAGAGGGCGGACTCAGGGTCGAAATCATCTTGACAGCCAGACGGGGCGTATATACATCAACCCATCCTCCGACGCCGCGAGAACATAGACCCATAAAACATCTCGCAATAATGAATGTATAATGTCAATGTATATATTAAATGCATGTATTATATGTTGTTTTTTAATATATACAAATGTATTTGTTTACATGCAGATGTATAAGAATGTATGATATAAGCTATGATACACATGGATATGTTTGCATGTACGTATGGATGTATGCATGGAGATGCTTGGTTATAGCATGTATACAATGGTATTTCTGTATGGATCGACAACACTATATATATATATATATATATATATATAAACATACATGCACAAATACATATACATATATTACATATATGCAAACAAAAATACAAAGACACACATATATATTAATATGTACACATGGGTATTTGGAAAGATTGGCATAAATATACGCAACCCCGGCATAATATATATATATATATATATATATATATATATATACAGACGAATTTATGTTAATGTATACATATGCTCAGCTTAGTCATGTTATGGTCGGATTGGTTGAACGGCTGCTCGAAGAATAGAATGGACGAAATCAGCGAAGCCGGTGAAGGGAGGTTGATGGGAGGGACACGGTGAATCCCTGACGGGAAAAGAGTTTATGGGATCTGCGAGGCACTTAGCGGAAAGGGGAGGGAATGGTTTCTCACCTGTAATGCAACGTGCGCCTCATTTGTTAGTTCAATCTTCAGCGTTGGGGGCTTATGATGAGCGTTCCATACATCGGCGGAAAAGCTGTCTTTGTGTGACTGTCAGTTTTCAAGGAGGTCTTGCAAGGTGTGTCGGAAGCAAATTGGTGTTGAAACGAAGTGGAAAGAGCTGCTCTCCGATTGGTGGAACTATATCTCGAAATCTGTTCTTCTTTCTGATTGGATGCGACTTTTTCTGAATGTAGTTTCCGGATTGAAATATTCAATGATCCCTCGGTTTGGTTCTAATGAAATCACGTGGATGGGGCTCCGATAGGTTAGAAATTCATCTCGAGGTGAAATTATCGGATTGGCTGCGACTTCTTCTGAGTTGCTGGATTGCGCGAAGTGGCTGAGATTTTGAATGAAGGTATGCTGGCCCTCGTTCGAGCAATACGGACACTAGGCAGAGTTGGAGACCCATACTGAATTGGCTACAAGGCCACCTGAAGTTAGATTCAACTCTTGTACAGAAACGGCTGACACTTTTATTGTGAAAATAATATAGCTGTCGTGTTGGCTATAATATAATTGTGCGGAAAGCTCTCGGATTTTTGTCATGACCTCGTCTTGCAAGATCTATTAATTTCTCAGAATCGGAAACCTAGAACCCTTCTGACATGGCAAAACACTCGTGAAAAAACTGGTACCCTGCGCTTAGCGTTAGAGATTTGGAGCTTAAATTACAGTTACGATTACGTGATTTTCTTTCTGAACTCTTTGCCCTTTTCGTTCTTATACGGAAAGGTCGTCACGGGGGAAAGAGAAAAAACGCGTGTTGCAAAAGATTAGCAAAAAGCAAGTCGTCTAAACAGAGAAGATTATAACGAAAACACACGCAAGATGAGGTTTCAGTCTGATAAGATGCAGTCTCTGCTGAGAAGTCTGGTTTTTGGACTCGCAATCACCGCTTCACTACTGCTTGAGGTTTCTATTTGTTCAGGTAAGCGATATCTTTCGTCTAAATATTATTCATTTCTTATACACATACGTGCAAGTACACATTATACATGCGTATATATATATATATATATATATATATATATATATATATATATATATATATATATATATATATATATATATATATATATATATATATATATATATATATATATATATATATATATATATATATATATATATATATATATATATATATATATATATATATACATACATAGGCTACATATATAACTCTCTACCTATGTCTGTCCTTAACTCTCTCTCTCTCTCTCTCTCTCTCTCTCTCTCTCTCTCTCTCTCTCTCTCTCTCTCTCTCTCTCTCTCTCTCTCTCTCTCTCTCTCTCTCTCCTGTATCTGTCCGTTCTGCTCAGTCGCTTGCGTCATTTCGTTCTGAACTTAAAACTGACCTCTTTCAAATTGCGTATCCACCATAGGCTGCCTCTCTGTCTTTACAGACTGCTGACCTTCTGTATATTGACCTGATTATGACTTGCTTATGGTGTGCCATCGGTTGATGCCTTTTGTATTAGACTCAATCAGCGATTCTGCAGAGCATTCAATAAACGCGCAGCGCGTCCATTCTTATATAACATCTTTGACTCCGTTTTAAAGGTGTCTAAGTCTGGCGCTTTAACCAATTGGCTACTATGTTCCACGACTCACACCTAG
>OY744610.1:63993797-64027018 GCA_963556255.1 Allolobophora icterica | reverse complement strand
AAAGGAACTGAAGGAAGAGCAGGAGGAAGAGGAGATGAGCAGCAGGAAGAGGAGTAGGAATTGGAGGAAGAGGAGAAAGACGAAGAAGAGGAGGAGGCGGAGAAGGAGGAGGAGAAAGGAAAGAAGCTGAAGGAAGAGGAGGAGGAAGACGAGGAAGAGGAGGAGGAGGAATAGGAGGAAGAGGAGAAATAGGAGTAGAAGGAGGCGGAGATTGAGGAGGAAGGAAAGGAGCTGAAGGAAGCGGAGGAAGACGAGGAAGAGGAGGAAGAGGAGGAGAAGGAGGAGAAGGAGGAGGAAGAGGAGGACAGAAAGATAAAGAGGTGGAGGAAGAGAGGGAGGAGGAAGAAGAGGAGGAGGAAGAAGAAGAAGAAGAAGGAAGACGAGCGTTAGAGGTTCTTTAAGCGAGTGCCGTTCACTTTGTAAGACTCATGCACTTGAACCGTCAGTGATGAATTGGTCGGGAATGACCCTCAAAGCTCCGTCTGGGTCTTAGGGTCACGGGGTCTCGTGGTCCAGAGACCTACGAACTGGGTAGCCGGCCATCGATCACCATCTCATTGTGGTAGACAGCCCGCTTAGAGCCTGACCATAACAAACTCATACATAAAGATATATATATATATATATATATATATATATATATATGCACAAGCAAATGTCCATGTATATATGTACCTATGGCTTGTGATGGATACAACGTCTAGAACAAACTGTTACACATGTACAGGGTGGGCCAGTAGGAATGCACAAACTTTGGATGGATATAACTTGAACAACTGTTATCCGAACATCGTGCACAATATACTAAATTGAAAGTAATCATCCACTCTACTACTGTGTCAAATCTTGCACTGATATACGGCACCGTTGTTATAAAAGTTTGGTGCGGCGCACACCTCTCAATTTTGAATGTAAATATTGAACATCATGACGCCGCTCACGGAAGAGGATAGAATTTTAATCCGAATTTTAAGAGCAGAAAAAGGATACAATGCACATCAGATGATGATAGAATTCCCTTCTAGAAAATGGAATAAATATGCTCTAAATCGATTGATTAAACAAATTGATGCTACGGGAACGTCTAACAGCCGCAACTGTGGTCGAAAACGTTTTGCGCGCACAGCGTCGAACATTGCACAAGTCCATGAGTTAATTTGCAGCCAAGACAACAATCCAGGGACGAGTAAGAGTCCGAGAGAAATTGAGCGTGCGACCGGAATTTCACGCAGTACTGTTAGGCGCATTGCTAAACATGACCTCAACCTCAAAGTCTATCGTCGACGTGAAGTTCAGAAATTGTCTGATGCCGATTCGATGAAACGTCTAGCCGCCTGCAAACGACTCAAGAAGCGAATGACAGATGAAAAGATCAACAGAACATGGTTCACAGACGAGAAGATCTTCACGGTTCAGACGCCAACAAACACTCAGAACGACCGTGTGTATGCAAACGTTAGCCTTAACCCTCGGGCTACCAAGGGGGGGGGTGGTTACCACCCCCCCCTACGTTTTTCTGGGAAAAATTTTTTAGCACATGGAATATAATTTTGACATTTTAGGTAGCTGTAGGGGGTCCATTTGCGCAAAGTTTGAGGTAGAAGTCGTGATGATATCCCACGCCATAAAAAAGTTATACCCGATATAGCCTAGGTACCACTTAATCAGGAATTTATCTCGTCAGCTGTTAGCTGTTGTCGACTATAAAGGTATTCATTATTCTTTCTGGAAGAGAAACAACTATGCCATTCTTTAGAGGGAATGTAGGGCTATATTTACTTGCTTAGTTGTTTGTCTTTTGATAACCGGAAGTGATCATAATGAATAATAATACGCTTTTTCAGTGTGAAAATCACTGATGCAACATCACAACGTAAACCGATATGGTTGGGTATAGGGAAGGGCTATAAACAGTCAAAGCAGAATGCTAACAGAGTAAAGCAGTGCTGTGAAGTGTTCAAGAAGCCGGTTTGCAGGAAGCATTCGCACAAAACAATGTAAGTAACTTGCAATAACTGCAAGGACCACTGACGTTTTTGACTGCCGGGAAAAATTACATAATTTCTTGTTTCATGTTGATATAGCTGCACGCCTTTAGGTTTTGCCTGTAACTAAAACAGACTTTGGAATAGTTTGTATTGTTGAAAATTAAGCCTCATTATATTTATTATATTTAGAATATTCTTGGATAGATAGTTCATTTTCAAAACCCACATCATTTATATCTTTTTATCCAAATAGTACAAATTGTGTGGGATAATATCAGATATCGTTAAATGGACCGGTGCCTTTGTTAAAAACTATATAATTTCGAGATGCATTCATATATTTTACAACTAAATATACCATTCTTTTCAGAAATGAATGCTGAATCAAATGCTGTATTACATGATATGATATCTTAAACCAAACACGAAATTCCGGGGGGGGTGGTAACCACCCCCCCTTGGTAGCCGATGTCGCAAAAAAACCTTGGTAGCCTGAGGGTTAAGCGTGAGGTTGCGCCTGCTCGGCTTCTGAAGGGCAGGAAGCACTTCTCGCAAAGTGTGATGGTGTCGTTGGCTGTTTCAAAGCTTGGAAAGACGGCGCCATTCTTTGTTACTCCAAAGGCTAAGGTGAACAGTGTTTATTACTGCGATGAAGTACTCGCAAGAGGACTGCTACGTGATATTCGCCAACTGTCTGGAGTTGATGGGTACATCTTTCAGCAAGATGGAGCGCCGGCGCATCGTTCACGTCATACGGTTGCTTATCTGAACGCTAACGTGCCAGAGTTAATTGAACCGGAGAACTGGCCACCGAACAGTCCGGATTTAAACCCGGTTGACTATTCGATCTGGGGTTGTCTTCAGCAACTGGTCTATCGTGAACCGATACGTGACGTTGAACACTTGAAAGACGTGATTCTTTGCTGCTGGGCTGAGATAACCCAAGCACTGGTGGACTCAGCCATCGATCAGTGGTCGTCTCGTGTTGATGCAGTCATTAAAGCACGTGGTGGACATATTGAGTATCTGTTTGACTGATGATAAATTCACTCAAGATATTAATTGTTAGTACTAAGTGATTGTTTAGAATTGACATCTTCAGTTTCAGACTTTTGTTTTTTCTTGCAGTTTTATGGCTGCAAAATGGCACATCGAATATTAATATGATTATCTCAAAACGTCGTAATAGTATCTCGTAGATATTTGGCAGAATGATAAAATGGATAATTATCTTCAATTTGATATATTGGACAAGACGCTCACATAAAAATTATTCAAGTTATAAGGCGTCAAAGTTGGTGCATTCCTACTGGCCCACCCTGTATATATATGCGTGCACGTATATGCATATATGCATATATGTTGGTTTCTGCCTGTAATAATTGTACACATACATGTACTTTATTTTGGCCTGTAACAAGTATACATGCTCGTCTCTAAAAAGTCATATATATATATATATATATATATATATAAGTTATTGAATAAGTTATATATATATATACATATATAGGCTTGACATCCTTATATTATTTGGTTTGGTAGATGGGTTAGAGGTCCTCATGTTTTGACAGGTGTTCCTCACCGCAGCCAGCAGATCGCTGACAGGTGGAGAAGCCTATGTTTAACTAATGAGAGTCCGGCTGATGGTTAAACAGGACGTTGGGGCAGCCATCGCTTGTCAGTTGGTTAGAGGTGGAAGGGTAACTGATTAATGGTAGCTTATCCGCCGCTGTAATTCACTGGGTTATTGTTTTGAGATGTTGAGTTATTCTTTGTTTGCCGTATAATCTACTTTATCTGTTGCAAATGCTCAGAATTCATTAAGTTCTTGTTTAGAGATGTCGGGTTATTCTTTGCTTGCCAAGACAAACAAGTCTTTCCGTTGTAATAGGCTATATCTAGGATTGTAAAACGTTTTGAAACTGTGCAGTGATGAGAACTGTTGGAAATAATTAATCGACGCTAATATCACTGAGTCTGTTTCTGTTTCAAAATCGTAAACTGATGATGAAGGTGACGATAGCGATGATGATTAGTACAATGATGATGAGAAGGAGAAGATAGAGTTGGAGAACAGGTGGAGAAGAGAAACAGGATGATGATGAGACTACAGGACGAAGAGGAAGAGGAGGCGGAAGAAGGAAGATGATAGAGGAAGATGAGGATGAAAACGATGTCGATAATGCGAAACTAAATGACGTTGAAGAGCTTGATGAAGATAATCGAAGCCAACCAAAGATACACGATTCACTTTCTCCGTTTACTCTTCAAACATCTTATGAGATACAATCACGCACTTCAAATGAAACGATACTGAGATGCTCTTAAAAGGCACTATAAAAATAACTATACACAAACATGTATACATACATGCATACATTCATCTTTACATACATAAGTGCATACATACATACTTTCATCTATACATACATACATACATACATGCAAGCTGTGGATACATGTATACAAACAAAGACACATACATACATACATATACATACACACACACATACATACATACATACATACATACATACATACATACATACATACATACATACATACATACATACATACATACATACATACAATGCATGCATGCATACATACATTCAGTCATACATACTCATACATCCATACATACATCCATACATACACACACACATCCACTGGAGCGAGTGAATCGCACATATAGCGTTGTTTAGAGAACTCTTTCTCAAAACACATGCTGATGTATAATCACCTGTGACCCGGCAAATGACTTGAAGCGACCTTCGAGGTCCAAATGGGCGGATGTCATTTCCTCCAACTTAACATATGGGTCTCGCACCTGCCAAGTATTCTTCTTTGTCTTATAAGTGTCAGTCTGAACTGAAATGCGATATGTCGTTATTCGAATACCTGCCACGGCTCGCAGGCCAAGGAACGGCCAACGCCCAAAACAACTCCACATCTTCATCGTCCGATGATTTATAGATTATCTCACCACAGGCTTTCCGTTCCCACCTCTTCCAAATTGAAATCCCACCTCTTCGAGACTTCCTATCCCAATCCATACAATCCTCCGCCTTCCAAGCTTTCTCGTCTGTAATAAAGCCAGCCTTTGCAGCTGCTCTGTCTCCTCTCTCTGGTCTCTCTGGTAACCGGACTCGGATCTTCCCTTGACATCTGTAGATAACCCTTCTAACAAGACGTAGCGCACACGAATAAGCTTTTTCCTTGCGCTTAGCTTTAGAATAACGCTTTAGAAATTCAGAGTTACGATTATGAGATTTCGTCCCGTTAATGGCTTGTGAGACAATCCTGATGTTGAATATAGTCAGGGGCGTAACTTTGGTCTAAAAAGTGGGGGGTACCAATTTCTTACATACTTGAAGCAAGGCGGAGTCTACGATCTCTGGGAAGGCAAAATAATTAAATATTGATTGGCATTGTTCAAAAAATGTGGGGTACGGTACCCCCAGTCCAAAAAGTGGGGCTACGGGTACCCCTCGTACCCCCCACAAATTACGCCTATGGATTTAGTGTTATTGGGATTCGAGATGGTCCATTTGTAATGGTTTGTAACTTATAATCCAGGGGTTTGCGTTCAATTAACTTGGAACTCCGCCACTATCCGTACTCTGTAGTGCCAGTCCCAAGCCTGGATAAAGGAGGAGGGCGACGCTAATGATATTTGTTATCACACAATGTCGCTACACTTAAAATACTGCTACTACTCAATTACTTGAGATCGCACCGTAGATGATATAATTACTGCAATTGCAATCGAATACTTATACTCAACGATTGAGAGTCGCTTCCGATCCAAGGCAGTGCTATCACTAACAAATCAAATGGACCTCAGGCGTTTCCGGAACAGAGGAAAAGAAAGACTGAGGAGCTTAAGGCGCAATTCCTGAAGGAGACTGTTGCAGCTAGACGTGAAAACCTAAGCAAAACTTATGGACTTCGAAGTTCGATTATGAGATCGATGACGATTTTAAAGAACGGTTCAGAGTAAATGAAACGTGCTACTGTTGTTTTTATGAAGCTCCAGAATAATTTAAATACGAAATGAGCGACTTTCTAAGCCACGATATGTTCCGTTGTATTCTGATCCATTCCATGTCATTGGCAACATTAATCACACCAAATTACATTGATCACAGCAAATGCTATTTGTATCCCAATTCATTCCATTTCATTGATAACATTGCATCATCATATCGCAGTACTGCCCTCATAAGAAAGAACCACGTAACTGAAAATTTGGTCGTTTTGAGTTAGATGCAGTTTCTGCATGTATTAGTGGTCTTACACCTTGGTAGGAAGTAAGAACCTCCTATCTTGATGCGATCATAGAGAACCAGCGTTTGTTAATACCACGTATCTGCACACTTCGTATCAAATACTAAGTAAGAACCACGCATCTCACATACGTGGTTTTTTGCTAGTAACACAGGGCGTTATCTGCAGATCCGTTGCCACGCGCATGCGCAGTTACTACTTCCAGACAATGTTTACGTTTAAGTTTACGAATCTGAGCGATAATTAATTATTTTTAAGACTGTAATTTTAATCCGTCTTGGTGGTTTTCATTATTCAACGCGCTGTGAGATTAAGTGAAATTTGAGCAACAATAAATATAGTAATTTCAAACGTTTTAAATGTTTTTGAATGATTTATTATGACTTTGTTTGTGACTACGGGTGATTGTTTTGGGTGCGTAGCGAATTCCTGACACCCTAATTCCCGAAACAGAATTTCGTAGGATCTCCGAAATCTATTTTCCAAGTTACAACAAAGTTATTTGCGCAAATCTAACTTTTAGATACATTTTCAAAATATACTATAGGCCCACAGGATATTGGCCGGCTAATCCATACTAGTTTTCAGGATTCGAGCTCTTTGCAGAATACTGTTTTCGGGAATTCGATCAATTTTGCATTTCAACATTTTATCTAGTTTCGGGCATTCGGGTAGACCCAGATTGTTTAGTAGGCTTACACGGTTGAGGTTTTTATGATTTAACTTGAAAGAGTCAGAAAGACGATATGATAAAATGTGTGGAGAGGATAGGCCTAAGTGTGGGATGCGTCTGGCTGTTTTTTTTAATCGATTACCCATTGATTCATTCAAGCAGGCGTACTTCCCATAAGATATTTCTATTACAGAAATATATAATGACTTTGCAGCGAAACATTAAGTTATAGTCTGCTGTTATGATCTCTAGATCATAATGTGATAAAGCAGATGAACAATTTACGAAGAGTGTGAGCGGTGTGAAGAATTTTCTTTACATAATTGTTTATGCAGTAAAGATAATCTTAATTGCACGTATATGCAAATTAGACGTCCAAAACCCAAATGGAAGAACTGAGGCGAGAGGGAGAAAAAAGATGACATTGGACCCTATTTCTTAACTGACCGTTCTGATGCCAGAAAATATAAAAAAATTCTGGCAAGATATTAAGACATCAGATGTTGTGGACCTAAGATGCAGATTAGTAAATGTGGTACTTCTTCATCTGTCCTGTGACATGTTCACTCTCCCAGACTGTTTTGATAGTCGGATATGATCAGATATAAGCGATATCAAAATTTTTAAAGCTGTATATAACTGGTTTCGTATCTTTAAAATTATGGTTGACAGGGGCGTAAAAAAGTGGGGGCACCAATTTCTTACATGCATACACGAAGCAAGGCAGAGACTGTGATTTCTGGGAGTGCTCAGTAAAAAATATTGATTGGCATGGTTTAAAAAGTAGGGGGTTACGGTACCCCCAGTAAAAAAGTGGGGGGTACGCGTATCCCTCGTGCCCGAAGGGGCGTAACTTTGGTATAGAAAGTGGGGCACCATTTTCTTACACAAAGCAAGGCAGAGACTGCGATTTCTGGGAAGGCTCAATGATAAAATATTGATTGGCATGGTTTAAAAAGTAGGGGTACGGTACCCCCAGTAAAAAAGTAGGGGGTACGCGTATCCCTCGTGCCCGAAGGGGCGTAACTTTGGTATAAAAAGTGGAGCACCATTTTCTTACACGAAGCAAGGCAGAGACTGCGATTTCTGGGAAGGCTCAATAATAAAATATTGATTGGCATTGTTTAAAATATTGGGGGTACGTATACCCCTAGTACCCCAGAGGTGTAACTTTGGTCTAAAAAGTGGGAATACCAATTTCTTACATATATGAAGCAGGGCGGAGACTGCGATCTCTGGGAAGGCTCAATAATAAAATATTGATTGGCATTGTTTACAAAGTGGGGGTACGGTACCCCGTGTAAAAAAATAGTGGGGGTACGCGTACCCCTCGTACCCCCACACATTGCGCCTATGTTGTTTGATATAATTGACCTGAAATATGAGTCAATTGTTGAATTGTTCCAAACTAAAACACGATTTTATGCAGATGCGTTGTTCTTAACAATTATTGGATTATGTCGTCGGTCTTCAAAGCTAAGTAAAAACACATTTACTGACATTTAAAATATTTAGGAGAGAAAATATTTAAATTCATTTCCCTCTAAAAATGGTAGCTTTTTGTTGCATATGTTGGTTAAAAGCAAAAATGAATATGATTATAGGATCTACTTGGCAACAACCAATTTATGTTTTTTGCATTTATCTCAAAATCAACTTTTTGCAGATGCGTTGTTCTTTCTTATGAGGGCAGAGTAGCTTGCACTGTTTAAGTTAAATAACATTTCTAGATGCTAAATTACATTTCTAGGTGTCTAATAGCATTACTTGATGTCAAATTACATTTCTATATGTTAAATTACATTTCTATATGTTAAATTACATTTCTAGATGTTACTGGCGATTGTTCAATTACCGTTCCGCCGACCTACTTCCTCTTCAGTGGTCATCTCAAAGTCCAGCTGTTCTGCCGGTCAAATTTCCGCTTCCAACAAGACCTCGTCGATCTTACCGTGGTCAATCTAGACAGTAACTGGACCATGTCCACCCAGATGACCATCGACCATCAATCAGAAGGATCGAACTCTCAATCGACCGGACAACTGACCATTGATTGCGGATTAATTGATCGTCCAGGGCGATCGTTACTACGGATGGTCATCCAATCCTTTGGAGATGGACAGTTGACCGTTGAGAGTCCGGCGTTTGATGTCACGTGGCCCAGGATTACTCTGGTTCTCCCGCAAAGACACGTGACTTTGTCCTCTGACCTTGTGATTCGGGTTTACGCGAGAGACGTTCTCTGCGATTCATCTTCTTCTCCTCCTCCTTCCTCCTCTTCCAGCGAATATCTTCTGGAACTTATCTATCTCGGACCAAACCCAGACAACCCCCTTATAACAACCCCACATTCTCCAAACCCCGTCGTGGTCTACACCCACCCTGTCCGCACCCTCTCCTCTCTCCTCTCTCTCGATCTCATCGTTCCGTGTGCACTGGTCGACCAGGCCGGTCTCTACCAGGCCACCCTGAGGTCCCCCGAACAACCGATCACCACCAGCAACCGAATGTCCGCTTCCTGGAGTCCTGCCTACAACCTGGTCCCCAACTCCGGTCCGAGCATCTTCCCCTGCGACGAGAACACCCAGCTGGCCGTTCGCTACACGCAGCCTCGCTGTTACAGCAGACATGACAAGGTTCGCCTCTTCGTGCAGGTCCAGAGGGCCAAGGGGAACGTTGCGTCCCCCGTCGACCTCGTCTATGTTGCCGAGCGGAGAGCGGATGCCATGGGAAACGTCGTCAGGTTTCCCTGTGAGGTACTCGACCATGCGGCTATTGGATATTGCTTCAAGTACGTCAGCATCGCCAACAGTGGATCCGTAAGGGAGCAAAGGGCGATTTGTCTGCCCGCCAGAAGTGACACAGGTTAGACCCTTAGAAGAATTACTATGTGTTGCCGAGTAAAGTAGTTTTTGATCATCAAATCCAATCGAATTAATCTAATTTAGTTAATATATTATAATTAATATATTCTAATTAATCTAATTTAGTTAATATATTATAATTAATATGTTCTAATTAATCTAATTTAGTTAATATATTATAATTAATATATTCTAATTAATCTAATTTAGTTAATATATTATAATTAATCTGTTCTAATTAATCTAATTTAGTTAATATATTATAATTAATATATTCTAATTAATCTAATTTAGTTAATATATTATAATTAATATGTTCTAATTAATCTAATTTAGTTAATATATTATAATTAATATATTCTAATTAATCTAATTTAGTTAATATATTATAATTAATCTGTTCTAATTAATCTAATTTAGTTAATATATTATAATTAATCTATTCTAATTAATCTAATTAATCTAATCTAATGACTTCTACAACGCTATTTGCTTAGAATGAAATCGCAGTAGAAATCATAGTACATTGTCTTGCTTACGAATGCTCCTCCTTCATTCTTTTTCCTTCTTTCCTTCCTTCCTTCCTTCCTTCCTCCCTTCCTTCCTTCCTTCCTTCCTTCCTTCCTTCCTTCCTTCCTTCCTTCCTTCCTTCCTTCCTTCCTTCCTTCCTTCCTTCCTTCCTTCCTTCCTTCCTTCCTTCCTTCCTTCCTTCCTTCCTTCCTTCCTTCCTTCCTTCCTTCCTTGAGGCTTACTTCCTTCCTTCCTTCCTTCCTTCCTTCCTTCCTTCCTTCCTTCCTTGAGGCTTACTTCCTTCCTTCCTTCCTTCCTTCCTTCCTTCCTTCCTTCCTTGAGGCTTACTTCCTTTCTTGTTCCTTTACTTCTAGTCCTTCTATCCTTCATTCCTTTCCTTTTTCTTCCTTCTATAATCCTTCTTTTTATCACTTTGTGTAAGTAGCAACAAACAGCCAATCTCTCATTATTAAGCATTTATTATTAAGCACCACTATCTACTGACCAAACATCATTCGATGGCGCTGAGCAATTGTGAGTGAAGGATTTGCTCAAGGTCCCTACACAGTAACCGTCTCAGAGGAGAAGGATCGAACCCATACTCTCCGCGTTACAAGGCGATCGCTCAACCAATCGGCTACCGTGTAGCTATAGTTTATATGAACCAATTAGAGACTTTCTTAATTTAAAGAGAGGTGTAACATGCCGAAATAATTTCTGTCGACGTCAACAGCGTTTGTTGCTATAAGATGTCGATACACTCCGGATCCATCAATCCGTTTTTAGTCAAAAATAAATTAAACCCTTGCAGAGTCCAAAGCTTATATAGCACCGGTTGACAGTGTGTTACTGGTGTCTAAATTGAGAGTTTTAACCAATTATTGTCCCAAGCTATTGTCCCACTACACTTTGGTCCAATTGGTTTTCTTTCCACTGTTTACCTAACCTTTCACCTTTTTTATCGACACACACCGCGACTCATAGAACACTTGTCGGCTTAGATGTCTGGGGCAGGGAAGATGTAGACGCCTCTGAGAGAAAGGGGAGACGTCGTAATTCTTTGAAACGAAGGCCTCGTTAAGTAAACTATGAAATAAAACCATTGATGTGTACGGAGCAGAGGAATTCGTCATTAACTCGGCCGAGTTCTAATTTGTTCCGCTAGACTCGACAAACGAGAGAGGCTGATAGGACGGATGATTTACGCTGGCTATCCGAGGGAAGCTACAAGGTCTTATGATAATGTTTTGACGTTCAGTGGGGTAGACCACTCTTGCGGCGGGGAAGATCGTCTGGGAAGGAGACGCCAGACTGTCTGGACCGGTCCGGCTGACCATGTCGAGAGGAGGAGGAGGAGGATGGAAGATGCAAGGGAATGATGATGATGCTGGAAGAGGGAAGCTGGAGAGAGATGTGCGGAGAGACGGCGCCGTTGGAAGTGGCTTCCTTGCATGGGACACGGTAACCGATTAGTTAGAGTGGTCATCTTGTAAAACAGAGAGTACGGGTTCCAGTCTCCTTCCCCGAGACTGTTACTGTGTAGGGACCATTAGCAAGACCGTTGCTCAAATTGCTCAGAGCCATCGATTGATGCTTGGTCATTAGATAGTGGCGCTCAGTAAATACATACTAAAATAATAATAATAAAAATAATAATAATAATAATAATAATATATTAACAATAAAAATAGTAGTAGTAGTAGTAGTAGCAGTAGTAGTAGTAGTAGTAGTAGTAGTAGTAGTAGTAGTAGTAGTAGTAGTAGTAGTAGTAGTAGTAGTAGTAGTAGTAGTAGTAGTAGTAGTAGTAGTAGTAGTAGTAGTAGTAGTAGTAGTAGTAGTAGTAGTAGTAGTAGTAGTAGTAGTAGTAGTAGTAGTAGTTTTAATAATAATAATAATAATACTAATAATACTAATAATAATTATTATTATTATTATTATTATTATTATTATTATTATATTAATTAATAATAGGGTCTATTTCAGATAACTATACGCTTTCTAAATAATGTTGACGTCCCTGGGGTAAAAATTATAACATTAATCGTAATAAAAATACTAATAATAGCATAGTTCATTATACGTCTAAATGTCTTTTGTGTCTAAGAAACAGGGTCCGTGACTGTGGTGGATGGTAGGTGGAGTACATGGTCCTCGTGGTCCACCTGTTCCACTTCCTGTGGTCCTGGTCTTCAGAACCGACATCGAACCTGCGACAGTCCAGCTCCGTCCGCAACGGGAAAGTTCTGCGAAGGAATTACGGTCGAGTCAAAGACCTGCGAGTCCATCTGCAGAGGTATCGATCAATTGATTGATTGATTAATTGATAAATTGATTGATTAATTGATTGATAGATTGAACAATTGATTGACTAATTGATTGAATTATAGATTGAATGGATGATTAAAAGATTGAACGAATGAATTATTAATTCATTGATAGATTGAATGATTGATGAGTTAATCGAACGAACGAGAAAAAAATGAACGAACAAACGACTGCGTGGATGAATGAATAATTCGTTGATTGATTGAATTGAATGATTGAACGAATGGATGACTGAAGAAACCTATAAAATGATTAATGATTGAATAATTGATTACATGAATGACGGTGTGAATGATAGCATTAGTCCCCGAAATGACTTAATGATTGAGGGGATTGAAAAATTAATCGAACGACTGACTGACCGCTTCATTCATCCACGCATCCATTCGTTCATTCATTCGTTCATTCTTTCCTTTCCATTAACAGTGTACGGTCGTTGTACCTATCTAGTACCTGACTTCGCAAGAGGGCAGGAGTGTAACTAAACACAGGAGAAAATCTGCCCTGGCGGCATTTGAACCCCCACCATTTAGGTTGACAGTCCAGAACGCTACCAACTGACAATCACGCACTTTTACCTCGGTCGAGGGCCCCTGTATTACTCGCAATTATCGACATCTTAATTATGACTTGAACACATGAATTCAAAGTTTAACGACATCTTGTGGCCACAAAGGCTGTTTACGTCGACATAAATTATGTTTGGCATATTACAGCTCTACTGAACGTACGACCGCTTGTCTGCGCTTCTACTCGTTATTATAGGTCTAATGTCTCGCTTAAAAGAGGTGTGTAATTATTTTTGAACAGTTCTCACCGTTCGTATGGCATAATGCAATATTTTACAAATATTATTCCAAAGTTTAACGTCGTCTTGTGACGTCAAGGTCCATTGAAGATAATTTCAAATGAAGAATACGTTGCGGATGGATCCTAAGTTTAACGACATCTTATAGTAACAAAGGCTGCTGACGTCAAAAAAATAACTTTGCAATACATGTATAAGAGGTCTGACGAGAATACGTTGCCGCGCGTCTGCTACTACTTATACGGCGAAAATCACTCTTAAAAGAGGTGTTTAATTATATTTGAACAATTCTAAACAATTCTTATGGTTTGTATGGCATGATGCTTAATTATGGCTTCCAGGGCCGTTGACATCGACTTTGGATGGATGCATGGTTTAACGTCATCTTATGGCAACACAAATTGCTTTTACTAGACTTCGCAAGCATAGCTAACAGGAAACATATTTATTTTGAAACTGCTCAATCTATATAATGTCCGGTTATCTGAATTTAAAGGTGTCTACGGTTCAGTGAGCATGCGCGCTGCGACATCTCGTCTCTGTTAGGACTTAGGACCGTTGAAGTCGACCTGACCTCGTCTTACTATACAATAACATATACATGTATAACAAATTATTGGAAGAAATAGAAGAATGACATCAACAGTTAAGTGGCAAACTTATTACCGTACATCAAAAGTCATTGACGTCGAATTGGTAAAAATATCGCGCAAGCCGTTATCAGCCATGAGTAGCAATGAGCGATGACTCTCTGTTCAAATGGCGCAATCTGAACATGGAATTACAATTACAGATTAAGGGCGACAGTTCAAAGGCTAATGCTAATTAATATGAGTTTTAGTAATATGATAAGATCACAATGTTATCTGTTGCCTGAAACAGCATTTTTAATTAGTTGCATATAAATAGAGTACCTTTGTAACGATAATTATTGATAAAAATCAAGTCAGTAAGCGCGGTTTATAAATGCTTATATAGCACTGTCTGCAACCATTTCAAGGGTGTTTAACGAAAGCATCGAATTATTCAGTGTATTAACATCTTTGTTGTCAAAGGCCGTTGACGTCGATACAGAAGACATTTTCACAGGTTTCATTGCTCTGATAAATCATCTGCCAGCTAATTGATACAATCAATCAATCAATCAATCAATCAATCAATCAATCAATCAATCAATCAATCAATCAATCAATCAATCAATCAATCAATCAATCAATCAATCAATCAATCAATCAATCAATCAATCAATCAATCAATCAATCAATCAATCAATCAAACAAACAAACAAACAATCAATCAATCAATCAATCAATCAATCAATCAATCAATCAATCAATCAATCTATCTATCTATCTATCTATCTATCTATCTATCTATCTATCTATCTATCTATCTATCTATCTATCTATCTATCTATCTATCTATCTATCTATCTATCTATCTATCAATCAATCAATCAATCAATCAGTATTCGTTTAATCGCCTTATAAGCAGACAGAACGCAACTCATTCATATTTCCAACATTCTATCAATCAATATGTAATTATATCAGTTCATATTCAATGTCTTAAACCGAAGGATATTCCATTGAATGTTCACATAGAGAGACCGGGGTATGAAATATCGATCATCTTTAAATGGCAGGTCTAAGTTAGTGTTCGGGGGCGAAGGTTGTAGTAACGTTTCCGGTTCCCGGGACAGAATGCTCGGAGAATATGCATTTGGTCTTTGACCATAGCTCTGAAAAGATTTACGTCCGCAGAGTAGTTCATCTGCTCCCGGGGCAGATGAAAGGAGAAAGCCACATCGTCTCATCCTACCCAGCAGTTGGTCTACCCGATCCCTGTCCAAGGCGGTAGCATGGTCGTTCTGGCTACTTCATGTGATGCTTCGGGCGGGAGTCAGTGGGTCAGGAGAGCCCTAGGTGCATAAGTAGCAGATGGGCAACTAGGACCTCGTTGGGAAGAGTCAATCAGGTGATAAGACCATCTGCATATTTGACCAAGAAATTGTAGGGATATATTGCGTGTATACGTCCGATGCTTCCTCCACGAAGATGCTGGGACAAGCACTGATCCCTGTATAACATTGACGTTAATGGGCATAAATTCAGAAATGTCCCCATACAACTGGCTACATGTCCTCTGTAACCAAAGTAATTTACAGACCAATTATAAATATTATCCGAAGGGATATGTTGCAGAAAAAAACACTCAAAGAAATTCTCTATTTGTTCATGAAAATTTCGTATTATTTTCTGTCTATTAACGACATCTTGTGCTGCTTGAGCTGTTAACGTCAGCCTCATCCTAAATCGTATACTAAACATAAACTCTTATTTGAGAGTGTACTTATAGCGTTGAATATACACTATTTAAAGGTGTTTAAAAGAGCCGTTATTTTATGCAGAGCTTAGCGACATCTATTGGAATCAAAATTGCGCTAACTTTTTCAAGGTCGTGTCGATTCATATGCTTTGGATTCTGATCAGTTTCTGTTCAATCGGCGCTATATAAATATTACAATAACTGTTACAAGAGTTTAACGACATCTAATGGCAAAGCAGAGCGTTGACGTCGATTGGAGAAATTCTGTACAGAATAGGCAGCCATGGACATGAAGTATTAGCGACTTCAGTTTCGAAGGCTCGGCCTGTCTTCTCTCTCGCCTCTTGATCTTTCAACTGACAGTGTACAGACAGCGTACTAGTTAAGGGCCGGGTTGCTTGGTATTTAGTTAATAGCGCTAAACAAAATGCATAATAATAAAATAATAAAAAATATTAATAATTACTGTTGCTGCTACTACTACTACCTCTACTACTACTACTACTACTACTACTACTACTACTACTACTACTACTACTACTACTACTACTACTACTACTACTACTACTACTACTACTACTACTACTACTACTACTACTAGTAGTAGTATTATTAGTATTATTATTAGTATTATTACTACAATTACTACTACTATTATTATTATTATTATTATTATTATTATTATTATTATTATTATTATTATTATTATTATTATTATTATTATTATTATTATTATTATTATTATTATTATTATTATTATTATTATTATTATTATATCATATAATCTTACTACGTACTTGTCAGTTTGAATTTATAAACGAATATTATTATTATTATAATTATTATTATTGTTGTTGTTTTTGTTGTTGTTGTTGTTATTGCCATGCTCAGTTTAGACACTTTGAATTGCCTATTTTAATAAAAATAATTTAGTAAAATTGTTAGTCTCTGCTTACACACCTTTATATCGTTTGAGAAGGTGGTTATAAATACTACATTTTCAGTGTGATCATAATGAAACTTATAGTTGAATGTGTTAGATACCTGAACAATTTCTTTAAAAAAGGAACTTGGTATAACCATATGTTTCATTTAATGTGCATGATGTATGTGAAATTTATTACTATTTCATACATGATATGATTGTAGTGGCAGATATTGAACTGAGGAATAAGAAATAATCAATTAAATATTTCAAAGATAAAATAAGAATATAATGTAATAATTATAATTATATGTACTGTGCATCTGAAGTTGTTTAAATATTTCTTGCGAGTGACAATAGTTGGGAAGTACTGTTTAATTTGTATCAAAACAGTTTAGAGCTATGTGTTTTATAAATAACATTAGATATATTGCTTTAAATGATGTGACCTTATTGATATTGTAAGCTTATGTTTGACACCTTTAAATGGTGTCTTTCGGACACTATAAGTTTATCGTTTCTGTAAACTGTATTTCTAAATTGTCGTCAACGGCCTTTTGTGTCATAAGACGACGTTAAACTGTGGAATAATAATAATAATCATAGCACTGTTTGTTTCAGAGATATTAACATGTTTGAAAGACTGTTAGAGGAAATACAGTTAAGCAGCAAAGGCGGGTATAGCTTCAACTGAGGAATTTTTTTTATTTATAACCCTGAAAGCTCACGTCTTAACTCCGCCACTGTAGCAGTTCCAGTCTCAGGTAGAGGAGGATGCGACGCTAATCAACGTTGTTATGACACAGTGTCGTTAAACAGCAACTAACATAAATGTCGCTAAACTGCGGTAACAAAGATAACTGCAGCGGTTGCAATAACGGTCGTTAAAATCTTGAATCTTTGGATTATAATCACAACCTTGGATTTATAATGTGTAGTATAATGAATGTTAGGCCTATAATTATAATGTCGACGTCAAGCGTGGAGAAAGGAAGAGTTAACGGCCTTTGTTGCCATGAGCCGCAAGGTTTCGTTTAAAAGCTTCAATGCTAAGATTTACAATAGGCTAATTTGGACATCTTTAAATCGGTTATTTCGGACACTATTTATATCTAATTCTCGTTCAAACCTGACCCGATTTGAGAAAGGTCAATTCGACGTCAAATGCGTTCGCAGCCATAAGATTTCACTAAACACAGGAACTACGAAGCACTGATTCTAAATCTATTCCTTATTTCGCTACAAATTATAAAAAGGATACATACTTTGTCAACTGAAAGTCAACGTTATCGCCCTGGGCTGGATAACGTTAAAAACATTAGCGCTACATACTACTTTAGGTTAAGTCAAGACACCTTTAAATCTATTAGCAAAGGTATTATAATTAAACTTCGAGTTTCGTCAATTGGTAACTAAAATCTTATTTAAGAAATTGAAATGTATGGTCGATGTCAAGGGTCATGGCAGCCGCAAAATGTCGGTAAATAAATCGTAGTTGAGACACCTTTAATTCGGCTATTTAGACCATATTATATACTTTACGTTCTCGTCCACTGCTTTACTTTACACTTCCAGAAACCGTTTATTTCTTCAATGTATTGTGGACGCCAACGATTCTGTAGGTCGCAAGCTGTCGTTGAACACTAACTTGTTTTTATTTATTTGCTGCTTTTTGTCGTTGAACACTAACTTGTTTTTATTTATTTGCTGCTTTACATGGTGCGCGTTTACGCGCATTTACGCATTACATTCAGGTTGTATCGCTTCCAAAATCTTATCCTTTTGTTCTTCATCTCAGTTTCTTCATCTTCATTAATCAGTGGCTTATCTAAATTGCAAATAAGTAAGTAAGTAAGTATATTCTTTATTGATACCAACTGCTTATACCGCATTTGGTTTACATATAGTTTAAACAAAATGAAGCATTCTTGTCAAAAATGTTTTCATCATTAAATTGTCCGCTCTAGGTAGTAATCGATCGTTCAGTGTTGGCCTCATGGAATAGTGCTGTGATCTCAGCGGTGGGAGATGCGCCGTTTTTGACCGATTTTCGTATTTACTTATATCGTACCAAATCTAATGTTTTCCAGCAATTTTCATTTTCCTCAAAGAATAATCATATAAACCGAAGCGGAGAAATTTTACAAATCTTTAATTTTAAACAACAAATCAAAACCTTTACTATTAAATAAATCCATTTTAAACGAGGCAAATTTTGACAATTCTCGGGCATTTCCCATACGAAGCATCTCAGCTCGTAAATTGTGGCTTTCATTAGCAATAATTGTTGTTAATATCGTAATTAAATCAAGTTTTCTAACCCTATATATTTCCAATTTTCGCCCAGGCTGTGTTTCTCCTGTATTTTAGATAAAGAACAAATTAATTTTGTTTAACGTACGGTCAACGTCAACGCAAAATATCGTTATGCAATATAATGCTTCATATTATATTATGCTCATTTAAGACACCTTTGAAATAGTTCTTTCTGGTCGTATATATTTCATATTTCGCCCATTAGTTGTTGTGTTGGAACTAAGAGACAGAGAGAGTTGTTGTGTGTCTACCAGCCCACCTAAGCTAGCGATTTAATTTCATTTAACGTACTCTCGAGTTCAACGCGAGATGTCGTTAAACAAATTCATACAACATGTTGAAATTAGATATCAAAATTTTAGACACCTTTAAATTTGTTCTTTCTTTTCCTATATATAATTTACATTTCAGTTCAATAGACGTTTTATTCTACGCAGAATTGCAATTCGTAATCTATTAGGCTCAGTTGAGACATCGTTAAATCGATCGTTTTAGATCTTATTGACTCTATTTATCCAATCAAACTCCGCCATTACCCGTAGTTCTAATGGTGCCAAGAAGCGCCAGTCCCAAGCATGGAATAATGAGGAAGGCGACGTCAACTGCCACAGTGGCCATAAAATGCGGTAAACTATCACCAACGTTGATCTTTGCCGTTGCCCTTTCCATGAATGTCTTAGACTAAATCCGCCACTACTCTGCCTGTGCTCTGGTAGTGCCAGTCTAAAGCCCGGACAAAGAAGGACGGTGACGCTAATCATCTCTGTTTGTGACATAGCATCGTTAAACAGTAACTAACCAAACCTTGCGTTGACTACCAACACTTTCTCTCCATTACGTTAGATTAAGTTAGACTTCGCTCCAGAAGCTATCGTCATTGCCTTGCACTGGATAGTATATTGAGAATTTACAGTCCTCTTCTGCTTTTACTTTGTGCTTGTGTTCACGCGTTTACCTAGTACAATCTGGTTGAATCGCTTCCAAAATCCTATCCTATTGTTCTTCATCTCAGTTTCTTCATCTTCATTAATCATTCTCTTATCTTAATTTTATCTGTGTCGTTTCTCGCAGATTTCCTGCATGTACTTACATTGACTAAAATGTATCAAGTGAAATGCTTTCCATGGATTTCCATTTGCCTTAATGAAAAATCAACTAAACTGAATGGGATAAATTTTTACAAATCTTAATTTTAAGCAAGAAATGAAAGTCATTTCATTTACGATTAAATAAATCCATTTTTAGAAGACAGTGTTTGCTAACTCTCGGTCTTTTCGCATATGAGGCACCTGAGCTTGTGAAGTGTGGCTTTCATTAGCATTAATAGTGGTTAATATCGTAATTATATCAAGTTTTTCTACACATTTCGCATTTTCCCCCAGTGGTTGTTTAAATTTTCTGAATTTCTCCTGCAAGTAGATAAAAAAGTTAACTTTGTACGGTCGACGTCAGCGGGAGATGACGTTTAACAATCTTATGCAACATATTATTTTAGGCTTATTTATCACCTTTGAGTTAGTTGTTTTTTTACCCTATATATGTAGATATCATATTTTGATTTAATTGCTGATTATCTCAACGATAACAATCGAGAAGCTAAACTTATAATACTATTACACAAAGTAATAAATAAATGCCAGATGTAGCTATACAGTGTCATGCTACATATTATTATTATTATTATTATTATTATTATTATTATTATTATTATTATTATTATTATTATTATTATTATTATTATTTCTAAAAACATTTTCGACACCTTTAAATTAGTTATTTCTGACCCTATATATTTTATATTTTCGTTCAATCGTCAGCTTTGAACTAAACCTTGCTGTTACCCGCAGTGTCAACATTGCCAGGAAGCGCCAGTCACAAGCATGGAAAAGGAGGAAGACGACGTTAACCAATTAGTAGTCATAAGATCTGATGTCGTTAAACACCAAAACTATTATCACCAACGTTGAGTTTCACCGCTGCCCGTTCCCTGATAGTGTCTGTCCTACGCATGGAGAAAGGAGGAGGGCAATGCTAATTATCTTTGTTATGACACAACGTCATTAAACAAATAACCACACAGGACTAAACAGATAAGATTAACGCCACTGACCGTTGTAACCGCAAGATGTTGTTATACAATTTAATCCTAGGAATCGTTTTCTGTGACACGGAAGCCGATCGGTTTGAGAGCTCGCCGTGTTACACGGAGAGTCCGGGTTCGATCCTCCATCCTTGAAACGATTACTTTGTGGGGAGATTGAGTCCTTCACTCACAATTGCTCTGCGCCATCGATTGACGCTTATTCAATAGATGGTGGTGCTTGATAAACGCGTAATAGTAATAGTAACAATCTCCCGTCTTTTTTACTGCACAGGAATCGTGTTGTTGCCTGGAGACCCAGAAGAAGAAAACGAGGGACCATCGGATCAGTGTGGCTGTGGCTGCGACATCACCGTCGACCCCTCCTCCTTCTTCCCAGGTCTCATCTTACCCTCTCCCAACTGCACATCGGAGTCGAGACGCTGGCACATCAGAGCCCCTCAGGGTCACTTCGTACGTCTCACCTACGACCTTGAGATCGCAGAGAGGTTTACGGAGCGTCGACCCTGGGTCCAGATCCGTGACGGACCAACTGAGGAATCGACGATGCTCAGCCAGAATTTCCAGGGCATTCTTAGCCAGACCGTTACGACCACCCAGAACGTGATGATGATTGACGTCCAAGTGCCAATCAAAGACCCATCGGTTGTCAATCAAGGATGGAGACAGCCAATCAACTTCAAGGCGTCATTTGTCATCTTAGGTCAGTAACTGTTAGTCTCTTTGACAAGAATCAATGTTTATTTAATTCCGTTTTCAATTTGGCCAATATATATTTAACCTGACCCATGGGTTAATCTAACTAAACTTAGTTTAACTTAGTTTAAACTTAGTTTAACCGTTTTCCCGTTTTTCCAATATCTAATTACCTGGCCTTAGGTAGCATACTTTAATTTAACTGGACCAAACTTAACCTAACCATAAATGACTTTAGCTCACTTATGATGATGATGATGATGATGATGATGATGATGATGATGATGATGATGATGATGATGATGATGAGGATGGAGGACATCCCTCATATATTTTTTTATTTTTTTATTCCGGATATTTCTATAGCGCCTCTCGAAGTCAACTACTACTCAGAGGCGCTCCCGACTACAGCATTTGATACTGTGCCGGAATTTTCACGCCGAAGCGTCACGAGCAATTGCGAGTGAAGGACTTGCCCAAGGTCCGTACGCAGCGGCTAGAGTGGGATTCGAACCTGCAACCCTCCGGTCACAAGGCGCCGAACTTACCACTGAGCCACCACGCCCCACGTGGTGGCTCAGTGCAGACACTCATAATAATAGTAACTTCGACTGCAATAAAAATAACAAAACTGTTATATACTACGAACTATCTTTTCTTTTTTCCACAGCTGCCAACAAGACCGACAACCGTGAGATGTCAGAAGATGTCAGCCCGTGGCCATATTCCTGGCAGACGACGGTAACAGTGGCAGGACTGGCAGTCGGTTCTACAATCCTCATCTGCCTCGTCATCCTCCTCTGCCACCGTCGGAGAATCAGTCGCCAGAACCACCAACTGGACGCAGTCAAGCGTGTCGACTACGGCTACTGCATGGCCACTGAACCGGAACGCAACGATTCAAAACGCGAAGAGGCGGAAAGCCTGAACTCTCGACACCTGTCGCATCTTGATCACCATCCTCAGCAACTCCATCACTCCGGATCCTCCGGTCACGGATCCGCCAGCCAGAAGGATTCCGACTACCGCTCTTTGCCCAGGTCACGTGTTTCCGGCGAGCGTAGGGAAAATCGACGACATCGCGCGCCACGCAACAACGACAAACGTGCGTCACCATCATTAAATTCCTCGTCGTTGTCGTCGTCATCATCACCGACGAGATCGAAATGGCCGGATGGAAGGAGCGACTCGGCAGAGGTGGACGACGTCGAGAGAACCGGGGTCACAGGTCGACCGGAAGTCATTCCGCTGACGGAAGTCGCCAAGACGGCGACCGACGGCGGCAATTAGGTTACCAAGGATACGGGTGGAACTGGAATGACGATATGGAGTCATGGAGTTCTTGGAAGGAGTGGTCGAAATGAAATCGGAAAAAAGGAATTTATTAAGGAGGATATTAGAAAGTATGTAATGAAGCAGAAGAAAATATATATATAAAAGAAGATGCATATATATTATATGGAAGAATATATTATATGTTGCAGACGCAGAAATATATATATATATATATGAAGTTATATATATATATATATATAAAGATATATATATATATATATATATATATATATACATAGAGAGCGAAAAACTCAGAGAGAGACAGAGAGAGATTATTATATATACATAAGAGAGCGAAAAACTCAGAGAGAGACAGAGAGAGATAAAGACAGAGATCAATAGAGAGAGAGACAGAGAGAGACAGCGAGAGAGACAGAGACAGAGAGAGAGCGTGTACTGTAATAATTATTGCAATGAAGGCGGTGAGAGAGATTTAGAGTAAAAACCAAAGAGAAAGAAACAGACAGACAGACAGACAGACAGACAGACAGAGGCAGACATACAGAGTAGAGATGACAAACACGTATGAAGAGAAACAGAAAGAGAACAATAGAAATAGCAACACAGATACATAGGAAGAGAGAGAGACAGACAGTCAGAAAGAGAGTGAGGAAAAAGATTCAGAGGAAAGAGTGATAGAACAAAGAGAAACAGTGGCACAGACACACACACACACACACACACACACACACACACACACACACACACACACACACACACACACACACACACACGCCAGACAAATAGAGAGACAGAGAGACAGAGACAGAGACAGACAGAGACAGACAGAGACAGAGACAGAGGACGCAGAGACAGATAGAGCGATTCATACATACACAAAAAGATGCGAGTGAATAAACTAGAAGTGCACAATTCAATCCCTGAAAACAGACTGAGCAGAAGAAACCTTGGAAGAGCAAATAAATTAATATAATTATTCATTTATTAAGCGACACTATCTAAGAATTAATCACAAGTGGATGCCGCTGAGCAATAATTCTGAGTGAAGGACTTGTGCTGAAGGTCCCTACACAGTAACCGTCTCAGTGGAGGAGGAACGAGTCCGAGATTTCCGCGCTCTAACCAGATAGGCAGAATCCGAAGAAACAACCGACATTATCATTGTACTACTTGCATTTAGATGACTTTTGTCGCTTGTTACGATGCCTGGCACCTGTCAACATGTCTGGCACCGCGCACCTGTCAATATGTCGCTCTGCATAGGTTTCGGTTGGGGATACAAGATCTCGGTTGATTTGGGATACAATATCTCGGTTGGTTTGGGATACAATATCTGGGTTTTGTCTATCAACGTATAACCCATTTCAATGTTACATCCTCGTCTTTCAATAATCTCTGCGACGTTATGATGTCCATTAAAAGACAGCGCTCTAAGGGTTTTGCTCGTGACAATCGTGTCCACCTGTATATCACGACAGGTATTGATCGGAATTAACGTTAATACCCTAAGGGGTTGGGTAACAATTATTGGTCTCAGAATGTTCTTCATGCGGCGGTCAACACGTTCAAGAGTCTAGCAATCACATCGTGACATTCAGCCTGAGCAGATCAAGAATTGGAATCTTCTTGTTTGGCACGCCTTCATAACAACACAAAGGGATGTAATTGTTATTGTAATTGTCTGCTTGCTCTGTCTGTCTGACTCTCTGTCTGTCTGTCTCTGCTTAGGTTGGCCTTTTATCTCTCTACCTCCATGATTCGACAAGATGAAAATTGCAAATAATATAATCATTAGATACAAGTTAATCGCGTGTGAACTCATAAAGGTCGGTTCCTTTCATCGCTTAAAGCCTTTAAGCGATGAAAGTTAAAGGTTCGCAGCGCTGATAAAAACTGTCTGTCTTCCTGACGCAATTTCTATGTGGCGCTCAGCAATTGCTGCGATTTACGAAACGTAACAGAGCAGAGCATGAGATTACATTGCATTAAATCGCACAGTATAATATAACACAACATGATCTAAAATAACATAGTTTAACATAATATACCAGAACACAACATAACTTTACAACACATAGCATACCATAGTGTATACATAGCAGAGCATCACAAAAGTCACATAGCAGACAGACCACGTAACATAACCTAACATGATATGCAAGACAACAGGATAATATTTATCATAATATTGCATACGGTATTATACCATTGCAACTACATAACATATTTAACGAACAGATAAATGAGCTTTTTCGGTTGTTAGATTCTGAAACTATCTCCTTGTACCTGTCCGTAACTCTCTTTCTCTCTGTATCTGTCCAAAACAGTGTGCGTGCGTGTGAGCGTGTGTGTCTGTATTTGTCCGAAACTCTCTCTCCCTTTATCTGTTCGTAACCCTCTCTCTTCTTTCTGTCCGTAGCTCTTCCTCTCTCTCTGTCTCTCGCTCTCTCTGTCTCTCTCTCTCTGTCTCTCTCTCTCTCTCTCTGTCTCTCTCTCTGTCTCTCTCTGTCTCTCTCTGTCTCTCTCTGTCTCTCTCTGTCTCTCTCTGTCTCTGTCTCTGTCTCTGTCTCTGTCTCTGTCTCTGTCTCTGTCTCTCTCTCTCTCTCTCTCTCTCTCTCTCTCTCTCTCTCTCTCTCTCTCTCTCTCTCTCTCTCTCTCTCTCTCTCTCTCTCTCTTCTCTCTCTCTCTCTCTCTCAGTGTGATTCTCGTTAACGTTAACGATAACGAAAATGTTCGTTAACGAACAAAAAATGATTTCGTTAACGATAACTATAACTGTAACTAAAAAATATCATTAACTATAACTATAACTATAACGAAAATCACACTAACGAAAATTCATCGCTATTTTCGTTAATGAAATAAAAAGTGCAATATCGATAAACACGAGAACGTGAAAATGCGCTACAACAGCCTATGTTCGCTCGGATTTTGGATTTGTGACTAACCTCATTCATCGATAGGCATTTTTATAGTCTATATACAAGGATTCTTAGAGGCCTTGGTCTATATATAGATATCAATGCGCTCATTTTTTCAAATGTAATTATTAATTTATTGTGTAAACGTTTCTATAACGATTGCAACCCAAGTTGACTAGCGTAAATTCGCAAAATTAGTAGTCATATTAATCTTGTAGCCAAAATGTCTCTAAAAATCTTTTCTTTGTTTTATATCATCTTGTTTATTGTTCCCAGATAGGCCTAAAATGAGAAAATGTTCTGCACTATCTTTGCGAATATCCTGGGTACTTTCCAAACATTTTAATGCTTCAAGTTTCTTTTTGATTGAAAATAATTTTTTTCTTCCAACTGTTAATATTAAAGAGTGAGAAACTTGTTTTGATTATAAATAGAAAAAGTTATTATATTCATGTTCAAATTAGTAATCATTCTAATGCTTGTGTCATTTTCTTTGACATAATTAATTTTTGTTATGGGGTATTGAATCTTTGACAGTTGTTGACAAGGGAAAGAGATCAAAAACTGCCTAAAATTTGTTAACATAATTAATCGATGATCCCATAGCGCCATTGTAACTATGTACTAACTAAAATGAACTTAAATAAAAGTCCAGTAGGCCTTAACTATGACTATAACTATAACTAAAAAATAATACTAACTATAACTGTAACTATAACTAAAATGAAAATCCATTAACTATAACTGTAACTATAACTAAA
This sequence comes from Allolobophora icterica, assembly GCA_963556255.1. NCBI lineage: Eukaryota > Metazoa > Annelida > Clitellata > Crassiclitellata > Lumbricidae > Allolobophora > Allolobophora icterica. Next base: position 64,000,213 of record OY744610.1, on the reverse strand, counting down.
AAATAATATTAACTATAACTGTAACTATAACTAACATGAAAAACCACTAACTATAACTGTAACTATAACTAAAATAAAATCTGTAAGGAGAATCACACTGCTCTCTCTCTCTCTCTCTCTCTCTCTCTCTCTCTCTCTCTCTCTCTCTCTCTCTCTCTCTCTCTCTCTCTCTCTCTCTCTCTCTCTCTCTCTCTCTCTCTCTCTCTCTCCGTAACTCTCTCTCTTTCTCTTTCTCTTTCTCTCTGTCTGTCTGTCTGTCTGTCTGTCTCTCTCTCCCTCTCTCTTTCTCTATCTCTATCTCTCCGTATCTCTCTCCATATATATATATATATATATATATATATATAATATATATATATACACATATATATAACACAAGACCGACGTCTTTCAAAATCCTTATTTACTGTAGACTTAGGGACTAATCTTCTGGACATTGACCTGATTACGGTTTGGCGTTGGTGTTCCATTGGTTGACACCTTGTACATTAGACACTAGCCGCTCAGAAGGAACTAATTACAATGCTATAACCAACTGCCAAGGCCGAACTAAACCGTGGCAAATTAAACAACTTGATGAGCAATCCTCGGACTCGATTAATTCTGTTTATTGTCTTGCTATATTAATAAATACCGAATTCCTGTCAGTCATTTACTGTCATACCGGAAGTCGTGCTTTCAGCTACAGCGGCGTCACCTGGTGTCCGATCGAAATACAACTCATTTCAATAATTATGCATACGATAAGTTAATTTTTTCCAGGGTGCTGGAGGAGAAAAACAGTTTTTACTGAATGTCATGTTATGTTGTTTTCTTGTATGTTGTGTTAATTTATGTTATGTAGTTTTTCTCTACGTTACGTTGTGTCCTTGTATGTCATGTTATTTTATTTTATGCAATGTTGTTTAGCTTAAGTTGAAGTCTAATTAACTATCTTAGGCTTTCCATCAACGATATTCAACACAGCAAGGCGATTCTGGTTTTGACTTTGCCCAACACTGTATACACACATACAAACACATACTCACACGCACACGCACACATACACATACATAAAAACATATATACATACACGCATACATACATACAAACATACACGTGCAGATGCATATACACATACATACATACTTACATGCATGCATACATAAGTACGTACATACATACATACATACATACATACATACATACATACATACATACATACATACATACATGCAAACATACACGCATACACTCATGCACGCATACATAAATACATGTATACATACACACATACATACATACATACACGCATACATGCATACATACATACATGCATATACGCATACATGCATACATACATACACGCACACATACATACATACATACTCGCATACATGCATACATAGACATACATGCAAACATACATAGATACATACATAGACGCATACATATACACGCATACATGCATGCATACATGCAAACATACATACACGCACATACATATATATACATACATATATGAGTACATACATACATAAATACATACATACATGCACGCATACATGCATGCCTACATTCATACATATATGCAAACATACATAAGGGCCTTCAGACGAATGACCTGTCATCGCGAGTTATTCAGAATCCGTAGAAACCATTCGCTGTTATTTGCCAACCACTTGCCGCAGCGCATATGCCGCATCATTGACGACGCCTAAGAGATGCTCGTTCTCTGGCCAGCTGCAGCAGCCGCATCTCCAGTCAGTCGACCACCAGCATCTGTCGCTCGCCTGCACACACCATCCATCCTTATGTCTGCCTCCTCTAGTCCTGTCACAGCATTCGCCGACGACGAAGATTTCTACGGCAGCCGGCGATGAACTTCGTGAGAATTGCGCTATATGAGCATCCTGTATTTATATTAGGCGTGAGATGACTGGAAAAGGCGCTATACGAATTCAGATGTGCATAAAGAACGTTATTTTAGTGTTTCCGTTGCTTTACATTTAGACGATTATTGAAGAGGGATATTTATCAGTAATCTTGCTTACGCTTGAGCGCTGCTTTTAGCTTTACAGTAATACACAGCATAGTATAACGATTCCTTTAACAGTTCTAGATAAATTTATGATTAAAACACGATATGGTACATTACAATTAAACCAAAATGCAAAACAATAAAACACAACAAAATATAATACAAAAGGACAAAATTCAACGCATCAAAATACAATACAATCAATGCAAGACGGTGGAATGCGATTACAATATAGTTAACAGAGCCTACAGTACATGACAATTCAAAATCATAATACGACAACACAATACAATAAACTACAATAGAGCACAATACAATACCATACAATAAAATACAAAACAGTACAATACATTACAATATAATAAAATAAAATACAATACAGTATAATACCGTAACAATGACATTACCACACAACGAAACGTACGACTCCCATGACTTGGTAATTTCGACTCCGTACGCCACGAAGATAGCCATCTGGTTCATCTCGTCTTTCGGATTGACGGCCAACATCTTCGTCATCTTCGTCGTAACCAACTACACTCTCATGCAGAAGACCCTGACGAACACCTTCATCGCCAACCAGAGCACAATCGACGCCCTGGCCGCCTTCTTCCTGCTCATCACCACCGCCTTCGAGGACGATCACTCCATCCGCGTTCCAGGGAACCTCAAAGACGAACTGATCTGTCGTCTGTGGTTCACAAAGTTCCCTCTCTGGGGTCTCCTGCTCGCCTCAACCTACGGAATCGTCGCCATGTCCCTGGAGAAGTATCTGGCAGTGGTCCACGCGGTCTGGTACATCTCAAGGTTCGCCCGAAATCGCGCGATGACCTGGACTCTACTGGCCGCGCCGTGGATCACCGGAAGTTGCATTCTCGGCGGATACAGCATCACGACGTCGCGGATAACACCGACCGGATATTGCACAACGTACTCTGTCTGGCCCAACGTAAGTACGCAGAAAGCAATCGGGTTCGTTATCTTCACCGTGCAGTACTTCCTTCCCTTTACGATCCTCGTCTATCTCTACACGCGAATGGCCCTTCGACTCCACAAGCGGGTCCTACCGTCTGGAGATGTCCCTGAAAACGGAGGAACCGCTGGGGTGACCCCCTGGCGGAATGCAACCATGGTCCGCGCCCGCAGTAACGTCATCAAGACCCTGGCTACGGTCAGCTTGTTCTTCGTTCTCTGCTGGAGTTCCAACCAGATCTACTACGTCCTCTACAATCTCGGATTCCTGTCCGTCGACTTCCGAGGAACGTTCTACGGAGTGACCGTGATCATGGTCTTCGTCAACTGTTGTGTCAATCCTGTCATCTACGGCGTCAAGTACAGACAGTTCCAGAAGGGAGTGATGCACCTGTTTGGCCGCAGAAAGAGAGGCGGAATTCCCCAGACGGCTACGATCCAGTCGGTAAACGGGAATAACGAACAGGGAATGGCTAACTGCGGGAACAGGAACGCAAGCGATGAGTCGGCGAAAAGAGCGGAAGAGAAAAGTCAGAGTAGGAGAACGAGGACATGTTTCTAAGGAAAGCAATTCAAACCGAACTCTTCGCTTCTGTGACTGGTTATATGTATGCATGTATGTGGGTATGTATAATTCTATGTATACATGTATGTGCATGTATGTGTGTGTACATATGTGTATGTATGTGTATGTATGTGTGTATGCATGTGTTTGCATGTATGTATGTATGTATGTATGTAAGTGTATGTATGTATTAATGTATGTATGTATGTATGTATGTATGTGTATGTGTCCATGTATATGTGTATATGTATGTATGTAGGTGTAGATCTATGCCTGCATGTTTGTATGTGTGACACAATGTGTGTATGTATGCACGTATTGCCATTTACGTATGAAAGCATACGTCATGCAAAATTAATGTTGTATTACATGCATTATAAACGTAAATGAATAATTGAATGGATAAATAAAGGATATATTAAATACACACATATCTACATCCAGTGATTGAAAGATATATAATTACAGAAGAGCCTTCAAGCGAGAAACCTCTTAAGCAATGCTGCAGATGACGGAGAACAGTCCATTAAGCCTGAAGCAGCCAATGAGGCAAAGGAATTGACAGCAGTGAACGATACCTTTTATCCGTTCGATGAAAGCGCTATAAGTTATAACTGTGCGAGTAATGAACGCTTTCACATCAGAGGATCGTTGGAGAAAGACGTGACTAAGAAGGGATCAAATTAATCTGTGTCGGTCTCATTTGTACCGTGTTATCATAAAACAATGTCTGGAAAGTACAGACACTTTCTTAGGTTACAATGCTCGTCTTTAAGTGTCTTCATTATTATTATTATTTTTGCTTTAATAACTACTTCTACGGTTATTATTATTATTATTATTAGTTGTGGTAGTAGCAGTAGTAGTAGAATGGATAGTAGTAGTCGCAGTAGCAGATGTAGTAGCCAGGGCTGTAGTGGTAAAATTAGAGATAAGTACACGCTACCGGTTAGTTTTCCTAAACAAATTAGAGGTGAGTATACGCTACAGTATTTTGTGAGTATACGCTATAGTATTTTAATATAAATAAATACAAATATTTTGTGAGGTGAGTATACGGTCTCTAGAGGTGAGTATACGCTGTACACCCGCGTATACCTTCGACTACAGCCCTGGTAGTTGCAGTAGTAGTAGTAGTAGTAGTAGTAGTAGTAGTAGTAGTAGTAGTAGTAGTAATAGTAGTAGTAGTAGTAGTAGTAGTAGTAGTAGTAGTAGTAGTAGTAGTAGTAGTAGTAATAGTAGTAGTAGTAGTAGTAGTAGTAGTAGTAGTAGTAGTAGTAGTAGTAGTAGTAGTAGTAGTAGTAGTAGTAGTAGTAGTAGTAGTAGTAGTAGTAGTAGTAGTAGTAGTAATTTTAGTAGTATTTGCTGTAGTAGTAGTTGTAGTAGTAGTAGTAGTAAATTGAATTTATAAATTGTATCAACAAGTCAACATATATGCTGTGCTAAGAGTCTGAATATGGACGTATTAAACCCTGGGCTTAAATAGTCTACTTGGTTTTCTGTTGGGAAAAGGCTTGTTTGAAACTCGGGCATATCGTTGCAAACCATTGAATGCAGGTCAACCACTGTATTTAAAGTCATCACTGATTCACCATCTGACTATAATTATTATATTTCTCTTCTCATAAGACGGGTTTCGTTGAGGACGAGGAGTATCGGAAGGTGGAAGAGTGGCTGGAACTGGGTTGGAATATATGAAGAACAAAAAAATTAGTTTTCACTACTAACATAATTATGACTATTTTCAAAGTATAGAGTAATATAGAAATAGTCGCAACACTGCGGTTGAATAAACGGATCGTTAGTCGTCATTGAAATAAGGAACTAAGGCCAGTTGCCGGTGACTGAATGACTCTGAAACAGTTTGGGAATCCATACAATCACTGCTTCGCGTTCCATAAAGGCATTTCTGTTTCCACGGGGCTTCTGTGCTGAGAGCGCCTCTGAATAATTATTCTGCGAGAGGCGCTTTATACATTTCTAGATACAATACAATACAATACAATACCATCGCTAGTTTCATTGTACTCTGATAATTTCAATCGGAGAAAGCCCTCTTATAATACATTATACAACCTAAGGCAATCCAATTAGCGTCGCTAATCATCTTTGTTATGACAAAGCGTCTTTGAGCAGGAAGTAACTAATCCTTTTAAAGGTGTTGTTGACTGGATGACTTTTAGTAAGGCTGCCTTGCTCCGAGAAAAGATTGGAAACTAATAAAAAAAATAAATATTGTAGTCTGTGTATTCCAAGCTATTACGACCGTGACCTTGAGTTCTGATGACTTGATGGAAAGCGACGGCAAATCGTCAAATTATAGAAGATCAATGTCGCATCACTTGCATTTAGCTTAAACGTGATCTACCTGCAGCTTAACGTTACTGTTCTGACGATACATTTTATGGTGGAATGGAGATTTATCTCTTGATTAGGTCATTATTGCTTTACAGGAAACGAAGGCAATTACGGATCATCTGCGATGAACTAAGATGATATGGATGAACCGCTAAAGGTTACTGGAGTGAATTAGAATGACGAAATATCAAAGCTTTCCAATAAGACATTTAGCGTCCGCGCGAAGGGAAATTAGGACGTATATAATCTTTGGAGCAGAAGAGTGATTTCACGCCATTAGAAGCAAACGTGAAAATCAAAGGCAAAAGCAATTATCAGATTTAATACAGGAAGTGACACTGACTGGAAGTCACTTCCAGACAATTGTGCCAACCGGCAGAGTCCAGAAAGATCATGCCACCGTTCATCTGCGATCTTAGATGTGGATGTCGCTAAAAGCGAGCAATGAGTGTCGTTTGTGGAGAAAGATATGAAAATATGACTGATGCAAATTGGAGGCAA
>OY744610.1:63908797-63991297 GCA_963556255.1 Allolobophora icterica | reverse complement strand
CTGATATCCACAAGATGTCGCTAAGCGATAATAATCTGAAATAAAAATTTAGACACCTTTAAAACGCTGTCGTTCTCAGCTACATATCTACCTATAGCGTTCAATAGTTACTTTTTCTTGACAGGTTTCTTGGCAGATGGTATGAAACATATTAAGATCTACATCAACGTAACTGACGTTCACAATAATTATGTAGTTAAAAACATTAAAATTGCTTCTACTATATAAGTAAGTAAGTAATTTCTTATTTTAAGAAGCACTATTATTATTAATTAGTAACTTCTATTGCGCCGGTGTCTAATGCACAAGGCATCAACCGATGGCACACCAAAAGCAAACCGTAATCAGGTCAAAATCCAGAAGGTCAGTCCGTAAGACTAGCAAAGGCATAGCACTGTACATGGAAAACATATTACAGTCATCGAATCTTCGATCATTATTTCGTCCATTTGTTGCCAATGACAACACCAGATGGAGCAGCGGACGTAGGCGTCTTAGCGGAAGTTGCTCTGTACAACTTCCGGTAGATCCAGTTTTTCTGGCGGATGTCCTTCCAGAGGGTCGTGACGTCAGAGAGCATGAGTAGCATGAGAAAGAGAAACGTCATCGACAGAAAGACAACGCCGATGGTCACGTGACTCCTGACGTCATCACCTTATAGGTGGGCGTCTAAAAATTACAACGGAAGTGGACAGGTGAAACTTTGGCAACCTTAGAAACTTACACGTGTAATTAACTTAAATGTTTGTTTTATTTAATAATACGTATATAATTAGACGTGCGTCTAATTCAGATTTGCGATTTGTTTCATCACGATATTACTAATTAGTGGTCCGATCATTTGAGAATTTTGAAAAGCGCTGACACTAATCGAAATACTAAAGCAAATGCAAATGGTAGCGAATAGTAAGTAGTACAAGCACACTGACGGGTTCTTAATCGCAATCTCTACATTTTGAAAGCGCTACTTAAAAACCAAGTGCTGAGCTCAAGCTATTTCGCGAACGTTGCGTCGTTGCAGAACTGTTGTCCAAGGTATTTTAATTTTATTATGATTTAATTATTATTATTATAATTGTTATCACGGATTTCTTAAACGCCAGTGTCAAATGACTAAGGATGACGCTAGGCAATAGTGAGTGAATGACTTCCTCAAAGTTTCTACACCGTAACCGTCTGAGAGGAGGAGGAGGAGGAGGATCGAACCCGTTATCCTGTATTTTACGTGTTAGCCATTTGGGATGACGAAGAAAGTTTAACTGCGTTTCAATACTCATTCTTAGTTGTCCTCCGTTTTTTTGTTCTATCGTAAAATTCGTTTCGTTGTCCATGATGATTTTTCTTTTCGGAGATTCTTTGATTCCCGAGGAATTCCTAAAATAAGATGTAACAATGTCAAGCGATGTCATGAAATGATCATATTGTAATTGTATTCAGTAACTTCTATTGCGCCTGTGACTAATGAACAAGGCGTCGAAAAACCAATAATTTCATTGGGAGAATGCTGTACTCATATTGAGTCTGATGCTGTTTTCTGCAATTTTTGTATTCTGCATTATTTGATATATGTACACTGGAGTGCGAATCTCTTGCAACCGATAAAATAAAGAATATACTTACTTACCGACTTACTTTTACATGTTTCAGTTATGCACAATTTGATATATTCTCTATTAGCTAATGAAGCTGACATTCAAAATTATGTTAGCCACTCGAATAGTTTAAAAGAGCAACAAAGTGCGATTCCATATTAGACACCTTTAAGTCGTGTCTTTGTTATACTATAAATAAATCATTTTCGTTAAGTCGATATTTATTTCATGTCGACACTGACGAAGGCAAGATCGACGTCAACTGCCCTGTCAGCTATAAGATGTCATTTAAAACTAAAAAATAATAAAGTGCCATTCTGCATTAGACATCTTTAACTGATTTTTAACCCCATAAATGCATTTTGGTTCAATTGCTATGACCAATAACAGGCAGAGACTTGCTAGGAAAGACGTCAACGTCGCTATATATGTAGAGTGAGGAAATGTTCCGTTGTTGTTGCTGCTGCATCACTATCAACATCCGGAAGATGAGTCGGCAAAGACAGAAAATCAGCCGATGATCGATAAGGAATTTGAAAAACAACAATAAGTCTTAAGTTGTGAACGAAATGACATAATTATATATAAGCGACTGAGCAGAACGAGACGGTAACTGTGTATTGACCTTGAGCAAGTCCTTCACTCACAACTGCTCTGCGCCATCGAAGTTTTGTGTTATGGTCGGGTGCGCACTTCTGAACTTTGGAAGTTGGGCAATATCAAATACAAGTATATTGTATTGCAGGGGCGTTAATCCCCCCCCCCCCGAAATCATTGGAGCAACTTCCCCTCTCCTCCCTCCTCTTGCCCTTCTCCGTATTTCCCTCCCCGCATAATGATGGCACATACACTGACAGGTCTTCTCCCATTTTTTGATGGAGCATTTGCTCCAAGGTTTCTATGGAGTATGGAGTAAACGCCCCTGTTGTATTGTATTGAGTTTATCGGGTGAGATTCTTCACCACTGCTGCCCATAAATCGTTTACTGACTTTGCTGTTCCGAGATTCATCATCATCATCATCATCATCATCATCAACAGTTCCTGATCCCAGCCATTTGGCGGCGACGGGTACGAATAAATGATCTCCATTGTACGTAGTCATTTGTCAAGTCCATTGATTCCCGTAGTGTTAGTTCAAGTGATGTTTCAATCTCTGAAATACGCCACGATCGGCATACGAACCGACATCCGTACGCACATAGATGCATGGGACGTACGTTCTTCCCAACGAAGCGAAGTATACAGTACAAACCACATAAATGTACGTACTTGGTACTTACACACTTTAGAGTACTTTCCCTGCTCCAGTGAAGATAACGGATGATCAAACCGAACTTAAGTGGCGCCCTTGTAACAATCCAATGCTCTCTTGTTGGTGGTACATCGAAGGAGAGATTGCTTCTACAGCAGAACTCAACAGATTCACTCTGACTCTGTGTGAGTGTTCACAGTGTCAGTGACGTATCCAGAAGTGTGCAGAGGGGCGATTACAGATATGTGAGAGCGCAGACGATTATGTACATCACTAGCACACGGCAAGATGAGCTGAGCTTTGGACTGACATTTGTCGAGATACACGCCACTTCAATGTGTTGGGCAGATCGATCCAGTTTTAATTGCGTTCGTATCGACTGGAAAAACATTATTTTTGTATCCATTGTTTGGAAACCCATTGTATGGAAATTCATTGTTTGAAAATTCATTGTTTATAGTGTAAGGGTCGATGGAAGAGCATCGATGTCTTATTCTAACAGTGCTGCCATCTTTTGTTGTTCCTCGTCGTTTCCATGGGTACATCGGGAACAGAGTAGCCAACTGGTAATGCATCGGTCTGTTACTTCTGCGTCTGGGTTAGAATCCGAAACTGGGAATTGGTTGCAGCCAATTAGCACTTACTTCACCTGTTGTAATCATAATCTCGAGATTGGTTGGTTATTTGTTCATTAACTTAACGACAGAGAAGCCCCGTGGAAGCAGAAACGCATTGAGCGAGGGAGCTTGTCATGAATACTCTGAATGCATGAATGAATGAATTGATGGATGGATGGATGGATGGATGAATGAATGAATGGATGAATGAATGGATGGGTGAGTGATTAATTCATGATCGCTATAGAGAAATGTTTATATTTATATTTAACTTTGATACCAGAAATCACACAACGGTATGTGTAATTGCAAAGTATTTACTGCTTAGTGTAGACACCTTTAAATCGGTTACAAGAGACGCGATAATTATAAATGTTACGTTGAGTCCGATAATCACAACAAACTTTATCCTTTCTGGATGTAAAAATATATAAGGCTCACCATAAACGATTAAAAGGTGTCAACAATAATATTCGTCGTTCTATTTTGTGTTTCACGACGTCTTGTGGCGGGAAGGCCGTACATAATATCCACACAGCCAACAATAATTTAATCACAACTCCCAACATCAATATTATTAGTCTGAAGCCAATTTTAGAATATAAGCGTGTTTTAGCCATCATAGGTTCGCCATTCAATGTCAGAAGTCTCTTAGCTCTTAACACCTATGCCAAAAAATCGTCATGCGATCAAAGTTACCATCTATTAAATTGTGTAGCACAGCCATCTGCTTTTAAGTTTCTGTTCCAACCTGGAAACAATTATTCAATCGTTGAAATATTAACTTACTTTAATTGGCCTGAAGTTAACCTAGCGTTAAATTAGGGCAACGTTACGCACCGAATGCAGCTGATACTGTTGAGCTATTTTAGACACCTTTAATCAAAAGCCAAATCGCGGGAACAAACTCATTCACATGCGCTCAGTCAAAACAAAATCAATAGGCAGGTAAGGTGAAAATCAGTTCCAATCAAGGTACGTACGTACGATGCCAATTGGTTGGTTGGTTAATTGCTGCTTAATAACACTGTGTTAATGACAACGTTGATTAGCAGGCAAAGGATGTTTTCAGTGGTAATAGTAGCAGTTTCAGTTTAATGACACTGGTTGGTTCATGTCGTAATAAGCGGACGAACATAATGCATCGAAAATTGCGTGGAAAATTATTTAGAAAAAATTAGATAGATATTTTAAATTTCTGTTTGAATCGTTCGATCGTTTTCTAGTCATCTCAATTCTACTCGTGCATGAATACATATCATGTTAAGGTCGATATCAACGTACAACCCATGGCAGCCATAAGATATCTTAAAATACTGAGTTTCAGTATCACACTAAAGTTCTGCTTAAGCACCTTTAAAACGCGTCTTTCCGATGCTATATATTCCTCATTTTGCGTTCAATCTCTAACGTGAACAGTTGGCTGTCTGTCTCTCTCTATCTATCTCTGTCTGTCTCTATCTCTTCTGTCTGTGTCTCTGTCTGTCTGTCTGTCTGTCTGTCTGTCTGTCTGTCTGTCTGTCTGTCTGTCTGTCTGTCTGTCTGTCTGTCTCTCTCTCTCTCTCTCTCTCTCTCTCTCTCTCTCTCTCTGTGTCTCTCTGGCTGGCTGTCTCTCTGTCTCTCTGTCTGTCTCTGTCTCTGTCTCTCTGTCTCTGTCTCTCTGTCTGTCTGTCTGTCTGTCTATCTGTCTCTCTCTCTATCTCTGTCTCTCTCTGTCTCTGTCTCTGTTTGTCTCTGTCTCTCTCTGTCTGTCTCTGTCTTTTTGTCTCTGTCTCTGTCTGTCTGTCTCTGTCTCTCCCTGTCTCTGTCTCTGTCTCTGTCTCTGTATCTGTATCTGTCTGTCTGTCTGTCTGTCTGTCTGTCTGTCTGTCTGTCTGTCTGTCTGTCTGTATGTCTGTCTGTCTTTCTCTCTCTGTCGTGAAAACCGAAAATAATTTAATAATTAAATTTTTTTATTTTATGCTGTTAAACAGTAAATTGTGTAAAGTACTGTTTTTATATATTTAAATGGTGTCTTTTGGACTCTGTAAATTCTTTGTTTTCACTGTATTGGACAACCTTTTGAATTGTCGTAAGCGACCATTGATGTTAAGCTTTGAAATAAATAAAGTCGCATTAAAATTGTCCTGCGAGTCACTGGAAACGACTTAATTTGCTTTGACGTATGGTCGACGTCAACGCCAGATGTCGCTAAACATGTTATAATTATGCATCAAAATTTAGACATCTTTAAATTAGTTGTTTCTAATCCGATCTATTTCACACTTTAAACAACTGTAATATGCGAAAATAATATCTGCTACGTCAACAGTCACATAAAAACTGTTTTATACGGCAGCCTACAGTGCGCCATTCTCGGCCTACTATTCATTTAACTGCCGCCGCCACCTAGCGAGTGGAAGACTGAATAAACGTAAATGGGACTACTTGAATCGATCTCGGTACCTACTGCTCTTCACGCCAGTGTGTTATCCATTACTCTACCCCCCCCCCCCCCCGTTTGTAACCTCATTGTGGCTGCTTGAGCCGTTAACGTCAATGTCATCCTAAAAATGAATTCCTATGTTGGACCCTACCTATGAGTCAGTTAGAGGCCAGTCCTTTCCGCCGCCGTCTCATCTTCCACCGACAGCATACTCGCTATGTGAAGTATTGTAGAAATTAGCCATGAATAACAGTACAGTTGTGAAGCTGCTTAAACACCTTTAAATCGTGGCTTTCTCTTGCTATATATTCTTCATTTTACGTTCAATCGCTAGATACGACCCGACTTTGCCATGCAGTAGATTGAGGCAACAGAAACAACATAGGTGAAAATTCTTCGGAAGTTTTCCAAAACATGTAAACGACCTTTGGTCTAATTAACTGTCGTTAAAATCTCGAATTCCAATCCAATCTTTGGATTATATACGTTGTATAACGTTTAGTATAAATGAATGTTATAATAATAATTATAAGGTCGATGTCAACAGCGTCCACAGTTTGTCGTTAAAACGTGATTAAGACTTGCTAGTGCAACTGTAATGCTCTGCTAATATACATTTAAATCGTGTCATTCTTATGCTAAATATGTCCTCATTTGCATTCAACTGTTAAACTCCATCTCTGCTTGTATTTGGGCAATGTCTGTCTTAAGAAAGGTGAAGGGCGATGCTAATAGCCTTTGTTATTACACAGCATCGTTAAGCAGAAACTAAGATAACAGTCGCTAAACTGCGGTAACAAAAATTACTTCGACGGTCGCATTAGCTAACTTTAAAATCTTTGGCATATGAACCCCTAACAGCCACACGATGTCGTAACACACTTTGTACAATTATTGTACAGCTCTGCGTAAACACCTTTAAATCATGTGTTCAAAACCAATATAAACGAATATTATCCTTTTAAGTTTATTCGCCACATGTCAGAGGTTAATGTAGTGGAAATGGATTTTAATAATATAGGTAATATCATAAGGTTGACGTCAAGCTTGAATTCATTCATTTATTCATTCATTGATTCATTTATTCGACGATTTATATAGCGCTCCTTCAAGGGAACTACCAAGGGGCGCGCGAATACTATAGTACAATTGTGAAGCTATCCTTAGACAACTTTACATCCAGTATTGCCTATGCTACATGTATACTGTATAGTCCTAATTTTTCACACGCTGTATTGGCTACTTCTGTGTTAATATAATAAGGTCGATGTCAACGTATAACTCTGGCAGCCACAATGTGTCTTTAAACACTGAATTCTAGTACGATTGCAAACATGTGCTTTAACACCTTAAAATCGTATCTCTCCGATGCTATGTATTCTTCGTTTCACGTTCAATCGCTACATCACTTTCAGCGTTCAAGTTTTCGCAGGAAATTGCGGAAAGAAACTTAGGTGGACATTGTACAGAAGCTTTTCCTAAAGACGTCAGCGGCTTTTATTCTCCTTAACTGTCGTTTAACGATGGATTCCAATCCACTCTTTGCATCACATACGCAACCGCAGTTGTATATTCTCTCTGGAATACACTGTCTCCTACTTGCTCTCAAATTTTAATAAGTAACCCCTCATCTTCTTTTGCTTTCCTCAAGACTTATTTCTTTTCTCTCGGCTGTGCGCACTGGGAGCGCCTCTGAACGGTTCACCCTACTAGAGTCGCTTTATAAATGTTTAAATACAATACAATACAATAATGTGTAGCATAAATGAATGTTAAAATAATAATAATAATAATAATAATAATAATAATAATAATAATAATAATAATAATAATAATAATAATAATATCCTGTCGACGTAGCAGTAGTAGTAGTAGTAGTAGTAGTAGTAGTAGTAGTAGTAGTAGTAGTAGTAGTAGTAGTAGTAGTAGTAGTTGTAGTAGTAGTAGTAGTAGTAGTAGTAGTAGTAGTAGTAGTAGTAGTAGTAGTAGTAGTAGTAGTAGTAGTAGTAGTAGTAGTAGTAGTAGTAGTAGTAGTAGTAGTAGTAGTAGTAGTAGTAGTAGTAGTAGTAGTAGTAATAATAATAATAATAATAATAATAATAATAATAATAATTATTATTATTATTTTTATTATTAAATTGATTAATAATAGGGTTTATTCTAGGCAATTCTGTGCTTTCAAAATAATGTTGCCGTCCCTAGGGTATAAAATAATAACATTAATCGTAATAAAAATACTAATAATAGCATAGTTCATTATACGTCTAAATGTCTTTTGTGTCTAAGGAACAGGGTCCGTGACTGTGGTGGATGGTAAGTGGAGTTCATGGTCCTCGTGGTCCACCTGTTCCACGTCCTGTTGTCCTGGTCTCCAGAACCGACATCGAACCTGCGACAGTCCGGCTCCGTCCGCAACGGGAAAGTTCTGCGAAGGAATTACGGTCGAGTCAAAGACCTGCGAATCCATCTGCAGAGGTATCGAGCAATCTCTTCATTGATTGACTGATTGATCGATTGACGGATTAATCGAACGAACTAACGAATGAAGGAAGAAACGAATGCTGACTGATTAAATAATTGATTGATCGATTGAATGACTGGATGGATGGATGGATGGATGGATGGATGGATGGATGGATGGATGGATGGATGGATGGATGGATGGATGGATGGATGGATGGATGGATGGATGGATGGATGGATGGATGGATGGATGGATGGATGGATGGATGGATGGATGGATGGACTCAGGGTTTAACGACATCTTATGGCAACTGAAATTGATTTGGATTAATGCAGCTCTTATTCGACTTGGGATATTTGCAGGAAGATATGTCAGTCTCAAACGTTCTCAAAGGATAAGCTTATATGACATCCGAAAATATGGATTTAAAGGTGTCTACCGAGAGCATACACGCTGCGATATCTTGTGGCTGTTAGGACCGTTACAGTTGACCTGACCTGGCATTATCATACCACAACATATATAAAAAATTATTAAAAGAAATTGAAAACGGTACCAACAGTTAAATGGCAAACTTATGACATCAAAGGTCGTTGACTTCGATTTGGGAAAAGTGTTGCGCAAGCCGTTATCAGTCATGAGTTACTGTAGTTCGAGCGCCTCTGGTGAGTCTCAATTGAAATGGCGCTATACAACTGTGCAATTACAATTACAAATTAAGGGCAGCAGCTGAAAGGCTAATGAGTTTGTGGTATTATGATAAGATGACAATGTTATCTGCTGCAATAGAACGGCATTTTGAATTAGTTGCATATAAACAAAGTACCTTTGTAAGGCTTATGGAAAAAAATCGATTCCGTAAGCTCGGTTTATAAATATTTATATATAATTCTGGATGCAACCGTTTCACGGGTGTCTAAAAATCATCGAATTATTCAGCGTTTTAACATCCTTGTTAGCAAAGGCCGTTAACGTCGATAGAGAAGACATTTTCACAGCTTCACAGCTTTCACTGGTTTTATAAATCATCCTCCAGCTTATTGACACAATCAATTGTCTCAATAACTCAATATTGGTTTAATTGCCTTGTAAGCAACTCATTTATATATCCAACATTCTATCAATCAATATGCAGTTAGATCAGATCATATTTAATGTCTTAGACAGAATGTTGTTCTATTGAATGTTCACAAAGAGAGACCGGGGTATGAAATATCGATCAGCTTTTAACGGGAAGTCAAAGTTAATGTTCGGGGGCGAAGGTTGTAGTAACGTTTCCAGTTCCCGGGACAGAATGATCGGAGAATTTGCATTTGGTCTTTGACCATAGCTCTGAAAAGATTTACGTCCACAGACCTTGCTAGTTCATCTGCACCCGGGGCAGATGAAAGTCGAAAGCCTACCCAGCAGTCTTCTATACCCATCTCTGTCCAAGGCGGCAACATGGTCGTTCTGGCTATACTTCATGTAATGCTTCGGGCGGGAGTCCATGGGTCAGGAGAGCCCTAGGTGCATAAGTAGAAGTAGGGCAGGCAACTAGGACCTCGTTGGGAAGAGTCAATCAGGTGATAAGACCATCTGCATTTTTGACGAAGAAATTGTAGGGATATATTGCCCGATGTCCGATGCTCCCTCCACGAAGAATGCTGGGACAAGCACTGATCCCTGTATATTTTGTATAACATTGAGGTTAATGGGCATAAATTCAGAAATTTCCCCATACAGCTAGTTATATGTCCTCTATCACTAAAGTAATTTACAGACCAATTGCGAAGATAATCTGAAGGGATATGTTGCAGAAAAAACACTTTAAAAAATCTCTATTTGTTCATTAAAATTTCGTATTATTTTCTTTCTAATAACGACATTTTGTGGCTGCTTGAGCCGTTAGCGTCAGCCTCATCCTAAATCATGAATAATTACATCCTAAACATAAGCCCTTATTCGAGAGTTTACTTATAGTGCCGAATATACACGATTTAAAGGTGTTTAAAAGAGCCATGTTTTTAGTGAAGTGCAAAGTTTAGCGACATCTATTGGAGTCAAATTTGCGTTAACTTTTCGAGGTCGTGTCGATTCAAATGCTTTGGATGCTGATCAGTTTCTGTTGAATAGGCGCTATATAAATCTGTGATTACATTTGAAATTACAAGAGTTTAACGACATCTAATGGCAAACAGAAGGTTGACGTCGATTGGAGAAATTCTGTACAGAATAGGCAGCAATGAGTATGAAGTGTTAGCGACTTCATTTTCTCAGCCTCGGCCAGTGTTCTCCCTCGCCTCTTGATCTTTCAACGGACAGTGTTCTAATTAAGGGCCGGGTTGCTTGGTATTTAGGAAATGGCGCATAACAAATGCATAATAATAAAATAATAAAAATATATAAACAATTGTTTATATTTATAACCCCGGAAGCTCACGTCTTAAGTCCACCACTGTAGCAGCCCCAGTCTCAGGTAGAGGAGGATGCAACGCTATAATCATCGTTGTTATGACACAGTGTCGTTAAACAGCAACTAACATAAAAGTCGCTAAACTGCGGTAACAAAGAAAATGGCAACGGTCTCAGTAACGGGTCGTTTAAATCTTGTATTCCAGTCCAATCTTTGGATAATATTCACAACCTTCGCTTTATAATGTGTAGTATAGTGAATGTAATAATTATAATGTCGACGTCAAGCCTGGAGAAAGGAGGAGCAGTGTCGGCCTTAGGATATTTCGGGCCCCGTGCAGAGCATACTGTACGCTCCCCCCATGACACAAGTCAAATTATGTTTCATTGCTAAAAACCCACTTAATTTTAGCAGATTGTTAACAAGTACAAAAAGTCAAATTTTACTATACACGAGAATTCTGGGATATAGAGGAAGATGACATTTATTTTATTGACAAAGACTGTCTTGTTCATGTTAATTTTCAATGACATTTTCGGGCCCCCAATAGTTGCGGGCCCCGTGCGACCGCACGGTTCGCACGCCCCTAAGGCCGGCACTGGGAGGAGTTAACGACCTGTGTTGCCATAAGCCGCAAGGTTTCGTTTAAAAGCTGTAGGGCTAAGAATTAGAATTGACTAATTTGGATATCTTTAAATCGGTTACTTCTGACACTATTTGCATCTAATTCTAGTTCAAACCTGACCCGATTTGAGAAAGGTCAAGTCGACGTCAAATGCGTTCCCAGCCATAAGATGTCACTAAACACAGGAAACTACGAAGCATTGATTCTAAATCTATTCCTTATTTCGCTATAAATTATTAAAAGGAGACATACTTTCTTAACTGAAAGTCGACGTAATCGACCTTGGCTGGATGATGTGAAACAGTTTAACTCTAAAGATTACTTTAGGCTAAGTTAAGACACCTTTAAATCGATTTTCTAAGGTATTATATACTTCGCGTTTTCGTCAAATATTTAGTGGAACTTTAGTTTGTAAATTCAAGTGTATAGTCGATGTCAACGGCAATGGCAGACGCAAGATGTAGGTAAATTATGCTCGGTTTAGACACCTTTAATTCGGTTATTTTTGACCCTATATACTTTTCGTTCTCGGTCATTAGTTAACTTTAGAGTCGCAGAATTTGCAATATCTTCAATGTATGGTCGACATTAGCCGCGAGATGTCGTGGAACACTAACAATTTTATTCATTTTATGCTTTTAGATGTTGTGTGTGTGTACACGCGTTTGCGTAATACATTCAGTTTGAATCGTTTTTGAAATCTTAGCCTATTGTTCTTAATCTCAGTTTCTTAATCTTCATTAATCAGTCGCTTATCTTACTTGCATATGCGCCTTTTTTACCGATCTTCTCATGTACCTATGTCGTACCAAGTCAAATGTTTTCCAGGAATTTTCATTTGCGTCAATGATTAATCAACTAGACTGTAGCGGATAAATTTTATAAATCTTACATTTAAACCAGAAATCAAAGCCTTTAGTATTAAATAAATCCATTTTAACTAGGCAAATTTTGACAACTCTCGGGCCTTTCCCATATGAAGCACCTCAGCTAGTAAATTGTGGCTTTCATTAGCAATAATTATGGTAAATATCGTAATTAAATCAAGTTTTCTGACTCTATTTTTCCAATTTTCGCTCAGCCTGTGTTTCTCCTGCATTTTATATATTAAAACAAAGTACTTCTGTTTAAGGTACAGTCGACGACAACGTGAAATGTTGATAAGCAATTTAATGCTTCATATTATATTAGGCTCATTTTAGACACCTTTTAAAGAGTTATTTCTGGTCGTATATATTTCATATTTCACCCAATAGCTGTTGTGTAACTAAGAGACAGAGAGAGTTGTTGTGTGTCTACCAGCCCACCTAAGCTAGCGATTTAATATCCTTTTACGTACTCTCGAGTTCAACGCGAGATGTCGTTAAACAAATTCATGCAAGATGTTCAAATTAGATATCTAAATATTAGACACCTTTAAATTTGTTCTTTCTTGTCCCATATATACTTTACATTTGAGTTCAATCGACGTTGTGTTCTACACAGAATTGCAATTAGTAATCTATTAGGCTCAGTTGAGACATCGTTAAATCGATTGTTTTAGATCTCATTGACTTTATTTATCCAATCAAACTCAGCCATTACCCGTAGTGCTAATGGTGCCAAGAAGCGCCAGTCCCAAGCACGGAATAATGACGAAGGCGACGTCAACTGCCACAGTGGCCATGAGATGTCGGTAAACTATCACCAACGTTGAACTTTGCGCTACTCGTTCCGTCATTGACTTAGGCTAAATTCGCCACTACTCTGCCTGTGGTCTGGTAGTGTCAGTCCAAAGCCTGGAGGAAAGAGGAGGTGACGTTAATCATCTCTGTTTATGACATAGTATCGTTAAGCAGTAACTAACCAAACCACGCGTTGACTACCAACACTTTCTCTTCATTACGTTAGACTAAGTTCGTCTTCGCTCCAGAAGCTATTGTCATTGCTTTGGACTGGATAGTATCTTGAGAATTTACAGTCCTTTTCTGCTTTTACTTTGTGCTTGTGTTCACGCGTTTACGTGATACAATCGGGTTGAATCGCTTCCAAAATCTTCTCCTATTGTTCTTCGTATCAGTTTCTTCTTCTTAATTCATCATTCTCTTATCTTAATTGTATGTTTGTCGTTTCTCACCGATTTCCAACATGTACTTATATTGATTAAACGTATCAAGTCAAATGTTTCCCAGGAAGTTCCATTTGCCTTAATGAAAATCAGCTGAAGTGAATCGGAGAAATTTTTACAAATCTTAATTTTAAGCAAGAAATCAAAGTCGTTTCATTTACGATTAAATAAATCCATTTTTAAAAAGCAATGTTTTGCTCACTCTCAAGCTTCTCACATACGAAGCATCTCATCTTGTGAAGTGTGGCTTTCATTAGCATTGATAGAGGTTAATATCGTAATTATATGAATTTTGTCAACACATTTCTCATTTTCCCTCAGTCGTTGTTTCAATTTTCTGAATTTCTCCTGCAATTACATGAAAAAACAACTAAATTTTGTACGGTCGACGTCAGCTCAAGATGACGTTAAACAATCTCATGCTACATATTATATTGGGCTTATTTAAACACCTTTGAATTAGTTGTCTCTTACCCTATATATAGATAGCATTATTTTCTCAATGTAAAGTGAATGATCCGCAATCGAGAAACTCAACTTATAATATTATTATACAAACTAATAAATAAACGCTAGATGTAGCTATACAGTGTCATGCTACATACAATTATTTGATAAAAACATTTTCGACACCTTTAAATTGTTTCTGACCATATATATTTTATATTTTCGTTAAATCTCCAGATCCGACCCAAACGCAAGTGTTACCCGTAGTGCCAACATTGCCAAAAAAGCGCCAGTCCCAAGGACGAAAAAATGAGGAAGGCGACGTACGGCCTTGGTATCCATAAGATGTCGTTAAACACCGGAACTACTATCACCTTCGTCGAGTTTCGCCGCTGCCCTTTCCCTGGTTGACGCTTATTTATTAGGAAGTAGCGCTTAATAAATGCGTACTATGCTTAATACTAGTAGTAACAGTCTCCTTTCTATATTACTGCACAGGAATCCTGTTGTTGCCTGGTGACTCAGAAGAAGATAATGAGGGATCATCGGATCAGTGTGGCTGTGGATGCGACATCACCGTCTCCTCCTCCTCCTCCTCCTCCTCCTCCTCCTCCTCCTCCTCCTGCTCCTCGCCAGGGATCATCTCATCAACTCCCAACTGCACATCGGAGTTGAGACGCTGGTACATCAGGGCCCCTCAGGGTCACTTCGTACGTCTCACCTACGACCTTGAGATCGCAGAGAGGTTTACGGAGCGTCGCCCCTGGGTCCAGATCCGTGACGGACCAACCGAGGATTCGACGATGCTCAGCCAGAATTTCCAGGGCACTCTTAGCCAGACCGTTACGACCACCAAGAACGTGATGATGATTGACGTCCAAGTGCCAATCAAAGACCCGTCGGTTGTCAATCACGGATGGAGACAACCAATCAACTTCAAGGCATCATTTGTTGTCTTAGGTCAGCAACTGTTTTTCTCTTTGGAAAGAATCGATGTTCATATAATTCCGTTTTCATTTTTGCCAATATATATTTAACCTGACTCAATATACTCAACTTTAATATGCCTTAATCTAACTAAACTTAGCTTAACCGTTTTCCCGTTTTTCCAATATCTAGTTAACCTGGCCTTAGGTAGCTTACTTTAATCTAACTGGACCTAACTTAACCTAACCATAAATGACTTTGCCTCAATTATGATGATGATGATGATGATGATGATGATGATGATGATGATGATGATGATGATGATGATGATGATG
This sequence comes from Allolobophora icterica, assembly GCA_963556255.1. NCBI lineage: Eukaryota > Metazoa > Annelida > Clitellata > Crassiclitellata > Lumbricidae > Allolobophora > Allolobophora icterica. The sequence continues at coordinate 63,976,109 of OY744610.1, read as the reverse complement.
ATGATGATGATGATGATGATGATGATGATGATGATGATGATGATGATGATGATGATGATGATGATGATGATGATGATGATGATGATGATGATGATGATGATGATGATGATGATGATGATGATGATGATGATGATGATGATGATGATGATGATGATGATGATGTTGATAGTCAGTTACAGTGGGGTCGGAAAAACGACTAGAAACTTCCACTGCAATAAAAATAACAAACTGTTATATACTATAAACTAGAGAATCTTCTTCTTTTCCACAGCTGCCAACAAGACCGACAACCGAGAGATGTCAGCAGATGTCAGCCCGTGGCCGTATTCCTGGCAGACGACGGTGACAGTGGCAGGACTAGCAGTCGGTTCTACAATCCTCATCTGCATCGTCATCCTCCTCTGCCACCGTCGGAGAATCAGTCGCCAGAACCACCAACTGGACGCAGTCAAGCGTGTCGACTACGGCTACTGCATGGCCACTGAACCAGAACGCAACGATTCAAAACGCGAAGAGGCTGGAAGCGTAGACTCGCGACACCTGTCGCATCTTCATCACCATCCTCAGCAACTCCATCACTCCGGATCCTCTGGTCACGGATCCGCCAGCCAGAAGGACTCCGACTACCGCTCTTTGCCCAGGTCACGTGTTTCCGGCGAGCGTAGGGAAAATCGACGACATCGCGCGGCAGGGAACAACGACAAACGTGCGTCATCATCATTAAATTCCTCGTCGTTGTCGTCGTCATCATCACCGACGAGATCGAAATGGCCGGATGGAAAGAGCGACTCGGCTGAGGTGGATGACGTCGATAGAACCGGGGTCACAGGTCGACCGGAAGTCATTCCGCTGACGGAAGTCGCCAAGACGGCGACCGAAGGCGGCAGATAGGTTACCAAGGATACGGGTGGAACTGGAATGGAGATAATTATGGAAGTCATGGAGTTCTTAGATGGAATGGTCGAAATGAAATCGGAAAAAGGAATTTATTAAGGAGGATATTAGAAAGTATGTAATGAAGCAGAAGAAAATATATATTAATGAAGATGCATATATATTTATATATCATATGGAAGCGTATATTATATGTTGCAGACGCAGAAACATATATATATATATATATATACATATATATATATATATATATATATATATATAGAGAGAGAGAGAGAGAGAGAGAGAGAGAGAGAGAGAGAGAGAGAGAGAGAGAGAGAGACAGAGAGAGACACACACACACAGAGAGACAGAGAGAGACACAGAGACAGAGACAGAGAGAGACAGAGAGACAGAGACAGACAGACAGACAGACAGAGAGAGAGAGAGAGAGAGGGAGGGAGGGAGACAGACAGACAGACAGAGAGCGAGAGAGACAGAGAGAAAGAGAGACAATAAAGAGAGACAGAGAGAGACAGAGACAGAGTGAGATAAAGAGACAGAGAGAGACAGAGAGAGACAGAAAGACAGATACAGAGACAGAAACAGAGACAGAGATAGCGTGGACTGTTGCAGTAATAATTATTGCAATGAAGGCGGTGAGAGATTTAGAGCAAAAACCAAAGAGAAAGAAAGAGACAGACAGACAGACAGACAGACAGACAGACAGACAGACAGACAGACAGACAGACAGACAGAGGCAGACATACAGAGTAGAGATGACAAACACGCATGAAGAGAAACAGAAACAGAACAATAGAAACAGCTACAGATACATAGGAAGAGAGAGACAGACAGACAGTCAGAAAGAGAGTGAGGAAAGAGATTCAGAGGAAAGGGTAATAGAACAAAGGGAAACAGTGGCACAGACACACACACACACACACACACACGCCAGACAAATAGAGATAAAGAGAGAGAGACAGACAGACAGACAGAAACAGACAGACAGACAGAGGCAGAGACAGTGACAGAGACAGATAGACACAGGCCAGGAAAGACAGAAAACTCAGAGGCAGGTAGAGCGATTCACACATAGACAGAAAGATACGCGTGAATAAAAGACGATCAATATGCTCTAAACTACAAATGCACAATTCAATACATTTTTATGTAGATTTTTATTAGTCGAATTAATTATTTAATACTTAATTAGTATATATCGTAAATACGAACTATGTCTTCCATATATTATTATAATTAATTGGCAGCTGCAGGATATCACTCCGCGAAGATAGACTGAGCAGAAGACACCTTTAAATTAGTTGTTTCTGACCATACATGTATATGTCATATATTTTTCAATTACTTTGTTTAATAAATAAAGCGAGTAAGAACAGCAAATGAGATTCAAAACCTTGGAAGAGCAAAAAAATTAATATAATTATGCATTTATTAAGCGACACTATTTAAGAATTAATCACAAACGGATGCCGCTGAGCAATATTCTGAGTTAAGGACTTGTGCTCAAGGTCCCTACACAGTAACCGTCTCAGTGGAGGAGGAACCAGCCCGTGATTTCCGCGCTCTAACAAGATAGACAGACTCCAAAGAAACAACCGACATATCATTGTACTACTTGGATTTTAGATGACTTTTAGCTTGTTACGATGCCTGGCACCTGTCAACATGCTGGCACCGCGCACCTGTCAATATATCGCTCTGCATAGGTTTCGGTTTGGGATACAATTCTCGGTTTTGTCTATCGACGTATAACCCATTTCAATGTTACATCGCGTCTTTCAATAATCTCTGCGACGTTATGATGTCCATTAAAAGACAGCGCTGTAAGGGCTTTGCTCGTGACAATCATGTCCACGACAAGTATTGATCGGAATTAACGTTAATACCCTAAGGGGTGGAGTAACAATTATTGGTCTTAGAATGTTCTTCATGCTGCGGTCAACACGTTCAAGAGTCTAGCAATTACATCGTGACATGCAGCCTAAGTCGATCAAGGATAGGAATAAAATCTTGTTGTTTGACACGCCTTCGTATACAGTACAAAGGAATGTCATTGTTATTGGAATTAATAACTTCCACCTGTCTGCTGGCTCTGTCTGTCTGTCTGTCTGTCTGTCTGTCTATCTGTCTGTCTGTCTGTCTGTCTGTCTGTCTGTCTGTCTGTCTGTCTGTCTCTGCTTAGGTATTTATCTCTCTATCAGCGCTGATTAAAACTGTCGATGTCCCTGATGCAGTTTTTATGTGGCTCTCAGCAATTGCTGCGATTTACGAAACGTAACAGAGCAGATCATGAGATTACATTTAATTAAATCGCACAGTATAACATAATACAACATGATATAAAATAACATAGTTTAACATAATATACCAGAACACAACATAAACTTTATAACATATAGCATACCATAGTATATATGCATAGCATCACACCACGTCACATAGCATAACAGACCACTAGAAATATAGCATAAAACAGCAAACTATATTATTACATAACGTAACATAGCCTAACATGATATACAAGACAACAGGATAACATATCATAATGTTGCATACGATATTATACCATTGCAAGTATACGTAACATATTGAAGGAACAGATAAAAGAGCTTTTTCGGTTGTTAGACCGAGATTCTGAAACTGTCTCCTTGTACCTGTCCGTAGCTCTCTTTCTCTCTGTATCTGTCCAAAACAGTGTGCGTGCGTGTGAGCGTGTGTGTCTGTATTTGTCCGCAACTCTCTCTCCCTTTATCTGTTCGTAACCCTCTCTCTCTTTCTGTCCGTAGCTCTTCCTGGTTTTTTTTCTCTGTCTCTCTCTCTGTCTGTCTCTCTGTCTGTCTCTCTCTCTGTCTGTCTCTCTCTCTCTGTCTCTCTCTCTCTGTCTCTCTCTCTGTCTGTCTCTCTCTGTCTCTCTGTCTCTGTCTCTGTCTCTGTCTCTGTCTCTGTCTCTGTCTCTGTCTCTGTCTCTGTCTCTGTCTCTGTCTCTGTCTCTGTCTCTGTCTCTGTCTCTGTCTCTGTCTCTGTCTCTGTCTCTCTCTCTCTCTCTCTCTCTCTCTCTCTCTCTCTCTCTCTCTCTCTCTCTCTCTCTCTCTCTCTCTCTCTGCATCTCTCCGTATCTCTCTAACACAAGATCGACGTCTTTCAAAATCCTTATTTACTGTAGACTTCCAGACTAATCTTCTGGACATTGACCTGATTACGGCTTGGCGTTGGTCTGCCATTGGTTGACACCTTGTACAGTAGACACTAGCTTTTCAGAAGTTACTAATTACAATTGCTAAAACAAGCCGCCAAGGCCGAACTAAACCGTGGCATATTAAACAACTTGATGAGCAATCCTCGGACTCAATTAATTCCGTTTATTGTCTTGCTATATTAATAAATACCGCATTCCTGTCGATCACTTACTGTCATACCGGAAGTCGTGCTTTCAGCTACAGTAACGTCACCTGGTGTCTGGTCGATAAACAACTCATTTCAATAATTATGCATACGATAAGTTAATTTTTTTCAGGGTGCGGGAGGAGAAAAACAGTTTTTACTGAATGTCATGTTATGTTGTTTTCTTGTATGTTGTGTTAATTTATGTTATATAGTTTTCCTCTACGTGAAGTTGTGTCCTTGTATGTCATGTTATTTTATTTTATGCAATCTTGTTTAGCTTAAGTTGAAGTCTAATTAACTATCTGAGGCTTTTCATCAACGATATTCAACACAGCAAGGCGATTCTGGATTTTGCTTTGCCCAAACACACACACACACACACACACGCACACGCACACGCGCACGCGCACGCGCACGCGCACGCGCACGCGCACGCGCACGCGCACGCGCACGAGCACGCGCACGCGCACGCGCACGCGCACGCGCACGCGCACGCGCACGCGCACGCGCACACGCACGCGCACACGTACACGCACACACACACACACACACCACACCAAACATACATACATACGTACGTACATACATACATACACACATACACACACATACATACATACTTACGTACATACACACACATACATATATATACATACATATATGCGTACATACATACATACATAAATACATACATACATGCACGCATACATGCATGCGTACATTCATACATATATGCAAACATACATAAGGGCCTTCAGACGAATGACCTGTCATCGCCAGTTATTCAGAATCCGTAGAAACCATTCGCTGTTATTTGCCAACCACTTGCCGCATCGTATATGCAGCATCATTGACGACGCCTAAGAGATGCTCGTCCTGTGGCCAGCTGCAGCAGCCGCATCTCCAGTCAGTCGACCACCAGCATCTGTCGCTCGCCTGCACACACCATCCATCCATCCTTATGTCTGCCTCCTCTAGTCCTGTCACAGCATTCGCCGCCGACGAAGATTTCTACGGCAACCGGCGATGAACTTCGTAAGAATAGCGCTATATGAGCATCCTGTGCTTATATTACGCGTGAGATGACTGGAAAAGGCGCTACATGAATTCTAGAAGACTTTGCGTTATTCAGATGTGCATAAAAAACGTTATCCGGAGTTTCCATGGCTTTGCATTTAGACGGTAATTGAGGAGGAATATTTATCAATAATCTTGCTTACGCTTGAGCGCTGCCTTTAGCTTTATACAGTAATACACAGCATAGTATAACGATTCCTTTAACAGTTCTAGATAAATTTATGATTAAAAGACGATATTATACATTACAATTAAAACAAATGCAAAACAATAAAACACAACAAAATATAATACAAAAGGACAAAATTCAACGCATCAAAATACAATACAATCAATGCAAGACGGTGGAATGCGATAACAATATTGTTTATAGAGCCTACAGTGCATGACAATACAAACAATAATACGACAACACAATACAATAAACTACAATAGAGCACAATACAAAACCATACAATAAAATACAAAACAGTGCAGTACATTACAATATAATAAAATACAATACAATACAGTATAATACTGTAACAATGATAATACCGCACAACGAAACGTCCGACTCCCACGACTTGGTAATTTCGACTCCGTACGCCACGAAGATAGCGATCTGGTTCATCTCGTCTTTCGGATTGACGGCCAACATCTTCGTCATCTTCGTCGTGACCAACTACACCCTCATGCAGAAGACCCTGACGAACACCTTCATCGCCAACCAGAGCACCATCGACGCCCTTGCCGCCTTCTTCCTGCTCATCACCACCGCCTTCGAGGACGATCACTCCATCCGCGTTCCAGGGAACCTCAAAGACGAACTGATCTGTCGTCTGTGGTTCACCAAGTTCCCTCTCTGGGGTCTCCTGCTCGCCTCAACCTACGGAATCGTCGCCATGTCCCTGGAGAAGTATCTGGCTGTGGTCCACGCGGTCTGGTACATCTCAAGGTTCGCCCGAAATCGCGCGATGACCTGGACTCTACTGGCCGCGCCGTGGATCACCGGAAGTTGCATTCTAGGCGGATACAGCATCACGACGTCGCGGATAACACCGACCGGATATTGCACAACGTACTCTGTCTGGCCCAACGTAGGTACGCAGAAAGCCATCGGGTTCGTTATCTTCACCGTGCAGTACTTCCTTCCCTTTACGATCCTCGTCTATCTCTACACGCGAATGGCCCTTCGACTCCACAAGCGGGTCCTACCGTCTGGAGATGTCCCTGAAAACGGAGGAACCGCTGGGGTGACCCCCTGGCGGAATGCAACCATGGTCCGCGCCCGCAGTAACGTCATCAAGACCCTGGCTACGGTCAGCGTGTTCTTTGTTCTCTGCTGGAGTTCCAACCAGATCTACTACGTCCTCTACAATCTCGGATTCCTGTCCGTGGACTTCCGAGGAACGTTCTACGGAGTGACCGTGATCATGGTCTTCGTCAACTGTTGCGTCAATCCTGTCATCTACGGCGTCAAGTACAGACAGTTCCAGAAGGGAGTGATGCACTTGTTTGGCCGCAAGAGAAGAGGCGGAATTCCCCAGACGGCAACGATCCAGTCGGTAAATGGGAATAACGAACAGGGAATGGCTAATTGCGGGAACAGGAACGTAAGCGATGAATCGGCGAAAAGAGCGGAAGAGAAAAGTCCGAGTAGGAGAACGAAGACATGTTTCTAAGGAGAGCAATTCAAACCGAACTCTTCGCTTCTGTGACTGTTTATATGTATGCATGTATGTGGGTATGTATAATTCTGCGTATACATGTATGTGCATGTATGTGTGTGCAAATGTGTATGTTTGTGTATGTATGTGTGTATGCATGTATGTTTGTATGCATGTATGCATGTATGTGCATGTATCTATGTATATGTGTCTATGTATGTCTGTGTATGCCTGCATGTTTGTATGTGTGACACATTGTGTGTAGGCCTATGTATGCACGTATTGCCATTTACATGTACGTATGAAAGCATACGTGATGCAAAATTAATGTAGTATTACATGCATTATGAACGTAAATGAAAAATTGAATGGATAAACAAATGAAATATTAAATATACACATATCTACATCCATTGATTGAAAGATATATACATGTAATTACAGTAGAGCCTTCAAGCGACAAACCTTTTAAGCAATGCTGCAGATGAAGGAGAGCAGTTCATTAAGGCTGAGGCAGCCAGTGAGGCAAAGAAATTGACAGCAGTGAACGATACCTTTTATCCGTTCCATGAAAGCGCTATAAGTTATAACTGTGCGAATAATGAACGCTTTGACATCAGAGGATCGTTGGAGAAAGACGTGACTAAGAAAAAGGGTAAATTAATCTCTGTCGGTCTCATTTGTACAGTGTTCTACTAAACACAATGTCTGGAACGTACAGACACTTTCTTAGGTTAAAATGCTCGTCTTTGTGTCTTCATTATTATTATAATTTTTGCTATAATAACTACTTTTATGGTTATTATTATTATTTTTATTATTATTATTTCTCAGTTATAAAGAATTAGTCAGCATGTTCCTATTTCTTTTTGGATATCTGTGGCAAACGCATTGGTTTTAAGCTGCCTCGATAACCGTGAACAACCAATTGCTGGTATAAGAGTGGGTGGATCTGGGTTGGAATTTATGAAAAACTACTAATTAGTTATCACTGCTAACATGTAGCTATTTTAAAAGTATTAAGTAATATCGAAGTAGTCGCAACACTGCGGGTGAATAAAGAGATCGTTAGTCGTCATTAAAATAAGGAACTAAGGCCAGTTGCCGTTGACTGAATGACTCTGAAACAGTTTGGGAATCCATACAATCGTTGTTTCGCGTTCCATAAAGGCATTTCTGTTTCTCCGGGGCTTCTGTGCTGATAGCGCACCTTGATAATTATTCTGCGAGAGGCGCTTTATACATTTCTAGATACAATACAATACAATACAATACAATACAATACAATACCATCGCTAGTTTCATTGTACTCTGATAATTTCAATCGGAGAAAGCACTCTTTTAATAATATAACCTAAGGCAATCCAATTAGCGTCACTAATCATCTTTGTTATGACACAGCGTCTTTGAGCAGGAAGTAACTAATCCTTTTAAAGGTGTTGTTGACTGAATGACTTTTAGTAAGGCTGCCTTGCTCCAAGAAAAGATTGGAAACTAATGCAAAAATAAATATTATGGTCTGTGTATTCCAAGCAATTACGACGGTGACCTTGATTTCTGATGACTTGATGGAAAGCGACGGCAAATCGTCAAATCATGGAAAATCAATATCGCATCACTTGCATTTAGCTTAAACGTGATCAAGATGCAGCTAATTTTTAGTGTTCTGACGATACATTTTATGGTGGAATGGAGATTTATCTCTTGATTAGGTCATTATTGTTTTACAGGAAACGAAGGCAATTACGGATCATCTGCAGTGAACTAAGATAATATGGATGAAACGCTAAAGGTTACTGGATTGAATTAGAATGATGGAAAATCAAAGCTTTCCAAGAAGACATTTAGCGTCCGCGCGAAGAGAAATTAGGACGTATATAATCTTTGGAGCAGAAGAGTGATTTCACGCCATTAGAAGCAAACGAGAAAATCAAAGGCAAAAGCGATTATCAGATTTAATGCAGTAAGCGATGCCGAATGGGAGTCACTTCCAGACAATTGTGCCTACTGGCAGAGTCCAGAGAGATCATGCCACCGTTCATCTGCGATCTTAGATGTGGACGTCGCTAAAAGCGAGTGATGAATAGAGGTCTGTGTCGTTTGTGGAGAAATATATGAAAATATGACTGATGCAAATTGGAGGCAACTGCATCCGGTCATTTTAGTTCGAAGCCACGGATAAATCTTTGATGGTTTTCGCTATTTCAAACACCCGGCTGCACGCTTTGGCTTCGTCTCGACTGCGTGCGTTTAATTAAATCTAGACGCAGAGCTCTGTTAGGAAGGAATATTTATGCCGAGACTAATAGTCGCTGAATGGCTTCTCGTCTACGGATCTCTGGTGCGTTTGTACGGATGCAGGCCCAGGTGCATGAATAGATAGCAGGTGGAGAGAGACGGATAGAGAGAGCGATAGACAGACAGACAGACAGATATATAGATGACAGATCATCAGAGAGACAGACCTTCAGGGAGTACAAGGAACATGTGGCCATGCACAAACACAATGTGCAAACATATATAAATACAATAATAACACGCAGTGCGCAGTCAGATGAGGTGCTATAGTTTAATAGGAGTCAAATTTAACTGTTTGTCCAACTGCTCAGTTTATCTTCGACACGCAGGTGCATTTGTTTGGATGCAGGCCCAGGTGCACGATTAGATAGCATGTTGAGACAGGGATACAGAGAACGATAGACAGACAGATATATGGTCATCAGAGAGACAGACTATCAGAGAGCATGAAGAGCATGCAGTCATACACAAAAACATATGCAAACATATATAAAATATAATAATAACATTCGTTTATTAAATTCAAACTGACAAGATCACATGACATAGTAGTGACAGACGATAACAAGTTTAACAGTAGTTGAATTTAACTGTATGGCAGCTTGCAAGGCGCCCATCTGCCTTACTATTCATTTTACCATCGAAACCCAGACAATGGAAGGCTGAGTTTACCTTGTGAGGCTAGCGGGTATCGAACCCGAGTCCTTCTGATCTTCGTTGCCAGCATGCTACCATCCAATCATCTCTCCGCCCAATACATAATGCATACATCCATGTACGTACACACATACATACAAGCATACATCCATGCATATATGCATACATACATGCATAATACATACATGCATAATTATATGCATACATACATATGTACATGCGTACATACATACACATATACATGCATACAGTGGCATTAATTAACAAATTGCAGTCATTATCATACGTACAATTAATCCTAAACTCGATGTAATCTCGAGACAGAACCAGTTCTCTTCGTCAGAAAGGATTTTTCTAAACTAAAATCCATTATATAAATTGATATATTATTCTATGGTTTTTAGACGGAGTTTCCCTTCTCTCAATGATCTTTGGGCGACCTGAGTTAGATCTCCAAATGATATCGTAGGGTTCCTCCTCTAACCTGACGCAGCGCTGGTGAATGAGCTGCTGATAGCACATTACAAATTTACAGTTTACGATTACGAGTTCAAAGTGTAACATTGTCGTTTCTCCTCGCTCTATATAGATGGTTGCGTCACCTGGCGAGTTTATTTATATTTTATATTCATAGAAAAGCCATTGATCGAGCAAGTCGTCGATTTTCATACAAAGGGTGGACCAGCATCAGTCATGCATACATATATATATATATATATATATATATATATATATATATATATATATATATATATACATACACACATAAACACGTACATGCACAAGCACATACATTCATACATACACACGTATAAACATACATACACACATAAGCACATACATACATACGTAGGCCTACATGTACATACATTCATTCATACATGCATACGTACATCCATACATGCATTCTTACATGCGTATGTACATACACTAATACATACATACTTACAAACATACATACATACATTCATTCATACATATATACATACATACATACATACATACATACATACATACATACATACATACATACATACATACATATATACATACATGTATATACATTAATACAAACACTCTACGTACCTACATATTTACATACATACACGTCTTACTCATGTAATACGCAGTAGTCACATAATTCCATCGGGTTCCGAATAACGATGCGATCCGAGGACAAAGCAGTTCATTTATTCGTACCCATCGCTGCCAAATTGCTAGCGTCAGGAACTGAATACTGATGATTATGATAATGCATTTAATCGCTTCCATTGCAATTGCGTTGACTCGCCGTAGAATTGCCGTCAAAAACGCTGTCGGTCACAAGATGTCGTTAGTACAATTGACATTAAGTCCACTGCTACAGTCTGACACCTTTAAAACGGTGCCATTCTCAGCTACATATTTACCAGTCGCGTTCAATCGCTAGGGTAAAACCCATTTTCTTTCCTCTCTGTGTAATATTGTATGTAAAGCGCTGTGCGTTTCGTAGCTTTTACTAAAGAATATACTTACTTACTTACTTACTTACTCACTCACTCACTCACTCACTCACTCACTCACTCACTCACTCACTCACTCACTCACTCACTCACTCACTCACTCACTCACTCACTCACTCACTCACTCACTCACTCACTCACTCACTCACTCACTCACTCACTCACTCACTCACTCACTCACTCACTCACTCACTCACTCACTCACTCACTCACTCACTCACTTACTTACTTACTTACATGCATACATACATACATACTTACATACTTACTTACTTACTTACTTACTTACTTACTTACTTACTTACTTACTTACTTACTTACTTACTTACTTACTTACTTACTTACTTACTTACTTACTTACTTACAGTAGTCTATAATAAAGGGTAAGGTCGACTTCAACGAGGCTGATATCCACAAGATGTCGTTATAAGAGAAAAACAATCTGAAATAAAAATTTAGACACCTTTAAAACGCTGTCGTTCTCAGCTACATATCTACCTATAGCGTTCAATAGTTACTTTTTCTTAACAGGTCTCTTGGCAGATGGTATGAAACATATTAAGATCTACTTCAACGTAACTGACGTCCGCAATATGTAGTTAAAAACACTAAAATTGCTTCTACTATATAAGTAACTAAGTAATTTCTTTTTTTAGAAGCACTATTATTATTAATTAGTAACTTCTATTGCGCCGGTGTCTAATGCACAAGGCATCAACCGATGGCAAACCAAAAGCAAACCGTTATCAGGTCAAAATCCAGAAGGTCAATCCGCAAGACTAGCAAACGCACAGCACTGTACATGGAAAACATATTACAGTCATCGAGTCTTCAATCATTATTTCGTCCATTCGTTGCCAATGACAACACCAGATGGAGCAGCGGACGTAGGCGCCTTAGCGGAAGCTGCTCTGTACAACTTCCGGTAGATCCAGTTTTTCTGGCGGATGTCCTTCCAGAGGGTCGTGACGTCAGACAGCATGAGTAGCATGAGAAAGAGAAACGTCATCGACAGAAAGACAACGCCGATGGTCACGTGACTCCTGACGTCATCACCTCTTAGGTGGGCGTCTAAAAATTACAACGGAAGAGGACAGGTGAAACTTTGGCAACCTTAGAAACTTACACGTGTAATTAAGTTAAATGTTTGTTTTATTTAATAATACGTATATAATTAGACGTGCGTCTAATTCAGATTTGCGATTTGTTTCATCACGATATTACTAATTAGTGGTCCGATCATTTGAGAATTTAGAAAAGCGCTGACACTAATCGAAATACTAAAGCAAATGCAAATGGTAGCGAATAGTAAGTAGTACAAGCACGCTGACGCGTTCTTAATCGCAATCTCTACATTTTGAAAGCGCTACTTAAAAACCAAGTGATGAGCTTAAACTTTTTCTTGTTCGCGAACGTTGCGTCGTTGCAGAACTGTTGTCCACGGTATTATAATTTTATTATGATTTTATTATTATTATTATTATTATTATTATTATTATTATTATTATTATTATTATTATTATTATTATTATTATTATTATTATTATTATAATTATTATTATTATAATCATCATCATCATAATTGTTATGACAGTGCATTTATTACGCGCCACTATCTAATCAATCGATTGCTTTGAGTAATTGTGAGTGACGGACTTGTTCAAGGTCTTTATAGAGTAACTGTCTCAGAGGACGAGGATCGAACCCGTACTCTCACCGATACGAGACAATCGGATTCCGTGGACCCAGAGTTTGTACAACCATTCAAGACATTCTCAAATAAAGGTGCTTGAGAGCGAGACAGACACACAGAGAGACAGAGACAGACAGACAGACAGACAGGGAGACAGACAGAGAGACAGTTAGGCAGAGACACAGAGTGCTATTGTTAAACGATAACGTCGTGTCCTTGCTCAAGGTTTCTACACCGTAACCGACTCAGAGGAGGAGGATCGAACCCGTAATCCTGTTAGCCATTTTGGAAGATGAAGAAAGTTTAACTGCGTTTCTTTACTCATTCTTAGTTGTCCTCCGTTTTTGGTTCGATCGTGAAATTCGTTTCGTTGTCCATGAGGATTTTTCTTTTCAGAGATTCTTTTGATCACTGAGGAATTCCTAAAAAAAGATGTTACAATGTCAAACGATGTTATGCAGTGATGATATAATATTACTGTAAGTGCATTTAGTAACTTCTATTGCGCCGGTGTCTAATGCCCAAGGCGTCGCACGATGGCACACCAAAACCAAGCCCTAATCCTGTCAACATCCGGAAGATGAGTTGGCAAAGACAGAGAAGCAGCCGATGATAGAGAAGGACTTTGAAAAACAACAGGTAGGCCTTAAGTTGTGAACGAAATGACATAATTATGACTAAGCGATTGAGCAGAATGAGACGGTTACTGTGTAGTGACCTTGAGCAAGTCCTTCACTCACAATTGCTCAGCGCCATCGAAGTTTTGTGTTATGGTCGTGTGTGCACTTCTGAACTTTGGAAGTAGGGCAATATCAGATACAACTACTGTATACTGTATTGTATTGAGTTTATCGGGTGAGATTCTGCACCACTGCTGCCCATAAATTGGTGCCAAGTCTTTTAAGGTCCCTGTTCAAAGACTTATATTCAGAGATTCAATCATCATCATATCCAGTTCCTGATCCCAGCCATTTGGCGGCGACGGGTACGAATAAATAATCTCCATTGTCCGCAGTCATTTGTCAAATCCATTGCTTCCCTTAGTGTTAGTCCAATCGATGCTTAAATTCTCGGCAATATGCAACGACAGTCATACGAACCGACATCCGCACGCACATAGACGCATGGGACGTGCGTTCTTACCAATGTAGCTAAGCATATAACCCAGATAAATATACGTCCTTAGTACTTACACGCTTCAGAGTACCTTACCTGCTCAGGTGAATATAATGACTGATCAGGACGAACTTAAGTGGCGCTCTTGTAACTATCTACAGCAAAACTCAACAGATTCACATTGACTCTGTGTGAGTGTTCACAGTCAACATCATGCGTATCCAGAACTGTGCAGAGGGGCGTATCTAGATGTGTGAGAACGCAGACAATTACATACATGCACATTGTATGATGAGCTGAGTTTTAGACTGACATTTGTCGAGATATATACGCCACTCCAATGTGTTGAGCAGATCGATCCAGTTTTAATTGCGTTCGTATCGACTGGAAAAACATTGTTTTTGTATCCATTGTTTGGAAACCCATTGTATGGAAACTCATTGTTTGGAAATTCATTGTTTATAGTGTAAGGGACGATGGAAGCATCGATGTCTTATTCTAACATCTTTCGTTGTTCCTCGTCGTTTCCATGGATACATCGGGAACAGAGTGGACAACTGGTAATGCATGTATCCGTTACTTCTGCGTCTCGGTTCGAATCCGAAACTGAGAATTGGTTGTAGCCAATTAGCAATTACTTCACCTGTTGTAATCGTAATCTCGAGATTGATAAAGCACTCAGAAAAACACCAAGTCGGGGGAACCAGTTCATTCACAGGCGCTGAGTCAAAATAAAATCGATAGGCAGGTAAGGTGAAATCGGTTCCATTCATATACGATGCCAACTGGTTGGTTGGTTAGTTGCTATTTTACGATACTGTGTCGTAACAAAGATTGTTGGAAAATGGAACGAGAATACCAGTGGCGTAGTAAATGACTTATTTATTACGCACCTAATCTTCTACTTAAAGGTTTCTAAGAGATCTTTAAATTGACATTGTTCAGCGCCATCTATTGAGTAAACGGACCCAACAACTGCTCTGGTTTAATAACTGGTTGTTTCTTTTACCCACACCTCGACAATACAGCGTCGCGCTTTTTCAGTGGTTGGGCCACTCACCTGCAATGGCCTCGCTTTGGATCCACCTGTAAGTCTGTACCAGTCTCCCTTTGGAGATACATGGAATGGGCTCCTTTTTGTTCCACGGGAATGGTGCTCCTTTGGATCTGCGCCTTGTCTTAGCTGTGGATTCTCAATGCATTTTCTAGAAACACTTGAGAACTGTTCTTGTTCGCCGGTTTGGAGCGCCGTTGAGGAGTTATCCTTGGAGAGGCGCTATATAAATGTATAAATCGTATCTGTGGTATAAAGTAATTTATAAGGCGCCTCTCGCAGTATACGCTATTCAGTGCATGAGCCCCGTGGAAGCAGAAACGCCTTGAGCGAGCTTGTCATGAATGCTCTGAATGCATGAATGAATTAATTGATGGTGGATGAATGGATGGATAAATGAATGGATGGATGGATGAGTGATTAATTCATGATCGCTATAGAGAAACGTTTATATTTTTATTTAACTTTAATACCAGAAACCACACAACGGTATGTGTAATTGCAAAGTATCTATACGGCTTAGTGTAGACACCTTTAAATCGTTACAGGAGGCGCTATAATTATATGTTACGCATGGAGTCCAATAATTGACGTAAGAACACTCAATGAATCAGAAAATATCGCAAATTGACAATTCTTATAACATTCAGAGTTTAAAATCCAATCAACAGTTTCTATAATTGCAGTCAACTCTGCTGCATAAATACTGGAGCTATTACATAATCTAAATTTACGTCAATTAAGGAGTCTTATTCTCAGTCTAGACCTGCATTATTGAATGATTTATTATTTCTTATTAACAAACTAAATTCTAATCAAATAAGATTTATTTGGATACCAAGTCACATTGACCTGCCAGGCAATGATCGAGCAGATAGTTTGGCTAAAGAAGCACTGAGTCTTGATCATGTTAATTCCACTAATTATCTTGAACTTTCAGAAATTTTTACTTTAATGAAACTTTATATAGTAAATAAATGGCAATTAGAATATAATAATGATAATAGAGGTCATTTTTTATAAATCTATTTGTCCAATTGTAAGCACAGATATTAAATATTTAGAACCTTATAGGCATAAAGAAGTCCAAATGTCCAGATTACGCCTGGGAGTCGCAAATACCAATCAAAGGCTGTTTATTATAAAACGACATTCAAGTGGTTTATGTGATACCTGTCAGGTCAAGGATACTATTCACCATCTCCTACTTGAATGTAAAAAAGAACATATATCTAAGTTGTTGCGAGATAAATGTCAGTTGTGTAAAAATGAAATTTCTATTTTAAACCTTTTAACAGTAAATATGTTTCAAAACGAAGTTTATAGGTTAGTTAAAATAATTACTAAAGGTAAAATTTTGTAAATAGATATGTAAAGTTTGCTACTGTAAACAGTTTGGTTTCATCTTTGTTAAATCTGTAAATATGTAACTATTTTTTCCTTATGCATTTTATTTTATTGTATTAAGTACTACATTATTAGAATACACTTTTTTATAATAAAATTCATGCATCAGCCTTAGTTATTTCTTTTTTCATATGGGTTATTGAAGAACCTATATGACCATTTTCTTGCAGTTGTTAAATTTTGGGTATGTTATGTTATGTTATATATAATTATAATAAAACTCTGATGTTAGTAAATTACTTACATATATAACATATTGATTAATGAGTATTTCTGTTACTATCCTCCAACATTTGGTTCTTACATGTCGTACTTGGTATGATTTGGTTCATGTATTGGAATAAATATAAATATTACTTTGAATAGTGCAGCAGTGTTGTATTGCTATAAGGGAAATATACAGGTAATTGTGATTTGAATACATTGAAATCCAACTTTAAAGATTGTAATTATATGTTCATATATGCTTTGTTAATCAACTAAATTTATAGTTGAGTGTGTAGAACACCTGAACAGTTATTTGAAACAAAAACCGGTATACCACATGTTTCATTTAATGTGAATGCTGTTTATGAAATTGTTACTATTTCATGCATGATATGATTGTAGCAGTAGATATTACTATGGAATGTCATTGGACTGTAGATTAAGAAATAAGAAAATAGGGCCGACTGTGCATTTATATTTGAAATTGTTTAAATATTTCTTGTGTGTGGTAATTGTTCCAAAATACTGTTTAAATTGCATCGAACATTTTATTAATATGTGTATCATAAACAATATTAGATATATTCCTTTAAATGATGTGACAATAGTGATATTGTGCAGCTCTGTTTAACACCTTTAAATGGTGTCTCTCGGATGCTATAAGTATTTTGTTTACTGTGAATTGTACTTGTAAATTGTCGTCAACGGCCATTGATGTCAAAAGACGACGTTAAACTTTGGATTAATAATAATAAAAGTCCAATAATCACAACAAACCTAATCCTACCTGGATGTTAAAATATCTATATATAAGGCCCACCATAAACGATTTAAAGGTGTCAAATATAATATTCGTCGTTATATTTTGTGTTTCACGACGTCTTGTGGCGGGAAGGCCGTACATAATATCCACACAGCCAACAATAATTTAATCACAACTCCAACATCAATAATTATTAGTTTGAATGTAGGACATTTGAAGCCAATTTTAGAATATAAGCGTGTTTTAGCCATCATAGGTTCGCCATTCAATGTCAGAAGTCTCTTAGCTCTTAACACCTAGGCCAAGAAATCGTCATGCGGTCACAGTTACCATCTATTAATTTTTGTAGCTCAGCCGTCTGCTTTTCAGTTTCTGTTCCGACCTGGAAACAATTATTCAATCGTTGAAATATTAACTTACTTTAATTGGCCTGAAGTTAACCTAGCGTTAGATTAGGGCAACGTTACGCACTGAATGCAGCTGATACTCTTGAGGTCTTTTAGACACCTTTAAATCGCTTTCTTAATGTACTTATATATTTTAACTCCGCAGATCATCTACTTTTGCAGTGACAGTCATAGTGAGTCTGGATAAAGGAGGAGGGTGACGCTAATGATCTTTGTTATCACACAGTGTCGTTAAACTGAAACTACTACGACTATACTTAAGCTAGCGCCTAGCGATTACCATCACTGTTACTTGGTTTTAAGAGAGAAATTTATATCGTACCAGATCATTTGAGTTCGAAACCTATCCTAGTTCAGGCGGTCGAGACTTCTAATCAAGCCCTCCAAAGGAGTCTGCAGGAGTCAGAAGGACCAATCACCATCAGATGAACTTTGACCTTAATTCCAGGGTCAGATAATTTATGCAGAGTGTAAAAATAATAGCAATAGTAGTAGTAATAGTAGTATTAGTAGTAGTGGGGTGGTGGTGGTGTTTATAACAGAAAATTACATACTCTTCTGTTGAAAACAGATTCGTCTACTTCTACATAAATTTCAATTACCAAAGCGCGCATAATTCGCACTCTGATAGTGTCAGTCCCAAGCTTAGAGATAAAATACGCATTTCTGTTATGTTTAGAATGAATACATGTTAATATTCTTCAGTTTTCGTTCAATCGTTAAATCGTGTATAGGTCACGTCTACTCCTCCCCATTCTACTGTGAATGAATGCATCATTATTATGCTAATATAAGTTCGGTGTCAAAGTACAACCCTTGGAAGCCACAAGATGTCGTTAAACAGAGTTTTTGTCCCATAGTAAACGTCTGCTTAAACGCCTTTAAATCGCGTATTTTCTATGTTATATATGCCTCATTTCGCATTCAGTCGCTAGATTTGCCATCACTTCGGTCTTTCACAGCAAATTGCGGTAACAAAAGCAACTTCTATGAAAATTGTACAGAAGATTTTCCTAAGCACTTCAGCGGTCTTTAGTCTCAATCCAATCCGTGAATTGAATGCGCAAGCGTTGTAATGTTTAGCATGTCTTGTCCTAAACTCTTGGTCGAGGAACTGTGTCTTGGATAAACTCCTTCTCCGGATAATCAGCAGTGTTTCTACACTCATCCACAGCATTAATTGTGCCCTAAATATGAAAGATTCCTCTGTTTTATTGGCAGCCACAAGATGTCGTTAAACACTAACGAATGATAAGTAAGCTCAGATAAGACACCTTTTACTCGGATATTTATAACTCCATATAAAGACCTATCGACTGGAAATCCATTGTTTTGAAACCCATTGTTTATAGTGTGAGGGTCGATAGAAGCATCCATGTTTTATTCTAAAAGACTGCTAACAGTGTTGCCATCTTTCGTTGTTCCTCGTCGTTTCCACGGATACATCGGGTACAGAGTGGCCAACTGGTAATGCATCGGTCTGTTACTTCTGCGTCTGGGTTCGAATCGTAATCTCGAGATTTACACAGCGCCAAAAAAGCCAAATCCCGGGAACCAGGTCATTCACAGGTGCTCAGTCAAACTAAAATCAATAGACAGGTAAGGTGAAAATCGGTTCCAGTCAAGTACTGTGCCAACTGGTGTGTTGGTTAGTTTATGTTGAACGATACTGTCTCATGACAAAGCTGATTATGAGGAACGGACATTGCTGTGACGGAGAAAATGACTTATTTATAAAGCACTTATTTTTCTGTTTAAAGGTGTCTAATAGATCTTAAAATTTACACTGTTCAACGCCATCTATTGAGTAAACAGAGGGCCAGCCCAACCACTGCTCAGGGTGAACTGAATGTTTCTTTCACCTTGACAATGCAGCGTCGCGCTTTTTCGGTGGTTGGGCCACTCACCTGTAATGGTCTCCAATTGGATCCACCTGTCATGGTCTCCCTTTGGATCCACCTGTCATGGTCTCCCTTTGGATCCACAGGAATGGCGTTCATTTTTTATCTGCGTCTTGTCTTAGCTGGGAATTCTCTATGCACTTTCTATAAACATTTGAAAACTGTTTCTTTCCGCCGGATTGGAGCGCCTATGAGAAGTTATCCTTGGAGAGGCGCTATATAAATGTATAAATACGCTGAATGCATGAATGAATAATTGAATGACTCTGTCTACTACTTTCTTTTCTACTCCAGCATGAATGCATAATTTATCTTAGTATAAGCTACATGACATCATCGTACTACCGTGGCAGCCAAAAGATGTCGTTTAACCATGAACACTAATACAATTGTGCAGGTGTGCTTAGACACCTTTGAATCGTGTATTTCCTTTGCTATATATTCTACACTTTTAGTTCAATCGCTAGATAGGACCATACCTAGCTGTAGACTGCATAAACAGAAACAACTTCAGCGAAAATTGAAGTATAACTGAATATTATAATACATGGTCGATGTCAACGGTATTCAAATTATATCGTTAAACCGTGAATAATAGTACAATAATTTTGTGAAGCTTTCCATACACCTTTAAATCACGGCTTTAAAATGCTCTATATTCTTCATTTTTCGATCAACCGCTATCAACGGCCATTTTTGCCAAAGGACGACGTTAAACTTTGGAATAATAATAATAACCGCTATGCAGTTCGTACAGATGCATTATGTCTCATTAATGATCAAGCTGTATTAAGCCATATGAACGGTGAGAACGGTTCAAAGTTATTTCTGCCTACATCAACGGCCATAGTTTTCATAAGGTGTCGCTAAACTCTGTATTCATCCAATCACTCGATAATAACATCCTTTGTCATAGACTGGATTAACAAAAACAACTTCGGTGAAAATTGTACAGAAGTTTTTACCTCAACATCGACTGTCGCTAAAATCTTGAAATCAAATCAATCTCTGGATGATATTCACCTTATAATTAAAAGCAGAAGGGCGGTTCTGTATTAAAAAGGGCTATCTTAAGTTAAAATAATTTCTGTCGCCATCCTCTTTCTCCTATTTCCCTTCCCCTTCCTCTCCATTTTCCTCTTCCTCTTCATAATTATATTATCGGCGTCAACGGTTTTTGGAGCCATAAACTGTCGTTAAAATTTTAGATTCTAATATATATTCTAATATATGCACAATGTAATGTATATCATGTCTTGTTTTCCATCCGATGCACCACTTCCGTGTCTCGTCTCCCTCAGTAACTGGTCGAATGATAATTCGGTCCACGACTTTATCTTATCCAACCATTTTAGGTCTTCCTTGAGGTCTTCATACTGGAACTGGGTGCCTTGTATAATCTCCTTCTCCAGACAATCTCTACTCTTCCACAGCATATATTATGTCCAAAATAAGAATCTTCTTCTACTTGATCAATCCATGAAGACTTATTTCCAGTCGAACATAGTATAGTATTAGTTCCCAGAGTTTAACGACTTCTTATGACTGCATGATATTGGCCTAAACGAGCGAACGAAAATAAATTTATCGGGTTAAAAAGACCCATTTTAAGGTGTCTAATCCAACGCGCAGTTTATTATTTGAAGTCATTATTATTATGTGTATTTTAAGTCTTAAGCGATATCTTGCCTATTCCGTTAGCACATAATGAGCCGAAATGAATCACAGATTGATCGAAAATGAGCTATTTATACCATAGCAAAGAAACGCCTAAGAGGTGTCTAAAATAGAAGCGCATTTTTATTAGATTTGTAATTTTTATCGACATCTCGTGGCCGAATTTGCCGTTTTTAAGAAATGCCAGTAAATTAACTATTTTCTAATTTTAAGTTTAAGAACATCTCACGGCAACGTTGCTGTTGACGTCATATCGTACATCGTACATTACAATTTCTGAACAAACAGCACGCATAATTAAATAATACAGGCATCCAACATGGTTGCTCTTTTAACTGTTCCTGTGGTTAACCTTAACGTAATTTTTAATATCCGTTTTATTTATTAGCAAAGAATATATGAAATTCTGCAAAATGGAAACACAAACTGTTTTATCCAAAAGCCAATTCAAAAATAATCAGATTTGCACCAAATTTGCAGGGCATATAGAATACAATATTCCGAGCACGGTGGCATACTTTTTCACATAAACCAGGTATGTCGACATACCTGGTTATTGAGGCAAGCCCTTCAATTATTATCCCACGTTATTGTCCCACTACACTTTGCTCATTGGTCCAATTGGTTTTCACCTTTTTATCGGATCACACCCCGATCATAGAACATTTTGTCGGCTTAGACGTCTTGGACAGGGAAGATCGACGCTCTCAGAGAAAAGGGAGACGCCGCACGCCTAAGAATCGAAGGCCTCGTTAAGTAAACTACGAAATAAAACCATTGCTGTGCACGGAGCAACGGAATTCGTCATCAACTCGGCCGAGTGTTCCAATTTGTTCCGCTAGACTCGACAAACGAGAGAGGCTGGTAGGACGGTTTGCTTAGGAAAGCTACAAGGTCTAATGATAATGATTGGACGTTCAACGGGGTACTATAGACAACTCTATGTAAGCGACGTCTGGACCAGTTCGGACGAAGATGCTGAGAGGACGATGATGGAAGATGCGAGGGAATGATGCTGGAAGAGCGATGCTGGAGAGAGATGTTCTGAAATATGGCGCCGTTGGAAGTGCCTTCCTTGCATGAGACACGATAGTCAATTGGTTAGAGTGATCATCTTGTAAAACAGAGAGTACGGGTTCCAGTCTCCTTCCCTGAGACTGTAACTGTGTAGGGACCATAAATTATAATTAATATTATTAATAAAATTATAGTAGTTGCAGATTATAGTAGTAGTAGTAGTAGCAGTAGTAGTAGTAGTAGTAGTAGTAGTAGTAGTAGTAGTAGTAGTAGTAGTAGTAGTAGTAGTAGTAGTAGTAGTAGTAGTAGTAGTAGTAGTAGTAGTAGTAGTAGTAGTAGTAGTAGTAGTAGTAGTAGTAGTAGTAGTGGTTGTTGTAGTTGTAGTTGTAGTTGTAGTTGTAGTTGTAGTAGCAGTGGTAGAAGTATAAATAAAAATACTATAGTTCATTATACGTCGAAAGTTCTGCGAAGGAAGTGTATACGGTCGAGTCAAAGACTTGCGAATCCATCTGTTGATTGAGTGATTGATTGATTGATTAATAGAACGAACGAATGAACGAACGAAGGAATGAGTGGTTGATGGATTAATTGATCGATAGTTTGATTGATTAATTCACTGATTGATTATTTGACTGATTGATAGAATGAACGATTGATTGACTAATTGATTGATAGAATTATTTAATGAATGATTGAATAATACATTGACGTCAACGGAAATTATAATGAACACTGAACAGTTCTCGCAGTTCGTTTGGCATAATACAGCATTCAGCAGAAGATTAATCAAATTTCAAGGCCGCTCGGCTGCTTTCACTTATAGGGCGAAGGTCAAGCTTAAACGGGTGTCTAATTATTTCGAATAATTCTCCCCGTTTGTACAGCATAATGTTTATGGCTTCCTTTTACCTCTCTTTTAATGCTTCTCAAAGAATATATAACTTCAGTAAGTACGTATTTGAAGGTGTTTGGAGATAGAATTCTCGCAGCGACATCTTGTGATTGTTAGGTAAGCTGACTTCGACCTTCCTTTCCCTTCCCATACCTTAGCACATATACCAAATTAGTAAAAGAAGTTGAACAATGGTACCAATAGCTCATTCAGAAATTATGACATCAAAGGTCGTTGACGTCATAAGTTGATTAAACGTGTTGCGCAAGTCCTACTGACTTATCAGCCATAAGTAGTAGTTTCAGCGTTTAACGATATCTTTTACCTCTCGTCCTCCTTCTTTTCCAGACTTTGGACTGGCACTACGGGTCGTGGCGGTGTTGAATCAGTCATTAAGTAATTAATCTTCC
Organism: Allolobophora icterica; assembly: GCA_963556255.1. Lineage (NCBI taxonomy): Eukaryota > Metazoa > Annelida > Clitellata > Crassiclitellata > Lumbricidae > Allolobophora > Allolobophora icterica. The sequence goes on along the minus strand of OY744610.1, from coordinate 63,952,101 downwards.
TTCTCCGGTCGCAGATTTCTCCGCTCTGCTATGCGAGGTGACTTGCTTGTTCCACCGACCGTCCTGGTCCGCAGTCCAGCATATATTAGCATAGAAGTTTTTCTGTCTAACAACCTACGACATGAACTCCTCATCCTCTCTTTGCAACTTTTCCACAAACGCTTAAAGGTTTCATTGAGTCAGCTCGGAAGCGCCACTGATGAGTCTCTCTCGAAGTGGCGCTATATAAATGAGCAGTTACAATTACAGTTACAAATTAAGTGCGTTCAAGTGACTGTAACTGTCATTTAGCCAGCAGTAGTAGTTCCAGTTTAACGACGCATTGTGTGATAACAAAGATCCTTAGCGTCGCCCTCCTTCTTTATCCAGGTTGGGACTGGCAGGGGCATCTATCCCCCTAAGTCATTGGAGCAATTCTCCTCCCCTTGCCTTCCCCTCCCCTTCCATTCCCCATCATTAATGATGGCACACACATTGACAGATCTCCCCCGTTTTTCGGATGGAGCATCTGCTCCAAGGTTTCCATGGTGCAGACGCCCCTGGGGACTGGTACAGCCAAAGTACGAGCTCCTCAGTCATAGGAGGACGGGATCATAGTTAATTGTGCGTTCAATAACTTGGTTTGTTATTGATTTTGTTTACATCATTTGTGACCTCCTCATTGGGCATCAATATGGACTTATCCGTGATCGTGACCTTCTCTTGTCTTACCGCATTAGCACTTGACATTTCAATCGTTTTCATCTCACTTAGTACCTGAAAATTTACACTTTGACTTGTAACAGATTCATCAACACATTGTCTGGAGACTTTTGGAACATTAGGCCCCTATATAATTTTCCACGGTTTGCAAATATATAACACTTATAAGCTTTGTAAGGGTGTCTAGTAAAATCGTCGAATTATTCATTAATTGTAATTTTAATTGTAACCGAAAACTTATATAGCGCCACTCAGATCAGCGGAGCTGTACACCCGCATCAATGCCAGCACCGGCAAAAATGAAAGTTTTCAGGCGTCTACGTGACTGGAGAGGAGAGAGGGCGAGAAGCTCTTGGCGGAGAAACAAGGGGAGACAGTTCAAAGCAGAGGGGCCAACATAGGCGAAACTTCAGTGCTTGACGGTATTTTTTGGTATCCAAGGCCGTTGGCGTAGATACAGAAGACATTTATCACAGTTTTCACTTCTTTAATAAATCATCTGTCAGCCTATTGACTCAACTGAAGTATACGTTGACGAAAAAACATCTTTTTAAAGTGTCTATTATTTTGCAAATGAAAAATTCGTATTATTTTCCACTTTTTTAACGACATCTTGTGGCTCCTTAATCCGTTAATGTCAGCCTCAACCTAAAAGTAACCATTGCTGTGTTGGACCCTAGGTATGAGTTAGTTTGTGATCAGTCTTCTCCCTCGCCTCTCATCTTTCCACCGACAGCATACTCGCTATGGGAAGTATTGCAGAAATAAACCATGAATAATAGTACAGTTGTGAAGCGCTGATTAAACACCTTTAAATTGTGTCTTTCTTATGCTATATATATTTGATTTTGCTAGGTAATACATTCTGCGTCCTTGACTGCAGCAAGAGAAACAACTTAGGTGAAAATTATTCAGAAGTTTATTCCACACATGTAAACGGCCTTTAATCTCTCCTTAACTGTCGTTAAAAAAATGTTCGAATCCAATCTTTGGATTCTATAAGTTGTATAACGAGACTAAAAGTGAATGAATGTCGTTAAAACGTGATTACGACTAATAAGTGATTTAAATCGCACTTTCTTGTGCTAAATAAGTCCTGATTTTCGCTCGAGTGTTTACTTTCGTTTCTGCTTGTAGTTTGTCAGTGCCAGTCTCAAGCCTGAAGAAAGGTGAAGTGCGACGCTAATCGACTTTGATATGACACAGTGTCGATAAACAGTAACTAAGAAAACACTCGTTAACTTGCGGTAACAGAAATTCCTTCGACGGCTCATTAGCTGTCGTTGAAATCTTCGGCATTAGAACCCTGTCGGCCAAAAGATGTCGTTACACACCTAGTTCTATTACACTTGTAAAGCTCGGCTTAAACACCTTTAAATCTGGTTTTTCCGAAGTTATTATATTCTTCATTTTCGTCAATAGTAAAAGAAAAAGGTCGCACTATGCGAAAATAATTTCTGTCGATGCCAATGGCCTTTGTTGCCATAAGATCTCGTTAAACCCTGGATACTCCTCATCCACTCTTCGTAGTAAATCCCGGGAAAAAAGCACTGCGGCGAAAATTGTACGAAAACCACAAGGTGTCGTTAGACACTGAATTCTAGTACAATAGCAAACATATGCTATACATATAGCCATTATGCAGCGACGTTCTTTTTCGGTCGCTGGACCTGCAACCTGGAATGGCCTTCCTGTTGCACTTCGCCTGGTCGCTATGACTCACTCTACCTTGTTTCTTGCAAACTTAAAAACTACTCTCTTTAGCCGTGGTTGGACTAGAAGCGCTCCTGAGTAGATAACCTTGAAGGGGCGCTATATAAAAGCTCATTAATAATAATAATAATAATAATAATAATAATAATAATAATAATAATAATAATAATAATAATAATAATATGCTTAAACACCTTTAAATCGGACCTTTTCGATGCTATATATTCTTCGCTTTTTCGGTCAATCGCTACATCACACACGCCATTCCGCCTTTCGTAGGAAATTGTGGCAATAAAAACAACTACTGTAAAAATTGAACAGAAGTTTACCCTAAAGACGTCAATGGCTTTAGTCTCATTAACTGTCGTTAAATCTTGGATTCCAATCCAATCTGCATTGTATACGCAATCGTAGTTGCATAATCTACGTAATGTAATTAGTAACTTCTATTGCGCCGGTGTCTAATGCACAAGGCATCAACCGATGGCACACCAAAAGCAAGCCGTAATCAGGTCAAAATCCAGAAGCTCAGTCCGTAAGACAGAGAGGCAGTCTATGGTGGATAAGCAATTTTAAAGAGATAAGTTTTAAGTTGAGAACGAAATGACAAAAGCGACCGAGCAGATTGGACAGACACAGGAAGAGAGTTCCAAAAAGTAGGTGCAGCAACCGAAAAAGCTCGTTCGCCAAGAATAGTTCTGGATTTAGGTATAACCAGACAAAGATAATCAGATGACCTTGTTGAATAATGATAAGTATGGGGAGTAAGAACTGATTTTAAGTATTGTGAGGTCGAGACCTATCCTAGTTCAGGAGGTTGAGGCTTTTGATAGCACGCTTCAAATGAGGCCGCAGAGGTTAGAAGGAACAATCACCACCTGCTGAACTTTGACCTTAATTAAAATGTAAAATAATTCATGCATAGTGTAATAATAATAATAATAATAATAATAATAATAATAATAATAATAATAATAATAATAAAAATAATAATAATACTGATAATGATAATGGTAGTAGTAGTAGTAGTAGTAGTAGTAGTAGTAGTAGTAGTAGTAGTAGTAGTAGTAGTAGTAGTAGTAGTAGTAGTAGTAGTAGTAGTAGTAGTAGTAGTAGTAGTAGTAGTAGTAGTAGTAGTAGTAGTAGTAGTAATAGTAGTAGTAGTAGTAGCGGTAATAGTGGTGGTGGTGATTGTGTTTATTACTGACAATTACTACTGCTATATAAATTTAAATTGCAAATATGCGCATAATTCGCACTCTGACAGTGCCACTGCAAAGCAGGAGGGCGAAGCTAATCATCTATGTTATCAAACAATCAATCAACTAAGCATTTATATAGCGCCCCTTCAAGGAAACTATTAAGATGCACTCCCAGCCCAATCCCAGTAGACAATGCGTTGCGAGAGCGGTAACAAGTGGAGGACCTTCTGAGACATGGTCGTATTTTTTATTGCGTTCGACCAAGCGCGCAGTGGAACGCAGTACGAGTTCGAGGCAGTTCAGTCGAGTGAGGGGATGCCCAGTGTAAAGAAAGCAGTAGTCAGGTAATGAATGCATGGACGAGAGTAGCAGCAGATTGGGGGGGGGAACCACGCGAAGCTGTCGCAGCTGAAAGTAGCAAGCGCGGCTCAGCTGCGAGATATGCGGAGGGTGAGTGAATTCCGAATCCAAGATGATGCCAAGATCTCTGACGGAGATGGAAAAGACAATATGGGGGAACTCAGAGGTATGAATAGCGAGATCAAACTTAGCAAGCTGCCTAGAGATGACCAGCCACATGTATTGAGTCTTAGAGGGATTCAAGCAATGGCATACAGGCAGTCAAAGAGTCAGTGGAATGGCACATGAGGCGGACTGCAGCAGCGTCGTCAGAGGGATAGCAATGGGTGTTATGACCAGTGATGGGCACCAACTACTTACCTGGTAGTTATAACTACTTCCTAACTACTTTCAAAAAAAGTAGTTATAACTACTGTTTAACTACTTTAGATGACAAGTAGTTATAACTAGTTTTGCTAACTACTAGATAAGTAGTTAACTACTTTTCAAACTACTTTTCTATAGTTATGTTAAGGTGCACTGATATTTACCAAGTTGCATGAGAATTTATTGTCTGTATTAATTACTGATATTCAACACAAGTAATAAAAAGGTAAAAAACAAAACCAACTGGCAAATGACAAATCTAATTGTAACGAATTACTGCATATATCCAACAAACTCACAAAGGACAGGAACTGCTAGAACATGCTAAAAGGCAACCTGATGTGTTCATTGTCTAAACAGTAATAAATGCCAAATTATTATAACTACTAAAATGTCTAACTTACAAAGTCTGCAGCTGTTAAAACTCAGAACATTAATTGTAAATGGGACAGGAACTCCTGGAACATGCCACAAGGCAAACTGATGTCTTTATTGTCTAAACAGTAACAAATGCCAAATTGTTATAACTACTAAAATGTCTAACTTACAAAGTCTGCAGCAGCTGTTAAAACTCTTAGAACATTGTAAATGGGACAGGAACTGCTAGAACATGATACAAGGCATCCTGATGTGTTCACTGTCTAAACAGTAACAAAGGCCAAATTGTTACTAAAAAAGAGTTTTATTACTGGGCATTGTTACACTGACCAAAGATACATAAAATTCAAGATAGGAAGCCCAAATTGTTAAAAGCAAAATTATATAGCGCCATACATTAAAATATTTATGGACAACGTCCAAATTACAGAAGTTCTTGTAAGATGGAGCTAGCTAAAGTAAATACTAAATAGGAAAAAAGTAGTTAATGCGAAATATAGTTGTTAACTACAAACTACTTGATAAAAATAGTTATAACTACTTTTTAAACTACTTCTTTAAAAGTAGTTATAACTACTAGACAACTACCTCTATAGTAGTTATAACTACTAGTTAGTAACTACAGTAGTTAAAAGTGCCCATCACTGGTTATGACACAGCTTCGTTAAAAACGAACAAACCAAATCATCGCCTCATTTGGTTCATTTGTTATAAGCGATCGTATAATGCATCGAGAATTATTTAGAAAATTATCGAGAAAATTATTTAAGCATTATTTAGCAATAACAAAAAATCATTTTAAATTTCTGTAAAATTTTGTCCTATTTTGTTGCTATAATGTGTTGTTTAACTGTTTGAATCCATTCAAACATCTGATAAAATACGCATTTCTGTTATTTTTTATAGAATGAATACATGGTAAAATGAGATCATTGTCAACCTACAACCATGGCAGCCACAAGACGTCGTTAACACTGAGTTTAGCATCAATGTAGAGCTCTGCTTAAACACCTTTAAATCGCAGCTTTCCGATGCGATATATTCTTTATTTTCGTTCAATCGACAGATACAGCTAAGGCAATACTCCATTCTACCTTGCAAGAATGCATAATTATGTTAATATAATGTAAAGTACAACCCATTTTCAGCCACAACATGTCTTTAAACACTGAGTTTTAGTGCCATGATAGCAAAGCTCTGCTTAAACACCTTTCAATCGCGGGTTTCCGACGCTATATGTTCATCATTTCGCGTTCAATCGCTAGGTAGGTAATCATTTTAATCTTTCACAACAAATTCCGGTAAGAAAACGGCATAAGTGAAAGTTGTACACAAGTTCTTCCTAAAGACGTCAATGGCCTTTAGTCTTATTAGCTGTCGATTAAATCCTTGAATTAAATACGCAACCGTTGTAATGTTTAGTAGGTCTTGTCTTCAACCACAGGATTGGATGCTGCACGGACAATTCTACCCCATCAATTTCTGTTTATCGTCTCAATCAATTACTGGTCGAATGATAATCCAGTCCACGACTTTATGTTACCAATCCATGCCATTTTAGTTCTTGTTTAAGCTCTTGATCCAGGAACTGTGCCTTGGATAAGCTCCTTCTCCAGGTAATCTCCACTCTTCCGCAGCATAACTTATGCCCGGACAATGAGAGGTTCCTCTGTTTGATTTATCCAAGTAGAATCCTTTCCATTTCTTTCCTTTCTACTCCTGCATGAATAAATAGGTCAACGTAAGGTCAATGTCAACCTACAACCCTTGTAGCAATTCGCTAAATACGCAGTTTTAGTACAATATTACTTGTCTATTAGCCGCAGTGCGTTTGCAGGCGGTCTATTAAAGAATATACTTACTTACTTTTCTTAATAGTGAAGCGCTTTTTAAACACCTTTATATCGTGTCTTACCGACGGTATATATACTTCATTTTTCGTTCAACCGCTAGCTCGGTCTTACAAGGTGGTAGCTATGCGCAACGAAATGTGAGAACTGTTCAAAAATAATTTCTAAGTCAACGGCCTATGTTGCCATAAGATGTCGCTACACCGTGTTGGATCAGTTAGTTTAACACCATCTTATGGCATCCAAGGCTGTTGACGTCAATAAACAAAGTGTTTGAACAGTTCTAACTGTTCGTATGGGATACGTAGACAGCATCTTAAACTGAGAACCTCAAATTGTTGGATCCAATCGTTGAATATAAATTAGGGTGGTCCAAAAAATAAAATTTTGAAAATAAATTTGGATCACATTTGTTCTTGTTCTATTCAGCTTAAGGAATATTTGCACCAATCAGGAGTGCAATCAGAGAGATTAGGGTTAGAGGACGAAGTGAAGATCCAGATTTTCTCAAGGTCAATTAGATCGGGTGGACGACAGCAGGTAAGGTGACAAGATCACTTAGAGCAGGGGTTCCCAACCAGGGGTGCCCGCACCCCCAGGGGGTGCGAGATGGCATTTCAAAGGGTGCGAGAAAGAGCAGGTCAACTTTTTATCGGCTGATAGAAAATCCGTCATGTTTATACAAATGTCACGAAATTAACTCGTTACAAAAATTGTTTGCATTGAAGGTGAGGTCACATTTATTTTATTATAACAGAACTTGATATAAATAAATGTGATAATTGTGTGTGCATGTGTGTAGGCCTATACTTACTGAGCGGTATTTGCATCGTAGTGCAACCGGTGTCTTGCAATGTGCCGGCATTTGTATGTCATTATTATTGCTTTGAGTGCAATGTCGTATTGATATTATACTTTGAAAGAAGCAATGAGCAGGAAAAATTTGTCAAAACGGGCTTTATGAACAGGTAAATAAGCTCATAATTATTTTTCTCTTGCTGGTTCGCAGATTAACCCTTCATTTTTCATCATTTTTCACCATGTCAAAGAGAAGGAAATGGAATGATGAGTATGTGCGCTTTGGTTTCACTTGCACAACAGGAAATGATGACTTGCAAAGACCCAGTGCATTCTTTGTAGCGTTAGTAATTTATATGTGCATTTATGCACTGAGTTAAAACTCATTTTTAGTTCAGTTTGATCACCCACAGTACCGTATGAGTGTATGTGGTTCAGTCTGTGGTTCAAAAAAGTAGAGTCAGATAGAAATGTGACTTAGTCGTCTTCAAATATGATATGACTTTTGTAGGGGGTGCGAGCGCTAATCTATTATTTCCAAGGGGTGCGAGCCATAGAAAAGGTTGGGAACCCTGACTTAGAGCAATGGAGTTTTGGAAGTTGTGAAAAGAGGAAATAGAGTAGAAATTTCTTGTTGAGAGACCTGGTTGTATGAAGTGAGGACTGTTTGCTGGGACCGGGATTTGTTATGATGTCAGCCGAAAGCAGTAGAGTCAGAAGGATTTGTGGGATGTTTTTGGGAGTAAAATTAACCGTGGGACGATGAGTGACTAGGAATGAGGCGAAGGGAAAGGCGGTCGGTAGTGTTAACCTGGGACACAAGAGGTGTTAAGGTCTATGGAATTTAGAGAGAGAGAGAGAGAGAGAGAGAGAGAGAGAGAGAGAGAGAGAGAGAGAGAGAGAGAGAGAGAGAGAGAGAGAGAGAGAGAGAGAGAGAGAGAGAGAGAGAGAGAGAGAGAGAGAGAGAGAGAGAGAGAGAGAGAGAGAGAGAGAGAGAGAGAGAGAGAGAGACACACACACACAGAGAGACAGAGAGACAGAGAGAGACAGAGAGACAGAGAGAGACAGAGAGACAGAGAGACAGAGAGACAGAGAGAGAGAGACAGAGACAGAGAGAGACAGAGAGAGACAGAGAGAGAGACAGAGAGAGAGAGAGACACAGAGAGAGAGACAGAGAGAGAGAGACAGAGAGAGGCAGGCAGGCAGACAGACAGATAGACAGACAGAGACAGAGACAGAGACAGACAGAGAGAGAGATAGAGACAGACAGACAGACAGGCAGACAGACAGACAGAAAGAGACAGACCGACAGACAGAGAAAGACGGATGCGCAGCAAGAACAGTATTGTTGAGGCGAGCGTAGGGATTTTGGAATGTTGGTCAAAATTACGGATGACGCCAATAAACAGAGGCGGTCCTAGTTTTACTTTATATGAAATAGGAATGCTCTGACCTGATATTCTGTTACCTGTTATATATCATCAACTCTTCCACCGCACCGCTGAATTCATTCCTATCCTACAAGAAGCACTGATCTGTATCGGCAACCCTTTGCACGTACAAATATTCGCTTGTTTTCCATTAGATATACAGGAGCCAAGGTTTGGAATAGTATACCCTTATTGATACGCCAATCACCAGGCTTACAAATCTTTAAAAATAAATTGCGACATTATCTGATAGAACAAGGCTATTGAACCATTGTTATCCAGTATCATAGGTGTTTAGTTAAGTTAGTTAATTAAGTTTATCTCTGGTCTGTGTTTAATTCCTGTCACTGAATGTTAACTGGCTGTCATGTAATATTACTTTTTTTATTTAGTACCATAGGTGACCCTAGGTAGCGGGATCATTGATCCCTTCTGGGTCTTCCTCGTGGTAGCCCTACACATAGTTTACATAGTACTGCCATAATTGTCAGATGTATTTACAGGAAAATAAAATTGATTGATTGATTGATTGATTGATTGATTGATTGATTGATTAGATTGAAAAGAATGTTAAGACAAAAGCGAGACCGATGAAAAGTAGATATTAGATATATTAGATAATAGGTCCAACACAACGCTCTGAACAGTTACGCTGGGGCCCTCTTTCTTAACCATTAATAAGAATCATAATTTGAAATACACACATCTAATAAACACGTATAAATTAACAGCGAAATATCAACAGAACGTGGCATATAATTATGTGACATAAACATTAGCACATGTTTACAGTGATTCATTATTCGAGATAGCATCCCGTTCCTATTTGTTACCAACTATCTGTCTTATTTCTTCCTGTATTTGCGGTTAACGATTTGTTTATTACTTGGTTTGATTCCACAGTGAATCATGGACTACCGATTGAACGAAATAAGTTATTTATAGCATCGTGAAGAAACGATTTAAAGGTGTCTAATACAGCAACGCATGTTATACTATTTTCCAGGTCGTTGACGTCGACCTTAACCTTACCTAATCAAAAGAAAGCGTAAGGATGAGCGAAATCTACAACAAAGAAACATGGGGAATGGCGAATTTCACAGACAAACACCCAATGTAAGAGGGAGGGGAGGACGAGATTTCATATGTGATTCACCTTGTCTTAAGTGCATAATAGCAAAAAGGGAAGATTCGTGTGTGGCGCTGGAGTGATCGATCCCTTCCGTAAACTACGAAATAGAGAAGACAACTTTAAATACGACTACAGAGACACAAATCTTATGTCAGCATCAACCGTTATCATCTTTTCATGCATCAAATAACAAAAATTTCACAAAAAGAATGCAAGTTAAATGAAACAGGAAGTTTACAAAGTTACTCTTTTAAATTGGGCGTTCCATTTTGTGTTTGACAACATCTTATGGATGTCAAGGTCGTACACAATGGCATTAACTCTGTTAAATTGGGGTTACATTTCCAGCGGCAAAGGACCCGTATGTAGGATATAATGTTACCCTATTCTCTTCCCAAGTTCAAATTATGGTATTTGTTATTAGTAATTAAGACTAATAAATATCTAATTTATTTACACTTCTTACAGACGTTAAAGGCAGCCACGAGATTTCGTTAAAAACGAGGAAACTAATATAAAGAACGTTTCTACCTTAGACACCTTCAAGTAGTTTGTTTACAAAGCTATAAATAACTAATTTTGCTCAATTGGTATAATATATTTTCGTCGTCAACGGCCATTGGTCGTATCGTACCGTATTTGAAGGTTTGTATAGCGCAGCTCACAACTAAAACCACTCAGCAGCGCTCCCAGTGCGAAAGTTCCGAGAGAAGAAAATGGTTTTAAGCATGGAAATGGACGTAGGAAGAGATCCAGAAATAAGAAATAAGGTTACCCGTAGAGAGGAAGGAAGGGAATTTCACAGTGAGGGCCCTATGTTGGAAAAGATCTAGGTTGAGCTAGAGTGGTCCTGGAACGCGGAACAAAGAGGACTTGGGGGTCGCGAGAGCAGAGAGGTGACGACAAGCTGCAGAAAGAGGGGGCAGATGAGGTCCCTGAGATATTTGGAAGTAATATCCAGCAGTTTAGACTTGAGGATAAGAACAAGTACTTTAAATTGAATACGGGCTATGAGAGGGAGCCAGTGAAGTTGGTTGACCATAAACGAAGAGATATGGGAAAATTTAGGAAGACGAGCAATCAGTCTGGCGGCAGCATTGAGAACTGACTGGAGAGGAGACAGGCGGACCCTATGATTGATGTCTCTAAATTGTCTCTAAATCTCAGCAGCCTACTGCCCCGAAATATCTCTCGAACTATCTGCGAACCCCCTATCTGCATCTTCTTCTCGCTCATTGCGCTCTGTAAATCGGCTTGATCGTTTTATTCCGAGCGCTAAAACTGCCTTGGCCCAGTATCGGGCGTTTGCTGTAGTGGGTCCCACGATCTGGAATGACCTTCCTCCTGTGCTCAGGGCCAAACTAATGACTGGCTTTTCTTCATCGATCTCGCTTTCTCTAAAGGCATTTCTGTTTCCCCGGGGCTTCTGTGCTGAATAGTTATTCTGCGAGAGGCGCTTTATAAATTTCTAGATACAATACAATACAATAAGACGAGGTTAAACTTTGGATTAATAATGAAAAATCGCTATATTATATATTCTAACAAAACTTTGGCGACGATTGGTACCAATAAATGATCTCCATTGTCCGACAGTCTCTTAATTCAAGTGATGTTTAAAATCTCTGAAATAAGCCACGATCAATCACGATCGACATGCGAAGCGACATCCACACGCACATAGATGCATGGCACGTGTGTTCTTACCAATGCAGCTAAGTATATGAATCATATAAATGTACGTACTTAGTACTTACACACTGAGAGTACTTCCCAGCTCCAACGAATATAATGGCTGACTAAGACGAACTTAAGTGGCGCCCTTGTAACAATCCAATGCTCTCTTGTTGGTGTCACATCGAAGGAGCGCTTGCTTCTACAGCAGAGTTCAATAGACTCACTTTAACTCTGTGTGAGTGTTCACAGTCTCAGTGGCGTATCCAGAACCGTGCAGATGGGCGATTCCAGATGTGTGAGAGAGCAGACAATTAAATACATGCAGACGGCAAGATGAGCTGAATTTGGACTGACATTTGTCGAGATTGTATTGCATTCGGGCATTTACATGGAACTACTTGTGGGAAAGCCATTACATATTCGCCACTCTAGTGTGTGGCGCAGATCGATCCAGTTTTAATGGCGTTCGTATCGATTAAAAAAACATTGTTTGGGAAATCATTGTTTAGAAATCCATTGTTTGGAAACACATTGTTTATATTGCGAGCTACTATGGAAGAATCGATATCTTATTCTAGACGACTGCTAACAGTGCTGCCATCTTTCGTTGTTCCTCGTCGTTCCCATGGATACATCGGGTACAGAGGGGCCAACTGGTAATGCATCGGTCTGTCGTTTCTGCTTCTCGGTTAGAATCCGAAACTGAGAATCGGTGGTTGTAGTCAAATAGTAATTACTTCATCTGTCATCGTAATGGTAGGGTATTAATCGTAATCTCGAGATTTATACAACGCCCAAGAAGGACATGTCGAGGGAACCAGCTCATTCACAGGCGCTCAGTCAAAGCAAATCGATAGGTAGGTAATGTGAAAATCGGTCCCTGTCAAGGTACGTACGTACAATGCCAACTGGTTGGTTAATTTCGTGTTTACTGACTCTACTTTTACTACGAGCAGCAGTGAAGTGAATTACTTATTTCATATTTAAAGGTGTCTAACAGAACTTTAAATTTGCAATGTTCAGCGCCTAGTCTTTATTCTTCCATCCCAACTACTGTTTCTTTTAGCTAATCATCGACAATAGAGCGTCACGCTTTTTCGGTGGTTAGGCCACTCACCCCTTTGGATCCACCTCAGATGGTCTCACTTTGGATCCACCTGGAGTGTTCTCCCTTTTGAACCTACGTCTTGTCTTAGCTGGGGATTCTGTAGTCACTTTCTATAAACACTTGAAAACTTTTCTCTCCCCGCCCCCCTGGGAGTGGGATCGTCTCTAAGTAGTTATCCATAAAGAGGCGCTATATAATGCATTACTGCTCTGAATCCATGAATGGGTGGATTCATAGATGGATGGATGGATGGATGAATGAATGATTAATTCATGATTGTCATAGAGAAACGTTTACATTTACACTTACCTTTAATATAAGAAATAATAATAATTATAATCTTCGTTTAATATCTTCAAACTGAAAATGACGCAGTATGATTACAAATCAGCATGAACGGATGATCACAAGTTATTACAGGAGTCGAAGTTAACTGTTTACGGCAGCCATGCAAGGCGCCCATCACGTCCTACATCTCATTTTAATAACGCGCCATCTCGCGAATGAATGGCTGAGTGGACCTAAATCACACCACTGTACGTTTGCACTAAAATCTTAAGCAAAGCAGGCAGAAATGAACTTGGCTACGATAAATTAACACGTGTATATATAATTGCACAATATTTTTATGCTCAGTGTAGACACCTTTAAATCGCTTTGTTCACACACTATATCACTGACATTTTCGCCAAGCGTATGGAGTCAAAAGAAAATACTCGTTCTATGGTCGATGTCAGCGGGTCTTGGCAGCCGCAATATGTCGTTAAGCACTAACGCTACGAATTATTATTAAGCTCAGCTACTTGTCGTAATTCGGTAACTTATTTTGACTGTATATAGACCTACTTCTGACTTCATTGTTCATTATTATAAATACAGGGCAGACAAAAATGGAGTTATGTTTTGGACTTAGGCAAGAAGAATGCATGTATTGGTTTCGCTGTTTTCTATTTTTCCCACACTTATTATTAGGAGCATGATTATGACGATTGAACTTGATCCTATAAGGAAGATGAAACATATATAAAAAGCTGATTATAAACGGACTAAAGGTGTCAAAGGAGAACATTATTTTTCGTCTTTCTATTTTGTGTTTAACGACACCTTGTGGTTGCCAGGACCGAACATAATATCCACAAAGCCCACAATATCTACGTTAAACACTGAATACAGCTGACATTGTTGAGCACTTTTTAGACACCTTTAAATAAAGTCGCAATTTTAGTATATATTTTCTTTAAGGCAGCGCATATCGATGACTTTTAATGCTCGTTTGGTTGTAAAGAAAAATTTATATCTTACTAGATCATTGGCCATAGAAGCGTATGCTACAATCGAGGCTTTTCATAACGCGCTTCAAAGGAGGCAGCAACGATCAAGAGGACCAATCACCACCCGATGAACTTTGACCTTATATTCCAAAGTCAAATAATTCTTGCAGAGTGCAATAATAATATTAATAGTAGTAGTAATAGTTGTTTTGTAGTAGTAGCAGTAGTAGTAGTAGTAGTGGTAATAGTGGGGTGATGTGCATAACTGTAAATTACTACCATGTACTCTGATGTTTGTGACACCTTTAAAACAGATTCATCTACTGCTATATAAATTTCAATTGCCAATGGGCACACAATCCGCACTCTGACAGAGCCAGTGCAAAGCCTTGGAGATAGCACGAGGGCGACGCTAATCATCTATGTTATGACACAGCGTCGTTAAAAATAAACATACCAAACCATGAACCAAGCCAACCTGGTTTGGTTCATGTTGTAATAAGCGGACTAATATTATGTATCTAAAATTATTTACAAAAAGATAGACAATTATTCAAAAATTTCTGTAAAAAAAATTTCTGTCATTTGATTCTATAAGGTGTTGTAATACTGTTTGAATACATCAAATGAGATGCCTTTTAACTATAGGCCACTAAGTCTTGGTTTCTCTTCAACGGTCATAATTTTTTTCTCTGCTAGGTTAATTCAAGTATTCTTCTCCTTTCCGTTCCAATTCTGCATGAATGCATTTGTTAATATGAGATCGTTCTCAGCTTACCGCAAAATGTAGTTAAACACTGAGTTCTAGTACAATTGCAGAGCTGTGCTTAAACACCTTTAAATCCTATCTTTCAGATTCTATATAAACTTCATTTTGATACAATCGCTAGATCAGGGTCAATCGTCCTACAACTTGCGGTAACAAAAATAATTTTTGGTGAAAATTGTACAGAAGTGCTTCCTAATACGTCTCATTAAATGTCGTTAAAATCTTGGATGATATTCGCCTTATAAGTAAATGCAGAAGAACGGTCCTGTATTAAAAATGACTATATTAAGTCAAAATAATTTCTGTCGATCTTAACGGCTTTTGCGTCAACGGCTTTTGTTCCCGTAAGGTGTCATTAAAGTCTTGAATTATCCATCAAGTGTTTTATATATAGTAAATATTGTTCTTGTAACCGAAGTTGCTGTCGTGAAACTTACGACAGTGTGCTAGCGTATATTAATGCGAGGTTAATATCACTGAGCACTTATGCAAGACTACGATCTTCTTCTTCTTCCTCGTCCTCTTCCTTTTTTTCTTCTTCCTCCTTTTCCTCCTAATATACCTTTTCCTCTTCCTCTTCCTCTTCCTCATATTATCTTCATCTTCTTCTTCCTCCTCCTGTTCCTATTACTCTTCTTTTCCCTCCTCCTCCTCCTATCCATCTTCCTCTACTCTCCGTTCTCCTCTTTATTATTATGAGCACTTTATTACGCCCGAAGGCAGAAAGAACAGGTCAAATTACACAGTGTATAGATATAGACATGAGAAAGGGGAACCCTGTTCAAGAAATCTAACAGCAGTTAGCGAAAATGACATTTATATAACAGAAGAGTTACACGATTTTAAGGTGTCTAACTAGATTCTAACGTTATCAGTAGTAATGACCCGGACCATTGACCTTAACTTTTATTAATCATTACATACTTTTGATGCTACCGATTACGCACACGCAAGTCATAAGGTTACCGTCGGTCTGTATGACATCAAAAGCCGCTGACTTCTGATTTAGTTTAACGACGCTGCCTTGCAACGAAGATTATCAGCGTTACCCTCCTTCTTTTTTCATACTTTGGACTGGCCCTGCCTGGAACTAGGGCACGGAGTACAGTGACGCGGTCCGTATACGGGGACATTAAATGAGGATGGCTCCCATTCAAACAGCCAGCAGTGGTGAAGGATCTCGCCCGATTCATTCATGATCGCAATAGAGAAACGTTTACACTTACATTTACCTTTAGTTACTACAAATTACACCACTCTATGTTAACAATGAAATCTTAAGCAATGTAGGCAGCAATGAACCTGTTACGATAATTTAACACATGTATGTGTAATTGCAAAATATTTTAGACTATTTGAAGACACCTTTAAATTGATTTTCTCAAGCGCTATATATATGGCGTGTTCGCCAAGCGGGTTATCCCAAAATACAAGATGTCTTCGCCTATTTCTAACTCTATAGTCTATATAGACCGCCTTCTCATGTCATTGGTTATTGTTAAAATTACAGATCAGACAAAAATGAAGTTCTGTTGGGAGTTGGGCAATAAGAATGCACTTAAAATTCTATTAATATTTTATAATGAAATCTGGGAGGAGGGAAAATTGTTTACTGAATGGAATCATGCCATTATTCTACCGTTATCAAAATCTAACGAAGAAGTGTCACTTTCAGAGTCTTGTCAGCCTATATCGTTCTCATGCAGCGCCAGTCCGGAACTTGGTAAAGGAGGATAGGCCACTAGAGTGGTTTTGCTGTGTGCTGCATTGCCCACGCTTATAATGAGGATCATATTATAAAGATTGAACTTGATCCTACATAGAGAATTAAATATACATAGCCTTAGGTATATTTCATCTTCCATGTAGGGTCAAGTTCAACCTTATTAAAGGTGTGAACAGAGAGTCGACGTCAACAGCCTTTGTTGCTATAAGATGTCGTTAAACTCTGGATCCATCCATAATATTCACCGTTCTTTTTTGTATTTAACGACACCTTGTGGCTGGCAGAGGCATACATAATACCCACAAAGATTACAATGTTTGAATCACAGTTCCAACATCAATGAGTCCGAAAGTAGGGCATTTTAGGCCCATTTTTAGCCATCATAGACTCACCGTACAATGTCAGCTATCACTTAGCTCTTTATACCTAAGGCAAAATTTAGTTAATTTTTCTAGCGCATCTATCTGCGTTAAAGTTTCCGTCCCAAGCTGGAGAACAATTTATTCGAACACTCAAATATAGACTTACTTTTATTGGATTGGAGTAAACCTAGCGCTACAATAGCGCTACGTTAAGCACTTAATGCAGCCAATACTGTCGAACAGATTTTAAACACCTTTAAATTGATTCTCAATTTCTATACATAAATATTTCTTACGCTCACCCCTAGCGATAATCTTCATTGACACTAAGTTCTAAAGAGCAAAATTTGTATCTTACCAGATCATTGACGATCAAAACGTTCAGGCGGTCGAGGTTTTTGATAATGCGTGTCGAATGAGGCCGCAGCTGTCAGAAGGACTAATAACCAGCCGGTGAACTTTTACCTTGATCCCAATAAGTAATTCTTGCAGAGTGTAGCAGTATCAGTATTAGTAATAGTAATAGTAGCAGTAGTGGTAGTAGTAGTAGTAGTAGTAGTAGTAGTAGTAGTAGTAGTAGTAGTAGTAGTAGTAGTAGTAGTAGTAGTAGTAGTAGTAGTAGTAGTAGTAGTAGTAGTAGTAGTAGTAGTAGTAGTAGTAGTAGTAGTAGTAGTAGTGGCGGCGGTGTTTATAACTGAAAATTACTACTATCTACTCTGCTGTTTGAGACAACTTTAAAACAGATTCATCTAGGCCTACTGCTATATAAGTTTCAATTGCTAATGTACACACAATTCGCTCTATGATAGTGCCAGTCCCAAGACTGGAGAAAGCAGGAGTGCGACGTTAGTCATTTATTTTATGACACAGGGTCGTTAAACATACACAAACCTAGCCATCGCGTGATTTGGTGCATGATGCAATAAGCGGACGAATAATATGCACGAGAATTCTTTAGAAAATTATTTAGGTAAAATTAGAAAACTAATTAAAATTATTTTTAATATTTGTCCTACCAACAAAGTCTTTGTTACTATTACGTGTCATTAAACTGTTTGAATCCATCCAAAGTTCGATAAAATACGCGTTTGTGCTACGTTTAGAATGAATACATAATTATTGTTATGAGGTCGTTGTCAATCTACAACAGTGGCAGTCGCAAGATGTCGTTAAACACTGAGTTCTAGTACATTCGAAGAGCTCTGCTTTAACACCTTTAAATCGTGTCTTTATGATCCTATATATACCTTCATTTTCGTTTAATTGCCATATACCGCACATTTGACTTCCACTCCTCCCAATTCTGCACCTGGATGAATGCATAATAATTATGTTAATGTAAGATCGATGTCAACGTACAATCCATGGCAGCCACAAGATGTCGCTAAACACTGCGTTTTAGTACAATTATGAGACTCTGGTTAAACACCTTTAAATCGCACTTTTCCAATGCTATATATATTTATAACTTTGCGCTTTCAATCACTGTGTTGTCAACTAGGGCCATCTTCCACAGCAAATTGCGGTAACAAAAACAACTTATCACTTAATGGTCAAACGATAACCAATTCCTCAAATTTATGTTACCAATCCATGCCATATTAGGTCTTAATTGAGCTCTTGGTCTGGAAACTGTGCCTTGGATAAAATCCTTCTCCAGGTAATCTCCACTTTCAGCAGCATAAATTATGTACGATGTATGAAAGATTCCTCTTTTTGATTAATCCAAGTAGAATCCTCTTTATTCTTTTATTTTCTACTCCTGCATGAAAACATATGTCAACATAAGGTCGTTTTCAACTTACAACCCTGGCAGCCACAAGATGTCGTTAACCACGGAGTTATAGTACAATTTGAGGCGCTACTTAAACACCTTTAAATCGTTTATTGCCGACGCTATATATAAACTTCATTTTCGTTTAATCGCTAGGCTGATATCTTTGTACATTGCGGTGCTGGTGAACGGACTTTCACTCATAGGACGATCGCTCATAGGATTATCGCTCATAGGGACGATCGCTCATAGGACGATCGCTCATAGGATTATCGCTCATAGGGACGATCGCTCATAGGGACGATCGCACATAGGCCTATCGCTCATAGGACGATTGCTCATAGGACGATCGCCCGTAGGACGATCGCTCATAGGACTATCGCTCATAAGGACGATCGCTCATAGGGACGATCGCTCATAGGGACGATCGCTCATAGGACTATCGCTCCTATGAGCGATCGTCCTATGAGCGATAGTCCTATGAGCGACCGTCCTATGAACAATCGTCCTATAAGCGATTGTCCTAGAACCTAAACAGAGGAATATATATAGCGAAGGGAGTCCCAATAATTTGTCATGAGAAACCAATAATACTTCTGAAAACTAACGCTCAAATAGACACCTTTAATTAAATGTATCATAGTGCGATAATAGACATCTGCGCTCTTTACTATAAGTTTACGCCAACGTCAACGGCTCTTATGGTGAACAGATGGACTGCAGCACAAGGTGAATACTTTGGCTAAAATCAATTCCATTACAATGATGATTACATGATGACGGCAGGCCAACCACAGGAGCTCTCAGCATGTTTGTCTTCCAGCAGAACACACACTCCGTTGAAATGCACAGTGTTGACAGACAGTTTATCAAAGCTCAAGGCTTGAACCTTGTCAACTGTGAGTTTTCACAACTTCAGAAGAATATGAACGACCATGAATTCATTGCATCCTGTCCCAAAGGCTAAGTTTGGCACAAAGAGGAGCTTATCCACACCACCACCTGAAACCAGCACTGTCAAGCGGTCGACAGTTCCTGCTCCAAAGATCTTAGGCAGGGTTTTCCCAATCTGGTGTAGTACCAGTGGCTAATCTGGTACAAATTCAGATCTTACAGCTTCAGCATGCTGTATCCTGGCTTTCTTACCCACTCTGTGGATGGTTCAAAGTGGCAGGGCAGAAGGATCACAGCCAAGCGCTGCAGCAATTGTAATGTAAAAATTCACTTCTGAAAACATGTCAGCTAAAAAGACAGGAAGTGGACACCATGACCTTCAACAAGAACTGTACACTTTTTTGTTCCAAGTACCAGTAAGTAAGTAATTAAGTATGATAACACAACAGAAACTATTTCAAGCTCATCTCCATGACAAATGTTAACCAAGTTATACGGCATCAAGATTTACAGCAAATACTACTACATGGTAATATTTATATGTCATTGAGCACCATCTTCCAGTTGGAATAGGAAGCTGAAATGTTATGTCAATAATACTATTGACAGGTCTAAAAAACTGAGAGGGTGTCCTGGTTTCTAGAATGAACTTTTTTTGGGACCACCCTAACATACATACATACATACATACATACATACATACATACATACATACATACATACATACATACATACATACATACATACATACATACATACATACATACATACATACATACATACATACATACATACATACATACATACATACATACATACATACATACATACATACTCTTGTACAAACACTGTACGTACTTATATGCAAGGCCTTATAGCTTATAATACATTGCAAATAAAGTAAATAATATATATATATATATATATATATATATATATACATAAGACTCCTGTTGAGTTCTCACACAACGTACTTATATTTTTACACATACATACATGTCCTATTCATATACTACGCAGTTGTCACTTAATTTCATCGGATTCCAAATAACGAATCTTCGATCATTATTTCGTCCATTCGTTGCCAATGACAACACCAGATGGAGCAGCGGACGTAGGCGCCTTAGCGGAAGTTGCTCTGTACAACTTCCGGTAGATCCAGTTTTTCTGGCGGATGTCCTTCCAGAGGGTCGTGACGTCAGACAGCATGAGTAGCATGAGAAAGAGAAACGCCATCGACAGAAAGACAACACCTATGGTCACGTGACTCCTGACGTCATCACCTCTTAGGTGGGCGTCTATAAATTACAAGGGAAGGGGGGACAGGTGAAACTTTTGCGACTTTAGAAACGCACATGCTTAATTAAGTCAATTGTTTGCTTTATTTAATAATACGTATTAACTCAGAGACAGAGAGACAGAGAGAGAAAGAGAGACAGACAGACAGAGGGACAGATGCAGCTATTATTGAACGCCTAAGGCTAACATCGATAGCAGTGAGCAATTCTGAGTAAAGGACTTGCTCAAGGTCCCCACATAATAACCGTCTAAGGGGAGCAGGATCGAACCCATAATCCTGTTTTTCAAGTCTTAGCCATTTCGGATGAGGAAGAAAGTTTTATTGCGTTTCTTTACTCATTCTTAGTTGTCCTCCGTTTTTTGATTCGATCGTGAAATTCGTTTCGTTGTCCATGATGATTTCTCTTTTAAGAGATTCTTTGATTCCAGAGGAATTCCTAAAACAAGTTAAGCGATTGTATGCAGTGACGATATAATATTATTGTAATTGCATTTCACCTTGTCACCTTGTGCTGTCAACTCCTGGAGCTCTAGCGATCGTCATGATAAACATTCTCCATTGCTTCCTATTCGAAGTCAGGTCCCTTAGTTCTTCCAAATTCATGCCAGTTACATCGTGAATCTCATCCATCCATTTCTTCCTTGGTCGACCCCGTCTTTTTATCCCCTCACCACAAGCCAACATCATTTCCTATTCTAGCCCATCAGATCGCATAACATGACCAAAGAATCCTAGCTTCGATCTTGTCCCCTTTTGTTTTAATGACTCATCATTCTCGACACCAATCTCCACTCGTATTGATTCGTTCGTCCTTTTCTCTGTCCATGATATTCTCAGCATCTTTCTCCATATCCACATTTCACATGCGTTGACCTTTTTCTCCATGTTCTTTGTCATTGTCCACGACTCACAACCATACAAAACCGTTGGAAAGATTAGGGCTCTTACGAGCCTTTTTTGTATCTATGCTCACATGCTTGTCCTTCCATATCTTTTCCAGTCCAATCATTGCAGCTTTCCCAATCGCAATCCTTCGTTTTATTTCTGTATCACATTTTCCTTCTTTTTCAACCAATGATCCCAGGAAAGTGAAGCTTTCTACCACCTCTATTTCTTCTCCGTCAATCTCAAAAGTATCCCATCCTGCTGTTGTCATGACTTTTGTCTTCTTTATGTTGAAGTATAAGCCAGCTTTTTGCATTTAGTAACTTCTATTTAGCCGGTGTCTAATGCTCAAGGCGTCGCACGATGGCGCACCTAAACCAAGTCCTAATCCGGTCAACATCCGGAAGATGATGACTTGGCAAAGACAGAGAAGCAGCCGAAAATCGATAAGGAATTTGAAAAACAACAGGTAGGCCTATAAGTCTTAAGTTGTGAACGAAATGACATAATTATGAATAAGCGATTGAGCAGAACGAGACGGATACTGTGTAGGGACATTGAGTTAGTCCTTCAATCACAATTGTTCAGCGCCATCGAAGTTTTGTGTTGTGGTCGTGTGTGCACTTCTGAACTTTGGAACCATGGCATTATAAAATACAACTAGACTGTATGGTACTGAGTTTATAGGGTGAGATTCTTCACCATTGCTGCCCATAAATTGGTGCTACGCCGTTTGAGACGGTTACTGTTTACGAACCGTGCTATTCCGAGAGCTAGTCATCATCATCATCATCATCACCTGTTCCTGATCCCAGCCATTTGGCGACGATGGCTACGAATAAATGATCTCCGTTGTCCACAGTCATTTGATACAAGCGACGATCCTGCATATGAAACGAAATCCGCACATAGACGCATGGGACGTGCGTTCTTACCAATGTAGTGAAGTATACGAACCAAATAAATGTACGTAGTTGGTATTTACACACTGAGAGTACTTCCCAGCTCCAACGAATATAATGGCAGACCAAAACGAACATAAGTGGCACTCTTGTAACAATCCAAAGCTCTCTTGTTGGTGGCACATCGAAGGAGAGCTTGTTTCTACAGCAGAACTCAACAGACTCACTTTGACTCTGTGTAAGTGCTCACAGTCTCATTGGCTTATCCAGAACTGTGCAGAGGGGCGTATCTAGATGTGTGAGAGCGCAGATAACTACATACATGCACACGGCAGGATGAACTGAGTTTTAGACTGACGTTTGTTGAGATATACGCCACTCCAATGTCTTGCGCAGATCGATCAAGCTTTAATTGCGTTCGTATCGACTGGAAAAACATTGTTTTTGTATCCATTGTCTGGAAACCCATTGTATGGAAATTCATTGTTTGGAAATTCATTGTTTATAGTGTAAGGGACGATGGAAGCATCGATATCTTATTCTGCCATCTTTCGTTGTTCCTCGTCGTTTCCATGGATACATCGGGAACAGAGTGGCCAACTGGTAATGCATCGGTCTGTAACTTCTGCGTTTGGGCTCGAATCCGAAACTGAGAATTGGTTGTAGCCAATTAGGAATTACTTCACCTGTTGTAATCGTAATCTCGAGTTTGCTAAAGCGCTCAGAAAAAAAACAATACGCGGGAACCAGTTCATTCACAGGCGCTCAGTCAAAATAAAATCGATAGGCAGGTAAGGTGAAATCGGTTCCATTCAACTGCGATGCCAACTGGTTGGTTAGTTGCTATTTAACGACACTGTGCCATAACAAAGATTGTTGGATAATGGAACGAGAATACCAGTGGCGTAGTATATGACTTATTTATTACGCACCTAATCTTCTACTTAAAGGTTTCTAAGAGATCTTTAAATTGACATTGTTCAGCGCCATCTATTGAGTAAACAGATGACCAGCCCAACCACTACTCAGGTTTAATAACTGGTTGTTTCTTTTACCCACACCTCGACAATACAGCGTCGCGCTTTTTCAGTGGTTGGGCCACTCACCTGCAATGGCCTCTCTTTGGATCCACCTGCAATGGCCTCTCTTTGGATCCACCTGGAATGGCCGCCCTTTGGATCCACCTGTAAGTCTGTAACAGTCTCCCTTTGGAGATACATGGAATGGGCTCCTTTTTGTTCCACGGGAATGGTGCTCCTTTGGATCTGCGCCTTGTCTTAGCTGTGGATTCTCAATGCATTTTCTAGAAACACTTGAGAACTGTTCTTGTTCGCCGGTTTGGAGTGCCGTTGAGGAGTTATCCTTGGAGAGGCGCTATTTAAATGTATAAGTCGTATCGCATCTAGTAATTTATAAGGCGCCTCTTGCAGAATAAACTATTCAGAGGCGCCCTCAGTGCATGAGCCCCGTGGAAGCAGAAACGCCTTGAGCGAGCGAGCTTGTCATGAATACTCTGAATGTATGAATGAATGAATGAATTGATGGATGGATGGATGGATGGATGGATGGATGGATGGATGGATGGATGGATGGATGGATGGATGGATGGATGGGTGGGTGGGTGGGTGGGTGGGTGGGTGGGTGGGTGGGTGGGTGGATGGATGGATGGATGGATGGATGGATGGATGGATGGATGGATGGATGGATGGATGGATGGATGGATGGATGGATGGATGAATGAATGGTGGATGAGTGATTAATTCATGATCGCTATAGAGAAACGTTTATATTTATATTTAACTTTTATACCAGAAATCACACAACGATATGTGTAATTGCAAAGTATAAATTTACGGCTTAGTGTAGACACCTTAAAATCGTTTAGAAGAGACGTTATAATTTTAAATTTGCGTTGAGTCAGATAATCACAACAAACTTAATCCTACTTGGATGTTGAAATATATATAAGGCTCACGATTTAAAGGTGTCAAAAAGAATATTCGTCGTTCTATTTGTGTTTCACGACGTTTTGTGGCGGGAAAGCCGTACATAATATCCACACAGTCAGCAATAATATAATCACAATTCCAACATCAATGAGTCTCAATGTAGAACATTTGACGCAAATTTTAGAATATGAGCGTATTTTAGCCATCATTCAATGTCAGAAGTTTCTTAGCTCTTAACACCTATGCCAAAAAATCGTCATGCGATCAAAGTTACCATCTATTAAATTGTGTAGCACAGCCATCTGCTTTTAAGTTTCTGTTCCGACCTGGAAAACTATTTATGCAATCGTTGAAATATTAACTTACTTTAATTGGCCTGAAGTTGACCTAGCGTTACATTAGGGCAACGTTACGCACTAAATGCAGGTGATACTGTTGAGCACTTTTAGACACCTTTAAATGGCTTTATTAATGTTTTTATATATTTTAACTCGCAGATTCTCTACTTTGAGAGTGACATTCATACCGAGTCTGGATAAAGGAGGACGGTGACGCTAATGATCTTTGTTATAATAATAATAATAATAATAATAATAATAATAATAATAATAATAATAATAATAATAATAATAATAATAATATTTATTCTTTAATTAAGCGCCTGCAGACGCTCAGCGATGTACATTGCAGCCTATGGGATTCGATCGCTGTACCTCTCGCACTCTACGCCAGATGTTATCCAATGCGCTATCATACAGTGTCGTTAAACTGGAACTACGACGACTATATATATTTGCATAATTAGCGCCTAGCGAATACCATCACTGTTACTTGGTTTTTAAGACAGAAATTTATATCCTACCAGATCATTTGAGTTTCAAACGAATCCTAGTTCAGGCGGTCGAGCCTTCTAGTCAAGCGCTCCAAAGGAGTCCGCAGGAGTCAGAAGGACCAATCACCATCCGATGAACTTTGACCTTAATTCCAATGTCAAATAATTCACGCAGAGTCTAAAAATAATAGTAATTGTAGTAGTAGTAGTAGTAGTAGTAGTAGTAGTAGTAGCAGCAGCAGCAGCAGCAGCAGCAGCAGCAGCAGCAGCAGCAGCAGCAGCAGCAGCAGCAGCAGCAGCAGCAGCAGCAGCAGCAGCAGCAGCAGCAGCAGCAGCAGCAGCAGCAGCAGCAGCAGCAGCAGCAGCAGCAGCAGCAGTAGTAGTGGGGTGGTGATGGTGTTTAGAAAAGAAAATTACATACTCTTCTGTTTAAAACAGATTAATCTACTTCTACATAAATTTCAATAACCAAAGCGCGCATAATTCGCACTCTGATAGTGTCAGTCCCAAGCTTAGAGAGTGCAGGAGGGTGATGCTATTCATATAATGTTATGACACAGCGTCGTTATCATAAGCAAACCAAACCATCGACTTAATCGGTTCATCTTGTAATAAACATACGAATATAATGCATCGAAAATTATTTAGAAAACTGTTTAGAAAAATTTCTGCAAAAGTTTGTCCTATCGACGCCAACGACCTCTCTTGCAATAAGGTGCCGTTAAATTATTTGAATCCATCCAATCATCCGATAAAATACGCATTTCTGTCATGTTTAGAATGAATACATATTAATATTCTTCATTTTTGTTCTATCGTTAAATTGTGTATAGGTCACGTCTACTCCTCCCCATTCTAATCTGAATGAATGCATAATTACGATAATATAAGTTCAGTGTCAAAGTACAACCCTTGGCAGCCACAAGATGTCGTTAAACAGAGTTTTTATTCCATTGTAAAGGTCTGGCTAAACACCTTTAAATCGTGTATTTCCTATGCTATATATTCATCATTTCGCGTTCAATCGCTAGTTTTTGCTTTGGTATTAGTCTTTCACTGCAAATTGCGGTAACAAAAGCAACTTATATGAAAATTGTACAGAAGATTTTCATAAACACTTCAACGGTCTTTAGTCTCAATCCAATCCATGAATTGAATGCGCAAGCGTTGTAATGTATAGCATGTTTTGTCTTAAACTCTTGATCGAGGAACTGTGTCTTGGATAAACTCCTTCTCCGGATAACCAGCAGTGTTTCTACACTCTTCCACAGCATAAATTATGCCCTGAATATGAAAGATTCCTCTGTTTTATTAATCCAAGCTGTGGTTGTCGAATTTTAAGGTTGATCGAATCTTACTTAATCGAATCTTAATGTCTCCCAATATAAAGAGGTGACAGGTGTAATTTCATAGCGTGGCGAGTAGAGATGAGAATTCTTCGGCGAAGGATGGAGTGATAGCCATCCAGCCAGGACGGTATATTAGCCTACAACGTGGAGTAGAAGCAGGTCCTTAAAGATGAAATAGGATGAAAGCTGCTCGAAAGTAATAAAATGACCAGTGTCTTTTGAAGATACTCGAAGACGCTTTCGTTTTCTGGTGTAGAGTATTGTATATTATTAGTTATTGGATTGTAATATGAACACAATATAATTGTGTTATAGTTTTTTTTAACTGTTTGTATATATTACGCCATGTTAATATTGCTTGTTTGTATTGAATAAGCACTTATATAAAAGTTTATAACTAAAGTAAGAGTCTCATGTCAAAATTTTATGGTTAATAAATAATTAGTAAATGTTTTAAATATTAGCAGTAATTTTTTACATTCCCTGTGGAGATTTAAAACAGCATTTCTAATTTCAGGCGTTAAAATTAAACTAACGGCTGTGGTAAGGATGCAAAAGGGTATACAATTATTTTTCCGAGTTTCTATTCCTTTATTAGTTTTATTCATTGTCGTTGAAATCCTGGATTCCTATCCATCTCTGAATTATATTCGCAACCGCTGTAACATTCACATGTCTTGTCTTGAATCCAAGGACTGGCCGAACCAGTGACTGTTCTACTCCATCCACGTCTGCTTCTTGTCTCTATAAATAACCGGTACAATGATAATCCAGTCCACGGCTTTACGTTACCAATCCATCCCAAGGTCTTCAATGAGCTCTGATCCACGAACTAGGTGCCTGTGATAATCTCCCTCTCCTGATAATCTCCACTCTTCCCCAGGCCATGCCCTAGATTACTCTGTTTGAGTTATTTAAGTAGACTCCAGACCTGTCTACACCTTTCCTGTCTACTCTTGCATGAATGCATAATTTACCTTAAGATCGATGTCAACGTTCTATTCTGGCAGTCAAAAGATGTCGTTTAACCGTGAATTCTAGTAGAATTGTGCAGGTCTGCTTAGACACCTTTAAATTGTGTCAATCAGTTGCTATTACTGTTCTTAATTTTGCGTTCAATCGCTACACAATGAGCTAGTTTCTTGTGGACTGTATTAACATAACCAACTTCAGTTGAAAATTGTAATATAGATCAATGTTATACCACAAGGTCAAGTGTCAACGGCATTCACACAGTATGTTGTTAAAACGTGAATACAAGTCCGGATGTGAAGCTTTGCTTAAACACCTTTAAATCGTGTCTTACCCATAGACAAATATGAAATGGGGCACGACAGATGTTTAGGTCCCATGGGATTTAGTGACGGATGAGCAGACATTGTAAAATATTGGTCAAGAAACAAAGGCGCGTGTCTTGTGGCAGATAATAAATTAACGTGAGACATTTGAGAGACGGTTGTAGTTATTTTAGATGAATTAGGAACGATCTGACCCGATATCGTGAGTGTGATTGGACTGAAAAGATTGTTAAGACAAAAGCGAGACCGATAAAAGGTAGAAATTAGATATTAGGTCGAACACAACGCTCTCAACAGCTACGCTGGCGCCCTCTCTGAATCATAAAAAGATTCGTTATTTGAAATACATACATCCAAAAAGCACGCATAAGGTAACAGAACAGCGGAATATAAACAAAACGTTTATTTTTAAATATATGTGACCTATATACATCAGCGTATATTTACAGCGATTCATTATTATTTGAGACAGAATCACGTTCCTACTTGTTACCATATATTTATCTCATTTCATCCATCCGTTTGCTGTTAGATATTTATGTATTACTTGCTTTCATCCCCAATGTGAACTAACTGGCCATTGAACGAAAATAAGCTATTTATATCATTGATGAAAAACAATTTAAAGGTGTCTAATTCACCAACGGATACTATAATTATGAAAACTTCGCATTATAATAGGCTTAGCTTAGACACCTTTATGTCACTTACTTTTGGTTTTATATAAACCGTATTTCGTTCACGCCCTTGAATAGATGCTCATCAATGCAAACGATCCAATTTTCTTTAAGATAACGTCGATATCAACGCAAGATGCCGTTAAAGCATTTATCAGATCAATATTCAGAAGATCAGTCCGTAAGAATAATATTTATTGTATTGTATAGAGTTGATCGGGTGAGATCCTTCACCACCGCTTACCGTTTGAATGGGTGCCACGCCGTTTAAGGTCCCTGACCTACTTCTCAATTTATTGTTCATTATTTTATAGTCATTCCTGCTCTTCCTCCTCCTGTCCCTATTCCTCTTCCTGTTTCCCATCTTGCTCCTCTTATTTCTCTTTTAAAGGCGCTGTGTCATAACAAAGACGATTGGCGTCAACCTCCTCCTTTCTACGGGCTTCAGACTGGCACTACCACTGGCAGGGTAGCGGCGGAGTTGGTTTTATCTTAATATCACGACTTCGAAGAAAATTGCGACCTTGAACAAAGCAGTTCGCAAATGCTGCCTGAACTAGCCAGAGATCGAAAGTAAGTTATTTATATAGTTTAATTAAAACGATTTAAAGCTGTTTAATGCAGTCACTCACTTTATATCAGTTTCCAGTCTTTAACGACATCTCGCGGCTGCCAAGGCCGTTGACGTCAACCTTTACCTTACCTAATCAAGAGAAAGCGTAAGGATGAGCGAAATCCACAACAAGAAAACAGGGTGAAGGGCGAATGCCACAGACGAAACACCCAGTGTAAGAGGGAGTGGCAAACGAGGGTTTATATGCCACCCACCCACCTTCTCGTAAGTGAGAACGCATCGGGAAGTAATTGATCCTTCTGTAAACTACGAAATGGAGAAAATGAATTGAAAATAAGAAAATTCGACTACAATGAAACACATCTCAGAAAATCAACAAAAAGAAAGAGGTGAGAAAAAACCTTAGAAATCCAAAATTAATCTAAACCAGCGGAAACTACACCAACGTCGCATGGAAAAGAGTTTAAAAAAACTTATGCGAAACTAGTAATACCAAAATTTATAGGAATGTTCCTAAATTCCATTAATATTTTATAATGAAATC
The DNA here is from genome assembly GCA_963556255.1 of Allolobophora icterica. Taxonomy (NCBI): domain Eukaryota; kingdom Metazoa; phylum Annelida; class Clitellata; order Crassiclitellata; family Lumbricidae; genus Allolobophora; species Allolobophora icterica. Next base: position 63,922,279 of record OY744610.1, on the reverse strand, counting down.
TGGGAGGAAGTGAAATTGCCAATTGACGACGTCATTCCATTGTGCTACCATTATTAAACCCAATAAAGAAGTCTCGGTCACAGAGTCCTATCGACCTAGAGCCTTGGCATTCATTCGGGTGATATTATTGCGTAAGGAAAAAATACTTTCTTTACAGCGTAGTTGACGTCAACGATTCTGTCAGTCGCCAGATGCCGTTAAACGCGATTCTACGAAACATTATGTAAGCTCAGGTTAGACACCTTTAATTCGATTATTTCTAACTCTATATATACACGCCAAATTCTCATTTCTCGGTGATTCTTTCTGATTATTTTTTCACTGTATAATCGACGTCAACGCTTCTGTCAACCGCAAGATTTCGTTGAACAGTAAATGAATTCTTCAAGAGGTAGGACTTAAATCTGGAGTGAAAGTTTGACGACGCAGCATGCTAACTATACAGACCAGCGTTCCTTAATCTCAGTGCCGTTGTACCCACGGGTTCCGCGGCACCAAATGGTATCCTGCTTTAAGAGTATATATGAAAAAAACCACTAACAGAGGTCTGTGACTATTTTTTATAACTTAAAGTAGTTTAGAAATAGTGGCAACACTGCGGTTGAATACAAGGAACGTTTCTTGCCATAAAAAAAAGAACCTACTGGAAGAAAAAAATGAATGAAATTAAGGACAGATGCTGTTGACTTAATAACTTTTAGTAAGATGCCTTGCTTCGAAAGAACGTTGGAAACTAATTGGAAAATTAAGTATTAGGGTTTGCGTACATTTTATGGTGTAATGCAGATTTATCTTTGATTAGGTTATTATTGATTTACAGGAGGCGAAGGCAATTACGTAGGCCTATCATATGCTACGAGCTAAAATAATATGGTTGAACCGTTAAAGGTTTCTGGATTGAATTAACATGATGAAAAATCGAAACTTTGCAAGAATACAATTAGCGTCCGCGCGCAAAAAAATTATAATCTTTGGTGCAGAAAAGTGATTTCACGTCATTAGAAGCAATGCCAAGGCTATGAAAACAGATTAGATGGATAATTGTGGCTAGGAAGAGAAGCAGTCGATCAACAGACTCTTAACTCTGTGTAATATTGTATTTAAAGCGCTGTGCGTTTCGTAGATTTTACTAAAGAATATACTTACTTACCTACTTACTTACTTACTTACTTACTTACTTACTTACTTACTTACTTACTTACTTACTTACTTACTTACTAACTTACTAACTTACTTACTTACTTACTTACTTACTTGCTTTCTTACTTACTTACTTACTTACTTACTTACTTACTTACTTACTTACTTACTTACTTACTTACTTACTTACTTACTTACTTACTTACTTACAGTAGTCTATAATAAAGGGTAAGGTCGACTTCAACGAGGCTGATATCCACAAGATGTCGCTAAGCGATAAACAATCTGAAATAAAAATTCAGACACCCTTAAAACGGTGTCATTTTCAGCTACATATATACCATAGCGTTCAATAGTTACTTACTCTTGGCTCGTCTCTGCAGGTGGCGTGAAACATAAGATCTACTTCAACGTAACTGACGTCCATAATATGTAGTTAAAAACACTAAAATTGCTACTACTATATAAGTAAGTAAGTATTTTGCTCTTTTTAGAAGCACTCGCAAACGCATAGCACTGTACATGGAAAACATATTACAGTCATCGAATCTTCGATCATTGTTTCGTCCATTCGTTGCCAATGACAACACCAGATGGAGCAGCAGACGTAGGCGACTTAGCGGAAGCTGCTCTGTACAGCTTCCGGTAGATCCAGTTTTTCTGGCGGATGTCCTTCCACAGGGTCGTGACGTCAGACAGCATGAGTAGCATGAGAAAGAGAAACGTCATCGACAGAAAGACAACGCCGATGGTCACGTGACTCCTGACGTCATCACCTCTTAGGTGGGCGTCTAAAAATTACAATGGAAGGGGGAGCGTTACAAGACAATCGGATACCGTGGACCCACAGTTTGTACAACCATTCACGACATTCTCAAATAAAGGTGCTTGAAAGTGAGACAGACACACAGAGAGACAGAGACAGACAGACAGACAGTTAGACAGAGACACGTAATCCTGTTAGCCATTCTGGAAGATGAAGAAAGTTTGACTGCGTTTCTTTACTCATTTTTAGTTGTCCTCCGTTTTTTGGTTCGATCGTGAGATTCGTTTCGTTGTCCATGATGATTTTTCTTTTCAGAGATTCTTTGACCCCCGAGAAATTCCTAAAACAAGATGTAACAATGTCAAGCGATGTCATGAAGTGATCATGTTGTAATTGTATTCAGTAACTTCTATTGCGCCTGTGACTAATGTACAAGGCGTCGTACGATGGCGCACCAAAACCAATCTTTTCATTGAGAGAATGATGTACTCAAATTGATTCTGAAGCTGAATTGTATTCAGTATTATTTGATATATGTACACCGGAGTGCGAATCTCTTGCAACCGGTCAAATAAAGAATATACTTACTTACTTACTTCCTTTGACATGTTTCACTTATACACAATTGGATATATTCTTTATGGTATATGTAGCTGACATTCAAAATTATGTTAGCCACTCGAATAGTTTAAAAGAGCAACTGACTATGTGCGCTTCTATATTAGACACCTTTAAGTCGTTTCTATACTATGCTATAAATTAATCATTTTCGTTAAATTATTATTCATTCCACTGTTTACAAGGCAAAATCGACGTCAACTGCCTCGTCAGCTATTTAAGACTGAGAAGTAGTAAAGTGCTATTCTACATTAGACATCTTTAACTGATGTTTAACCGCATAGATGCATTTTGCTTCAAGTGTTATGACCAATAACAGGCAGAGACTTGCTAAGAATGACGTCAACGTCGCTATATAGAGTGCGGAAGTGTTCCGTTGCTGTAGTTGCTCAACATCCGGAAAATGAGTTGGCAAAGACAGAGAAGCAGCCGATAATGGATAAGGTAGGCCTATAAGTCTTAAGTTGTGAACGAAATGACATAATTATGTATATTGCTTCCCTAGTTCAAGTCAAGTTTCAAATCTCTTAAATAAGCGACGAATGGAATACGAACCGACATCCGCACGCACATGGGCGCATGGGACGTGCGTTCTTATCAATGTAGCTAAGTATATGAACCATATAAATGTACGTACTTAGTACTTACACACTTTAGAGTTCTTTCCCTGCTCCAGTGAATATACCGACTGATCAAAACGAACTTAAGTGGCGTCCTTGTAACAATCCAATGCTCTCTTGTGGGTGACACATCGGAAGAGCGCTTGTTTCTACAGCAGAACTCAACAGACTCACTTTGACTCTGTCTGAGTGTCCACAGTCTCAGTGGCGTATCCAGAACTGTGCAGAGGGGCGATTCCAGATGTTTAAGAACGCAGGCAATTATTACATACAGTACATGCACAAGGCATACGCCACTCCAATGTGTTGCAACGATCGATCCAGCTTTAATGGCGTTCGTATCGACTGGAAACCCTTTGTTTGGAAATTCATTGTTTATAGTGTGAGGGACCATGGAAGAATCGATGTTTTATTCTAAAGGTCTGCTCACAGTGCTGCCATCTTTCGTTGTTCCTCGTCGTTTCCAACTGGTTTGTTACTTCTGCGTATGGGTTCGAATCGTAAGCTCGAGATTTATACAGCGCCAAAAGCGCCAAGTCGCGGGAACCAGGTCATTTACAGGTGCTCAGTCAAAATAAAATCAATAGACAGGTAAGGTGAAAATCGGCTCCAGTCAAGCACTATGTTGGTTAGTTGATGTTTAACGATATTTGTGTTATGGCAAAGATGATTTAGAGGAAACTGACGGTGCAGTGACGGTGCAAACGACGTATTTATAAAGCACTAATTATTCTGTTAAAAGGTGTCTAAGAGATCTTTAAATTTACACTGTTCAGCGCCATCTATTGAGTAAACAGAAAGCCAGCCCAACCGCTGCTCAGGTTCAACTGGTTGTTTCTTTCACCTACACCTTAATAATGCAGTGTCGCCCTTTTTCGGTGGTTGGGCCACTCACCTGTAATGGTCTCCCTTTGGATCCACCTGTAATGCTCTCCCTTTGGATCCACCTGTAATGGTCTCCCTTTGGATCCACCTGTAATGCTCTCCCTTTGGATCCACCTGTAATGGTCTCCCTTTGGATCCACAGGAATGGCGATCATTTTTATCTGCGTCTTGTCTTAGCTGGGAATTCTCCAAGCACTTTCTATAAACATTTGAAAACTGTTTTTATTCCGCCGGATTGAAGCGCCTATGAGAAGTTATCCTTGGAGAGGCGCTACATAAATGTATAAATGCCCTGAATGCATGAGTGAATAAATGAATGACTCCTGTCTACTACTTTCTTTTCTACTCCTGCATGAATGCATAATTTAGCTTAATATAAGGTCCATGTCATCGTACTACCGTGGCAGCCAAAAGATGTCGTTTAACCGTGAATACTAATACAATTGTACAGACCTTCTTAGACACCTTTAAATCGTGTATTTCCTTTGCTATGTATTCTACACTTATCGGTCAATCGTTAGATAAGTTTATACCTAGCTGTAGACTGCATTACCAAAAACAACTTCAGTGAAAATTGTAGTATAATTGAATGTTATAATACAAGGTCGATGTCAACGGCATTCAAATTATGTCGTTAAACCGTGAATAATAGTACAACTGTGAAGCTTTTCTTATACACTTTCAATCGTATAGGGCCTAGTAATGTAAGGTTAATATCGTTGAGCACTAATGCAAGGCCCACGATCTACTTCCTCCTCTTCCCCTTATCCCCTCCTCCGCCTCTTCTTCCTCCTCCTCCTCCTCTTCCTCTTCCTATACCTTTTCCTCTTTCTCTTCGTCTTCCTCATACTCTCTTCAACTTCCTGCTCCTCGTGTTCGTCTTCCTTTTCCCATCCTCTTTCTCCTCTTTCCCTTCCCATTCCTCTCCCTTTTCCTCTTCCTCTTCATAATAATATTTCGGCGTCATCGGTTTTTGGAGCTATAAACTGTCGTTAAAATTTTGGATTCTAATCCAATCTTTGTATTATATCCACAATGTAATGTTTATCATGTCTTGTTTTCCATCCGATGCACCACTTCCGGTTCTCGTCTCCCTCAATAACCGGTCGAATGATAATTCAGTCCACGACTTCATCTTATCCATCCATTTGAGGTCTTCCTTGAGGTCTTGATATTGGAACTGGGTGCCTTGGATAATCCCCTTCTCCAGACAATCTCTACCGGTACTCTTCCGCAGCAGAAATTATGTCCGAAATAAGAATCTTCTTCTACTTGATCAATCCATGAAGACTTATTTCCAGTCGAACATAGTACTAGTTCCCAGAGTTTAACGACATCTTATGACTGCCTGATATTGGCCTAAACGAGCGAACGAAAATAAATTTATCGGGTTAAAAAGACCCATTTAAAGGTGTCTAATCAAACGAACAGTTTATTATTTAAAGTTATTATTATTATTTGTATTTTTAGTCTTAAGCGATATCTTGCCTATGCCGTTAGCATGACATGCTGATTTGAAGCACAGATTTATCAAAAATGAGTTATATATAGCGTAGTAAAGAAAAGCCTAAGAGGTGTCTAAAATAGAAGCGCATTTTTATTAGATTTCTAGTTTTTAAACGACATCTCGTGGCCGATTTTGCCGCTGTTAAGAAATGCCAGTAAATTAGCTATTTTATAATTTTAAGTTTAAGAAAATCTGACGGCAACATTGCCGTTGACGTCATATCGTTCATCTTGCATTAAAATTGCTGAACAAACAGCACGCATAATTAAATAATAAAGGTATCCAACATAGCTGCTCTTTTAACTGTTCCTGTGGTTAACGTAATTTTTAATATCCGTTTTATTTACTAGCAAAGAATATATGATATTCTGCAAAACGAAAACACATTCAACTGAATTTTAAATTCAAATGATGTAGTAATAGTATTAGTAGTAGTAGCAGCAGTAGTAGTAGTAGTAGTAGTAGTAGTAGTAGTAGTAGTAATAGTAGTAGTAGTAGTAGTAGTAGTAGTAGTAGTAGCAGTAGTAGTAGTAGTAGTAGTAGTAGTAGCAGTAGCAGTAGCAGTAGCAGTAGCAGTAGCAGCAGCAGCAGCAGCAGTAGCAGTAGCAGTAGTAGTAGTAGTAGTAGTAGTAGTAGTAGTAGTAGAAGTAGCATATGTCATGTTTATTCACAAGCTTAATGAGAAACAGCAGTAAGTTACATGGAACATGACGGCACAATTATCAACGTCTTGGCATTTCTACTTTTTGGCTCATTTTACTGCTGCTCCCTAGGGAGTGGAAGGCTGAGTCGACCTAGATGGGGCTTGCGGGTATCGAATCGCGTCTTTCAAGTAGGAGTATTACTATTCACCTATACGCTCCACACATATGAACAAAATCCAGTATACAAACAACATTAACAAGAATCGTAATATGAAATACATACATCCAATAAACACGTGTAAAGTAACAGCGGAATATAAACAGAACATGGAATATTTGTGAATATTATTTGACCACATATCAGCGTATAATTTCAGAAATTCAGTATTATTCGAGACAGGATCACGTTCCTATTTGCTACCATCTATCTACATAATTTCATCCAAGTGTTTGCGGTTAGCGACTTATTTATAACAAAGACCATTAGCGTCGTCCTCCTGTTTTCTCCGGGCTTCGGACTGGCGCTACCACTGGTATGTACATGTAAGCGATGAAGCTGGGTTTTTAAATATCACTACTTGAAGAAAATTACGGCCTTTAACGAATCAGTATGCCTAACCCGACGAAGTGTTTCATTGAAGGAAAGTAAGTTATTTATATTATTGTGGTGAAACGATTTAAAGGTGTCTAAGAGAGCAACGCACTGGAAATTACTGTCCAGTCTTTAACGACATCTGGCGTATGTTGTCGATGCGACAGCGGATGCTACGAAGAACGTCGAGAGGTTACCCAGTGAGACACGACCTGTCGGCTATCGGGTACTCTTCAAGTACGTCAGCACGGCCAACGTAAGGGAACAAAAGAAGCTTTGTCTGCACGCTAGAAGCTAAGAAATAGGACAACGTGTTCCCGAGTAAAGTAGTTTTGCCAATCCAATCGAACCTAATCCAATTAATTTAATCTAATTAATTTAATCTAACTAATCTAATCTAAGCTTACGAATGCTCCTCCTTCATTCTTTTTCTTTCCTTCCTTCCTTCCTTCCTTCCTTCCTTCCTTCCTTCCTTCCTTCCTTCCTTCCTTCCTTCCTTTCTTCCTTTCTTCCTTCCTTCCTTCCTTCCTTCCTTCCTTCCTTCCTTTCTTCGCTTCTTTCCATCATCCTTTTCTTTCTTACCTTCGTTCTTTTCTTTCTTTCTCTTCTTACGGGTTACTTCCTTCCTTCTTCCTTCACTGCTGGTCCTTCCCTCCTTCATTCCTCTAGTTATTTCTTCCTTCAATTCTTCCTTTTTTCGTCAGCGTGCATAAGGAATAAACAGCTAATCTCTCATTATTATCATTACGCATTTATTAAACGCCGATACCCAATGACTAAGTATCAGTCGATGGCGCTGAGTAATTGCGAGTGAAGGACTTATTCAAGGTCCCTACACTGTAACCGTCTCGGGAAGTAGGATCGAACCCGTAATGTCCGCGTTACAAGGCGAGCGTTCTAGCCAATCGGTTACCGTTTCCCACAATTGGATACCGTGTAGCCACAGTTTGTATAGACGCCCATTCAAAGCCTTCTGGAATATAGGTCAACATCTATTAAATATCTGTCGTGTCCTAATTTTATATAGCACTGGTTAACAATGTTTTAAAGGTGTCTAAAGCGAGCGTTTTAATCAAATTTCCCACTGTGTTGTCCCACTAGACTTCGGTTTTCTTTCCACTGCTTACCTAACCTTTCATCTTTTTATCGAAACACACCACAACTCATAGAACACTTGTCGGCTCAGGTGTCTGGGGCAGGGAGGATAGACGCCCCTGAGAGAACGGCGTGACATCGTAGGTCTTTTACACGAAGGCCTCTCGTTAAGTAAACTACGAAATTAAACCATTGATGTGCACGGAGCAGAGGAATTCGCCATTAACTCGGTCGATTGCTTCAATTTGTTCCGCTAGACTCTACAAACGAATGGCTCTCTCTCTCTAGAAGCGCTTTATAAATGCCCGAATACAATACAATACAATACAATACAGTGGATGATGTTGTGAATGACAACATTACCGACGAAATGATCTTTTGATTTACCGACGAAATGATCTTTTGATTGACTGATTGAAAAATTGAAAAAAATGGAACGACTGACTGCCCGCTTCACTCGTCCATTCGTTCATTCATTTGCTCGTTCGTTCCTTTCCTTCAACAATGTACGGTGGTTGTCCCCATTATATACTTGATTTTGCTAGAGGGCGCGACTGGAACTTAAGACTGGGATTTCTGCGTGTAGAGCAAGAGGTAGCGGGATCGCTTCCCGCAACCTTCCCAAAGGTCCACTCAGCCTTTCATTCGCGAGATGGCGCGTTATTAAAATGAGATGTAGGACGTGATGGGCGCCTTGCATGGCTGCCGTATAGAGTTAAATTCGACACCCGTAATAACTTGTGATCATCCGTTCATACTGATTTGTAATCATATTGCGTAATTGTCAGTTTGAAGATATTAAACGAAGATTATTATTTTTATTATTATTATTATTATATATGCTGTAAATGCATGAATGGATGGATGCATAGATGGGTGGATGGATGGATGGATGGATGGATGGATGGATGGATGGATGGATGGATGGATGGATGGATGGATGGATGGATGGATGGATGGATGGATGGATGGATGGATGGATGGATGGATGGATGGATGGATGATGGATGGATGGATGGATGGATGGATGGATGGATGGATGGATGGATGGATGGATGGATGGATGGATGGATGATTAAGTCATGATTGTCATAGAGAAACGTTTACATTTACACTTACCTTTAACATCAGAAATCAAACCACTGTACGTTTACACTAAAATCTTAAGCAAAGCAGGCAGAAATGAACTTGGCTACGATTAATTAACACGTGTATATACAGGGTGGGCCAGTAGGAATGCACCAACTTTGGATGGATATAACTTGAACAACTGTTATCCGAACATCGTGCACAATATACTAAATTGAAAGTAATCATCCACTCTCCTACTGTGTCAAATCTTGCACTGATATACGGTACCGTTGTTATAAAATTTCGGTGCGGCGCACACCTCTCAATTTTGAATGTAAATATTGAACATCATGGCGCCGCTCACGGAAGAGGATAGAATTTTAATCCGAATTTTACGAGCAGAAAAAGGATACAATACACATCAGATGATGATAGAATTCCCTTCTAGAAAATGGAATAAATATGCTCTAAATCGATTGATTAAACAAATTGATGCTACGGGAACGTCTAACAGCCGCAACTGTGGTCGCAAACGTTCTGCGCGCACAGCGTCGAACATTGCACAAGTCCATGAGTTAATTTGCAGCCAAGACAACAATCCAGGGACGAGTAAGAGTCCGAGAGAAATTGAGCGTGCGACCGGAATTTCACGCAGTACTGTTAGGCGCATTGCTAAACATGACCTCAACCTCAAAGTCTATCGTCGACGTGAAGTTCAGAAATTGTCTGATGCCGATTCGATGAAACGTCTAGCCGCCTGCAAACGACTCAAGAAGCGAATGACAGATGAAAAGATCAACAGAACATGGTTCACAGACGAGAAGATCTTCACGGTTCAGACGCCAACAAACACTCAGAACGACCGTGTGTATGCAAACGTTAGCCTTAAGCGTGAGGTTGCGCCTGCTCGGCTTCTGAAGGGCAGGAAGCACTTCTCGCAAAGTGTGATGGTGTCGTTGGCTGTTTCAAAGCTTGGAAAGACGGTGCCATTCTTTGTTACTCCAAAGGCTAAGGTGAACAGTGTTTATTACTGCGATGAAGTACTCGCAAGAGGACTGCTACGTGATATTCGCCAACTGTCTGGAGTTGATGGGTACATCTTTCAGCAAGATGGAGCGCCGGCGCATCGTTCACGTCATACGGTTGCCTATCTGAACGCTAACGTGCCAGAGTTAATTGAACCGGAGAACTGGCCACCGAACAGTCCGGATTTAAACCCGGTTGACTATTCGATCTGGGGTTGTCTTCAGCAACTGGTCTATCGTGAACCGATACGTGACGTTGAACACTTGAAAGACGTGATTCTTTGCTGCTGGGCTGAGATAACCCAAGCACTGGTGGACTCAGCCATCGATCAGTGGTCGTCTCGTGTTGATGCAGTCATTAAAGCACGTGGTGGACATATTGAGTATCTGTTTGACTGATGATAAATTCACTCAAGATATTAATTGTTAGTACTAAGTGATTGTTTAGAATTGACATCTTCAGTTTCAGACTTTTGTTTTTTCTTGCAGTTTTATGGCTGCAAAATGGCACATCGAATATTAATATGATTAGCTCAAAACGTCGTAATAGTATCTCGTAGATATTTGGCAGAATGATAAAATGGATAATTATCTTCAATTTGATATATTGGACAAGACGCTCACATAAAAATTATTCAAGTTATAAGGCGTCAAAGTTGGTGCATTCCTACTGGCCCACCCTGTATAATTGCACAATATTTTTATGCTCAGTGTAGACACCTTTAAATCGGTTAGTTCACACACTATATCATTGACATTTTCGTCAAGCGTATGGAGTCCTAAGAAAACCCTGATTCTATGGTCGATGTCAACGGGCCTTGGCAGCCACAAAATTGTCGTTAAGCACCAACGCTACGAATTATTATTAAGCTCAGCTAAGACAACTTTAATTCGGTAAATTATTTTGACTCTATTGACCTACTTCTCACTTCATTGTTCATTATTATAAATACAGGGCAGACAAAAATGGAGTTATGTTTTGGAGTTAGGCAAGAAGAATGAATGGTATTGGTTTTTGCTGTATTCTATTTTTCCCACGCTTATTATTAGGATCATGATCATGACGATCGAACTTGATCCTACATGGGAGATGAAACATATATAAAAAGCTGATTATAAACGGACTAAAGGTGTCAAAAGAGAACATTATTTCTCGTCGTTCTATTTTGTGTTTAACGACACCTTGTGGTTTAGAGACCGAACATAATATCCACAAAGTCCACAATATTTGAGTTACAGTCCTAACATCAATGAGTCTGAATGTAGGACATTTGAAGCCACTTTTAAGAATATAATCGTATTTTAGCCATCACAGGCTCACCAAAATAACGTCAGTAGCCTCTAGCTTTACCTACGCCAATAAATCGTCGTGTGGTAAAAGTTACCATCTATAACGTTTTATAGCGCATTTATCTCCTTTTAAGTTTCGGTCCAGAGCTTGAGTACAATTTATTCGATCGCTCAAATAACTTTAATTGAACTGTAGTAAACCTAGCGCTAAATTAGCGATACGTTAAACACTGAATACAGCTGACATTATTGAGCACTTTTTAGACACCTTTAAACCAATTCTCAATTTTAATATATATTTCCTTATGCCAGCGCCTACCGATAATTTTTACTGTAAATTTAGTTTTTAAGAAAAATTTATATCTTACCAGATCATTGGCCATCGAAGCGTATGCTACTATCGAGGTTTTTCATAACGCCCTTCAAAGGAGGCAGCAAGATCAAAAGGACCAATCACCACCCGGTGAACTTTGACCTTATATCCCAAAGTCAAATAATTCTTGCAGAGTGTTATAATAATATTTATAGTAGTAGTAATAGTTGTAGTAGTAGTAGTAGTAGTGGTAATAGTGGGGTGATGTGCATAACTGTAAATTACTACCATGTACTCTGACGTTTGTGACACCTTTAAAACAGATTCATCCACTGCTATATAAATTTCAATTACCAATGGGCACACAATCCGCACTCTGACAGAGCCAGTGCAAAGTCTTGGATATAGCACGAGGGCGACGCTAATCATCTATGTCATGACGCAGCGTCGTTAAAAATAAACATAACAAACCATGAACCAAACCAACCTGGTTTGGTTCATGTTGCAATAAGCGGACGAATATAATGCATCTAAAATTATTTAGAAGAAGTTAAACAATTATTTAAAAATTTCTGTTAAAGTTTATCCAACGGCATTTGATGCTACAAGGGGTTGTTATACTGTTTGAATCCATCAAATAAGATGCGTTTAACTATAGGCCACTAAGTCTTGGTTTCTCTTCAACGGTCATATTTTTTTCTCTGCTAGATTAATTAAAGTATTCTTCTGCTTTCCGTTCCAATTCTGCATGAATGCATTTGTTAATATGAGATCGTTCTCAGCTTATATTCCCGGCAGCCGCAAGATGTCGTTAAACACTGAGTTCTAGTACAATTGCAGAGCTGTGTTTAAACACCTTTATATCGTGTCTCTTAGATGCTATATAGACTTCATTTCGTACAATCGCTAAATCATTATCGATCGTGCTCTAAGATGAGGTAACAAAACAATTTATGTGAAATTTGTACAGAGGTTCATTCTAATACGTCAACGGCCTTTTAGTCTCATTAACTGTCGTTAAAATCTTGGATTCAAATCCAATCTCTGGATGATATTTGCCTCATAAGTAAATGCAGAAGAACGGTCGTGTATTAAAATTGGCTATATTAAGTCAAAATAATTTCTGTCGCACATAACGGCTTTTGCGTCAACGGCTTTTGTTCCCGTAAGGTGTCATTGAACTCTTGATTCATCCATCAAGTGTTGTACATAGTAAATATTGTTCTTGTAACCGAAGTTGCTGTTAAACTTTTATGTTAAACTCTCAATCGTGAAACTTACGACAGTGTGCTAGCGTATATTAATGTAAGGTTAATATCGCTGAGCACATATGCTAGACCACGATCTTCTTCTTCCTCGTCCTCTTACTTTTCTCTTCCTCCTCCTTTTCCTTCTCCTCCTCCTCCTCCTCCTGCTCCTCTTCCTCCTCCTTTTCTTCTTCCTCTTCGTCAAAATCTCTTCATCTTCCTCCTCCTTTTCCTGTTCCTATTCCTCTTCTTTCGCCATCCTCCTCCTCCTCCTATTTATCTTCCTCTACTCTCCCTTTTCCTCTTCATAATTACATTTCCACGTCAACGGACTCTGAAGCCATAGCCCGTCGTTAAAATCTTGGATTCTGATCCTATCTTTGTATTATATACGCAACCGTTGTAATGTTTATCATGTCTTGTCTTTCTTCCGATGCATCACTTCTGTTTCTCGTCTAAACCAATAACAGGTCTAATAATAATCCAGTTTTGACTTTATCTTATCCATTCACACTGGTTAAGAACGTAGTATATTTTGAATATATATGTCACCTATACATCAGCGTATATATACAGCAATTCATTATTCGAGACAAAATCACTTATTTCCTACCATCTATATATATCTAATTTCACCCATGTGTTTGCGGTTTGCGATTTATTTATTAT
>OY744610.1:63888797-63906297 GCA_963556255.1 Allolobophora icterica | reverse complement strand
AGTCTAGGAATATTACCATTTGACTCCGTTAATAAGCTGCAGATTTGTATATTTATGTTCGGAATTCAAAGGAAACTCTTACCTGCAAATTTTTATAGGTATTTTTTTTTATCTGAACCTGTAAGTCATGATCATTATGACCTTCCCTCTGTGCTAAGGGCCAAACTAATGACTGGCTTTTCCTCATCGGTGTCGCGTTCCCTAAAGGCATTTCTGTTTCCCCGAGGCTTCTGTGCTGAGTTATACACTGAGTTATACTCTGAATAGTTATTCTGCGAGAGGCGCATTATAAATTTCTAGATACAATACAATACAATTATACTAGATCGTGCAGTAAATATCACACATGTTCAGGTTGCAGAAATATAAGGCATTTTTCTGTTTTGGTTCGTGGACCTACTCTGTAGAACTCCTTGCCCATTTCTCTGACTGCTGTGCACCATTTTTAGAACACTATTAAAACGGTATTTGGTGAAATCATTGTGTGTATAACAAATGATATATGGTTGACTTTGTATAATTTATAAATCTGTATAGACGACTGCACACGAATCACCTGCGGCTGATCGGATACTATACAAAATGACTATGTTAGTGTGGAAAGCTGTGACTGGTGCTGTGCTGGAATACATAACTCAGTTGCGCCGTTTGGTTGGTACTCAGCCTGGGCGTCGAATGTTCAGATCAGCTTGAAGTAATTGTGCCGCGTTTCAAATCATCACGCATGCTCATCGGGGTTTTCAGCTGCAACACCGACGATCTGGAATGGCCTTTCACTCATGCAACCCTAATAACATTAGAGATTTTCCTGCATTTTCTAGACTACTAAAAACGCACTTGTTCAACTGCCTGTTAGCCTCGTGTTTAACGTTTCTGTGAGGTTCTGAAGAGGCGCTCTATAAATGCACTAGTACATTACATTGCATTACACCTTGCGCATTTCTGCACCTTGGCACATTTCTTTACTAGTTTCGATTCATGCTTTGGTCGTTAGTATTACCGTGTATGTCCGAGTAACTGCGACATGTGGATATGACGTTTATATAGCAGATATGATACCCGATTTTAAGGTGTCTAAACAGATCCTAAAGTAATCAGTTATAATTACTGTTGAAGGACATCTTGCAGTTGCTCTCGTTTGACCTTAACTTTTATTAATTAATTACATATTTTTAATGTTGTACCGATTACGCAGCAAGTCATAAGGTTTTCCGTCGGTCTGTATGACATCAAAAGCCGTTGACTACAATATTTCCTATTGAGTCTAACGACGCTGCCTTGCAACGAAGATTATCAGCGTTGCCTCCCTTCTTTATACTGGCTTTGGACTGGCCCTGCGTGGAACTGGGGCGCAGACGTGCAGTTTCATGGTCTGTACACGGGACACTAAATGGGGATGGCTCCCATTCAAACCGGCAGCAGTGGTAAAAAATCTAACCCGATTCATTCATGATTGCTATAGAAAACGTTTACATTTACATTTACTTTTAATTACTACAAATCTATATTAACACTGAAATCTAATGCAACGCATGCAGAAATGAACTTGTCAAGATAAATTAACACATTTGTTAGTGCAGTTGCAAAATATGTTAGGCTATGTCAAGACACCTTTAACTTAATTTGCATCATCTATTACTAACCCTATAAGAATACTACTCATTTCTGGTTGATTTATTCTGCGCATTCTTTGCATTTATAATCGACGCGAACTCTTCTGTCAACCACAAGATGTTGTTGAACACAAAATGAATTCTTGAAGAGGTCGGACTTATATATCTGGAGTGGAAGTCAAACGACGCAACATGCTAACTACAGCTCAGTTCCGTTGTACCCAAGGGTTCCGCGGTACCAAATGGTATCCTGCTCTAAGAGTGCCGCGGCTGAATAGCAAAATGGGTAAAATATTTGTGAAAAAAACTACTAACATGGGCCTGTAACTATTTTTTAACTGCGGTTGAATACAATGAATGCTTCTTGCCATTAAAATTAAGAACTAAATGGAAAAGAAAAAATTAATGAAATTAAAGACAAGTGTCGTTGGCTAAATGACTTTCGAAAAAAGGTTGGAAACTAATTGGAATTTTGTATTGCGGATTGCGTACTCCAAGCTTTTACGACCGTGACCTTGTGTTCCGATAACTTGATGGAAAGCGACGGCAAATCGTCAAATAATGGAAGATCAATGTCGCCTTATTTGCATTTAGCTTAAACGTGATCTACATGCAGCTTAACTGATTTTCTAACCCCATAAATGCATTTTGGTTCCATCGCTATGACCAATAACAGGCAGAGACTTGCTAGGAATGACGTCAACGTGGCTATATATAGAGTGCGGAAGTGCTCACTAGCTGTTGTTGCTGCATCACTATCAACATCCGGAAGATGAGTTGGCAAAGACATAGAAGCGGCCGATGATCGATAAGGATTTTGAAAAACAACAGGTAGGCCTATAAATCTTAAGTTGTGAACGAAAAGACATAATCTATACATATAGTTTCCTTACATGCAAATTTGTCTGTCGCAGGACGCTACGTCACAAACGGCTTCTGTTCTATTGTGAAGCCGTTTGTACTGCCGTCTTGACGACGGTCGTCTTGACGACGGCGATCAGAGCATTTTAACAAACGATACATATAGGCCTAGGCCTATAATGATACACTGTCGTCACGTCATAATTTATGACGGGTTAATACACTAGTTATATATAAGCGATCGAGCATGATGAGACGGTTACTGTGTAGTGACCTGGAGCAAGTCTTTCACTCACAATGCTCTGCGCCATCAAAGGTCGTGTGTGCACTTCTGAACTTTGGAAGGAGGGCAATATCAAATACAAGTATATTGTATTGCAGGGGCGTATATTCCCCAGATATCATTGGAGCAACTTCCCCTCTCCTCCCTCCTCTTCCCCTTCCCCTTCCCCCCGCAATTATGATGGCACATATACTGACAGTAGGTAAAAATACAGAGGATCAATCCGTAACAGTTACATTGTATTGTATTGAGTTTATCGGGTGAGATTCTGCACCATTGCTGCCCATAAATTGGTGCCACGCCTTTTAAGGTCCCTGTTTAAAGACTGTGATATTCAGAGATTCATTCATCATCAACACCTGTTCCTGATCCCAGCCATTTGGCGGCGATGGGTACGAATAAATGATCTCCATTGTCCACAGATATTTGTCAAATCCATTGCTTCCCTTAGTGTTAGTCCAAGTGATGTTTCAATTCTCTGCAATAAGCCACGATCGACATGCGAACCGACATCCTCACGCACATAAACGCATGGGACGTACGTTCTTACCAATGTAATGCAGTATATCAACTTACATAATAACCGTTGTACGTCTGTCTGTCTGTCTGTCTGTCTGTCTGTCTGTCCGTCCGTCCGTCCGTCTGTCTGTCTGTCTGTCTGTCTGTCTGTCTGTCCCGTAAACAAACACTATTGTGACGTCACTATGCTGCCGCCTTGGCGACGGTTGTCTTGACGGTTGTCTTGACGACGGCTATGGGCCTATAATATGACGTTATTGTTATCACTGCAATAATAATTGTTTTTTATATACCGTGATTTTTCACGGGTTAGGACAGCTAGTATAAACCATAAAAATGTATGTAATTAGTACTTACACGCTTCACAGTACTTCCCTGCTCCAGTGAATATACCGACTGAACAGAACGTACTTAAGTGGCGTCCTTGTAACAATCCAATGGTCGCTTGTTGGTGGCACATCGAAAGAGAGCTTGCTTCTACAGCAGAGCTTTGACTCTGTGTGAGTGTTCACACTCTCAATGGCGTATCCAGAACTGTGCAGAGGGGCGATTCTAGATGTGTGAGAGCGCAGACAATTACATACATGAGGTGAGTTTTATACTTAAATTTGTCGAGATACACGCCACTCCAGTGTGTTGAGCAGATCTATCCAGCTTTAATGGCGTTCGTATCGACTGGATAAACATTGTTTGGAAATTCATTGTTTATAGTGAATGGGACGATGAAAGCATCGATGTCTTATTCTAAAGGTCTGCTAACAGTGCTGCCATCTTTCGTTGTTCCTCGTCGTTTCCATGGATACATCGGGTACGGAGTGGCCAACTGGTAATGCATCGGTCTGTTACTTCTGCGTCTGGGTTCGAATCGTAATCTCGAGATTTACACAGCGCCCACAAAACCCAAGTCGCGGGAACCAGGTCATGCTCAGTCAAAATAAAATCAATAGACAGGTAAGGTGAAAATCGGTTCCAGTCAAGTACTATGCCAATTGGTGTGTTGGTTAGTTGATGTTGAACGATACTGTGTCATGACAAAGCTGATTATGCGGAGCGTACATTGCTGTAACGGAGTAAATGACTTATTTATAAAGCATTAATTGTTCTGTTTAAATGTGTCTAAGAGATCTTTAAATTTACACTGTTCAACGCCATCTATTGAGTAAACAGAATGCCAGCCCAACCACTGCTCAGGGTGAACTGGTTGTTTCTTTCACCTACACCTTAATAATGCAGTGTCGACCTTTTTCGGTGGTTGGGCCACTCAGCTGTAATGGTCTCCCTTTGGATCCACCTGTCATGGTCTCCCTTTGGATCCACCTGTCATGGTCTCCCTTTGGATCCACAGGAATGGCGTTCATTTTATCTGCGTCTTGTCTAAGCTGGGGATTCTCATTGGACTTTCTAGAAACATTTGAAAACTTTTTTCCGCCAGATTGGAGCGCCTATGATAAGTTATCCTTGGAGAGGCGCTATATAAATGTATAAATGCGCTGAATGCATGAATGAATAAATAAATGACTCCTGTCTACTGCTTTCTTTTCTACTCCTGCATCAATACATAATTTATCTTAATATAAGGTCCATGTCATCGTACTACCGTGGCAGCCAAAAGATGTCGTCCCTGAATAATAATACAATTGTACAGGTCTGCTTAGACACCTTTAAATCGTGTATTTCCTTTGCTATATATTCTACACTTTTCGTTCAGTCTCTAGATAGGAATATCCCCAGCTGTAAACTGGATTAACAAAAACAACTTCGGTGAAAATTGAAGTATAACTGAATATTATAATACATGGTCGATGTCTACGGCATTCACATTATGTCGTTAAACCGTGAATAATAGTACAGTTGTGAAGCTTTCAATATACACCTTTAAATCGTGGTTTTAAAATGCTCTATATTCTTCATTTTTCGAACAACCGCTATGCAGTACGTACAGATGTATTATGTCTCATTTATCATTAAGATGTATTACGCCATATGAACGGTGAGAACTGTTCAAAGTTATTTCTACCGACGTCAACGGCCATAGTTTTCATAAGGTGTCGCTAAACTCTGGATTCATCCAATCACTTGATAATAACATCCTTTGGTCATAGACTGGATTAACAAAAGAACTTCGGTGAAAATTGTACAGAAGTTTTTGCCTTTAGACGTCAACGGCCTCATTGACTGTCGCTAAAATCTTGAAATCAAATCCAATCTCTGGATGATATTCACCTTATAATTAAAGGCAGAAGAGCGGTTCTGTATTGAAAAGGGCTATCTTAAGTCAAATAAATTTCTGTCGTCGTCAAAGGCTTTTGTTGCCATAAGATGTCGTTAAACTCTCGATTCATCCACCAAGTGCTACGCATAGAAAATAATATGCTTGTTACCGAAAGTTAAAACTTTCCGCTCTTCTCTTTCTCTACAAGTGTTCGTGACACGGGTGTCATTATTGACAGTACTCTTTCGTTTGCTGTTAAACTCTTATGTCAAACTTTCAATCGTATAGTAATGTAAGGTTAATATCGTTGAACACTAATGCAAGGCACACGATCTAATTCTTCCTCTTTCTTCCCTATTCCGCCTCTTCCGCCTCCTCCTCCTCCGCCTCCTCCTCCTCCTCCTGCTCCTGCTCCTGCTCCTGCTCCTCCTCCTCCTCCTTCTATTCCTCTTCCTATACCTTTTCCTCTTCCTCTTCCACTTCCTCATACTCTTCAACATCAACTTCCTGCTTCTCATGTTCCTCTTCATTTTCCCATCCTCTTTCTCCTATTTCCGAACATAGGCGCATGGGACGTGCGTTCTTATCAATGCAGCTAAGTATATGAACCATATAAATGTACATACTTAGTACTTACACAGTACTTTCCCTGCTCCTGTGAATATGACGGCTGATCAAAACGTACTTAAGTGGTGCTCTTGTAACAATCCAATTCTCTCTTGTTGGTGCCACATCGAAGGAGAGATTGCTTCTACAGCAGAGTTCAACAGACTCACTTTGACTCTGTGTGAGTGTTCATAGTCTCAGTGGCGTATCCAGAACTGTGCAGAGGGGCGATTCCAGATGTTTAAGAACGCAGGCAATTACATACATTACATGCACAAGGCATACGCCACTCCAATGAGTTGAGCAGATCGATCCAGCTTTAATGGCGTTCGTATCGACTGGATAAACATTGTTTGGAAATTCATTGTTTATAGTGAATGTGACGATGAAAGCATCGATGTCTTATTCTAAAGGTCTGCTAACAGTGCTGCCATCTTTCTCTGTTCCTCGTCGTTTCCATGGATACATCGGGTACGGAGTGGCCAACTGGTAATGCATCGGTTTGTTACTTCTGCGTCTGGGTTCGAATCGTAACCTCGAGATTTATACAGCGCCAAAAAAAGCCAAGTGGCGGGAACCAGCTCATTCACATGTGCTCAGTCAAAATAAAATCAATAGACAGGTAAGGTGAAAATTGGTTCCAGTCAAGTACTATGTTGGTTAGTTGCTGTTTAACGATACTGTGTCATGACTAGGATGATTACGAGGAAACAACTGCAGTGACTGAGCAAATGATGTATTTATAAAGCACTAATTATTCTGTTTAAAGGTGTCTAAGAGATCTTTAAATTTACACTGTTCAGCGCCATCTATTGAGTAAACAGAATGCCAGCCCAACCACTGCTCAGGGTGAACTGGTTGTTTCTTTGACCTACACCTTAATAATGCAGTGTCGACCTTTTTCGGTGGTTGGGCCACTCAGCTGTAATGGTCTCCCTTTGGATCCACCTGTAATGGTTTCCCTTTGGATCCACCTGTTATGGTCTCCCTTTGGATGCAAAGGAATGGCGTTCATTTTTATCTGCGTCTTGTCTTAGCTGGGAATTCTCCATGCACTTTCTAAAAACATTTGAAAACTGTTTTTTCCCGCCGGATTGGAGCGCCTATGAGAAATTATTCTTGGAGAGGCCCTACATAAATGTATAAATGCGCTGAATGCATGAATGAATGAATGACTCCTGTCTACTACTTTCTTTTCTACTCCTGCATCAATACATAATTTATCTTAATGTAAGGTCCATGTCATCGTACCTCCGTGGCAGCCAAAAGATGTCGTTCAACCGTGAATACTAATACAATTGTGCAGGTGTGCTTAGACACCTTTAAATCGTGTATTTCCTTTGCTATGTATTCTACACTTTTCGGTCAACCGCTGGATAAGTTACACCTAGCTCTAGACTGCATTAACAAAAACAACTTAAGTGAAAATTGTAGTATGATTGAATATCAACTTACATAATAACCGTTGTACGTCTGTCTGTCTGTCTGTCCCGTAAACAAACACTATTGTGACGTCACTATACTGCCGCCTTGGCGACGGTTGTCTTGACGGTTGTCTTGACGACGGCTATAGGCCTATAATATGACGTTATTGTTATCACTGCAATAATAATTGTTTTTTATAGGCTAAACCGTGATTTTTCACGGGTTTACAGCTAGTCATAATACAACGTCGATGTCAATGGCATTCACATTATGTCGTTTAACCGTGAATAGTAGTACAATTGTGAAGCT
This sequence comes from Allolobophora icterica, assembly GCA_963556255.1. NCBI lineage: Eukaryota > Metazoa > Annelida > Clitellata > Crassiclitellata > Lumbricidae > Allolobophora > Allolobophora icterica. The sequence goes on along the minus strand of OY744610.1, from coordinate 63,898,469 downwards.
TTTCTTATACACCTTTAAATCGTGGCTTTAAAATGCTCCATTTTCTTCATTTTTCGAACAACCGCTATGCAGTACGTACAGATGTATTATGTCTCATTGATCATTAAGATGTATTACGCCATATGAACCGGATGATATTCACCTAATAATTAAAAGCAGAAGAGCGGTTGTGTATTAAAAAGGGCCATCTCTAAGTCAAAATAATTTCTGTCGTCGTCAACGGCTTTTGTTGCCATAAGATGTCGTTAAACTCTCGATTCATCGACCAATAGTAAATAATATTCTTGTTACCGAAATTTAAAACTTTCCGCTTTTCTCTACTTGATCAATCCATGAAGACATACTTCCAGTCGAATACAGTACTAGTTCCCAGAGTTTAACGACATCTTATGACTGCATGATATTGGCCTAAACGAGCGAACGAATATAAATTTATCGGGTTAGAAAGACCCATTTAAAGGTGTCTAATCCAACGAGCGGTTTATAATTTGAAGTCATTATTATTATTATTTGTATTTTAAGTCATAAGCGATATCTTGCCTATGCCGTTAGCATGTGCTGATTTGAAGCACAGATTTATCAAAAATGAGTTATTTATAGCGTAGTGAAGAAAAGCCTAAGAGGTGTCTAAAATAGAAGCGCATTTTTATTAGATTTCTAGTTTTTAAACGACATCTCGTGGCCGAATTTGCCGCTTTTAAGAAATGCCAGTAAATAGTCAAATTTTTAGTTTTAAGTTTAAGAACATCTGACGGCAACATTGCCGTTGACGTCATATCGTTCATCGTACATTACAATTGCTGAACAAACAGCACGCAAAATTAAATAATACAGGTATCCAACATAGCTGCTCTTTTAACTGTTCCTGTGGTTAACGTAATTTTTAATATCCGTTTTATTTACTAGCAAAGAATATATGATATTCTGCAAAACGAAAACACATTCAACTGAATTTTAAATTCAAATGATGTAGTAGTAGTAGTAGTAGTAGTAGTAGTAGTAGTAGTAGTAGTAGTAGTAGTAGTAGTAGTAGTAGTAGTAGTAGTAGTAGTAGTAGTAGTAGTAGTAGTAGTAGTAGTAGTAGTAGTAGTAGTAGTAGTAGTAGTAGTAGTAGTAGTAGTAGTAGTAGTAGTAGTAGTATATATCATGTTTATTCACAAGCTTAATGAGAAACAGCAGTAAGTTACATGGTAACAAGACGGCACAATTATCAACGTCTTGGCATTTCTACTTTTTGGCTCATTTTACTGCTGCTCCCTAGGGAGTGGAAGGCTGAGTCGACCTAGATGGGGCTTGCGGGTATCGAATCGCGTCTTTCAAGTAGGAGTATTACTATTCACCTATACGCTCCACACATATGAACAAAATCCAGTATACAAACAACATTAACAAGAATCGTAATATGAAATACATACATCCAATAAACCCGTGTAAAGTAACAGCGGAATATAAACAGAACATGGAATATTTGTGAATATTATTTGACCACATATCAGCGTATAATTTCAGAAATTCAGTATTATTCGAGACAGGATCACGTTCCTATTTGCTACCATCTATCTACATAATTTCATCCAAGTGTTTGCGGTTAGCGACTTATTTATAACAAAGACCATTAGCGTCGTCCTCCTGTTTTCTCCGGGCTTCGGACTGGCGCTACCACTGGTATGTACATGTAAGCGATGAAGCTGGGTTTTTAAATATCACTACTTGAAGAAAATTACGGCCTTTAACGAATCAGTATGCCTAACCCGACGAAGTGTTTCATTGAAGGAAAGTAAGTTATTTATATTATTGTGGTGAAACGATTTAAAGGTGTCTAAGAGAGCAACGCACTGGAAATTACTGTCCAGTCTTTAACGACATCTGGCGTATGTTGTCGATGCGACAGCGGATGCTACGAAGAACGTCGAGAGGTTACCCAGTGAGACACGACCTGTCGGCTATCGGGTACTCTTCAAGTACGTCAGCACGGCCAACGTAAGGGAACAAAAGAAGCTTTGTCTGCACGCTAGAAGCTAAGAAATAGGACAACGTGTTCCCGAGTAAAGTAGTTTTGCCAATCCAATCGAACCTAATCCAATTAATTTAATCTAATTAATTTAATCTAACTAATCTAATCTAAGCTTACGAATGCTCCTCCTTCATTCTTTTTCTTTCCTTCCTTCCTTCCTTCCTTCCTTCCTTCCTTCCTTCATTCCTTCCTTCCTTCCTTCCTTTCTTCCTTTCTTCCTTCCTTCCTTCCTTCCTTCCTTCCTTCCTTCCTTCCTTTCTTCGCTTCTTTCCATCATCCTTTTCTTTCTTACCTTCGTTCTTTTCTTTCTTTCTCTTCTTACGGGTTACTTCCTTCCTTCTTCCTTCACTGCTGGTCCTTCCCTCCTTCATTCCTCTAGTTATTTCTTCCTTCAATTCTTCCTTTTTTCGTCAGCGTGCATAAGGAATAAACAGCTAATCTCTCATTATTATCATTACGCATTTATTAAACGCCGATACCCAATGACTAAGTATCAGTCGATGGCGCTGAGTAATTGCGAGTGAAGGACTTATTCAAGGTCCCTACACTGTAACCGTCTCGGGAAGTAGGATCGAACCCGTAATGTCCGCGTTACAAGGCGAGCGTTCTAGCCAATCGGTTACCGTTTCCCACAATTGGATACCGTGTAGCCACAGTTTGTATAGACGCCCATTCAAAGCCTTCTGGAATATAGGTCAACATCTATTAAATATCTGTCGTGTCCTAATTTTATATAGCACTGGTTAACAATGTTTTAAAGGTGTCTAAAGCGAGCGTTTTAATCAAATTTCCCACTGTGTTGTCCCACTAGACTTCGGTTTTCTTTCCACTGCTTACCTAACCTTTCATCTTTTTATCGAAACACACCACAACTCATAGAACACTTGTCGGCTCAGGTGTCTGGGGCAGGGAGGATAGACGCCCCTGAGAGAACGGCGTGACATCGTAGGTCTTTTACACGAAGGCCTCTCGTTAAGTAAACTACGAAATTAAACCATTGATGTGCACGGAGCAGAGGAATTCGCCATTAACTCGGTCGATTGCTTCAATTTGTTCCGCTAGACTCTACAAACGAATGGCTCTCTCTCTCTAGAAGCGCTTTATAAATGCCCGAATACAATACAATACAATACAATACAGTGGATGATGTTGTGAATGACAACATTACCGACGAAATGATCTTTTGATTTACCGACGAAATGATCTTTTGATTGACTGATTGAAAAATTGAAAAAAATGGAACGACTGACTGCCCGCTTCACTCGTCCATTCGTTCATTCATTTGCTCGTTCGTTCCTTTCCTTCAACAATGTACGGTGGTTGTCCCCATTATATACTTGATTTTGCTAGAGGGCGCGACTGGAACTTAAGACTGGGATTTCTGCGTGTAGAGCAAGAGGTAGCGGGATCGCTTCCCGCAACCTTCCCAAAGGTCCACTCAGCCTTTCATTCGCGAGATGGCGCGTTATTAAAATGAGATGTAGGACGTGATGGGCGCCTTGCATGGCTGCCGTATAGAGTTAAATTCGACACCCGTAATAACTTGTGATCATCCGTTCATACTGATTTGTAATCATATTGCGTAATTGTCAGTTTGAAGATATTAAACGAAGATTATTATTTTTATTATTATTATTATTATATATGCTCTAAATGCATGAATGGATGGATGCATAGATGGGTGGATGGATGGATGGATGGATGGATGGATGGATGGATGGATGGATGGATGGATGGATGGATGGATGGATGGATGGATGGATGGATGGATGGATGGATGGATGGATGGATGGATGGATGGATGGATGGATGATGGATGGATGGATGGATGGATGGATGGATGGATGGATGGATGGATGGATGGATGGATGGATGGATGGATGATTAAGTCATGATTGTCATAGAGAAACGTTTACATTTACACTTACCTTTAACATCAGAAATCAAACCACTGTACGTTTACACTAAAATCTTAAGCAAAGCAGGCAGAAATGAACTTGGCTACGATTAATTAACACGTGTATATACAGGGTGGGCCAGTAGGAATGCACCAACTTTGGATGGATATAACTTGAACAACTGTTATCCGAACATCGTGCACAATATACTAAATTGAAAGTAATCATCCACTCTCCTACTGTGTCAAATCTTGCACTGATATACGGTACCGTTGTTATAAAATTTCGGTGCGGCGCACACCTCTCAATTTTGAATGTAAATATTGAACATCATGGCGCCGCTCACGGAAGAGGATAGAATTTTAATCCGAATTTTACGAGCAGAAAAAGGATACAATACACATCAGATGATGATAGAATTCCCTTCTAGAAAATGGAATAAATATGCTCTAAATCGATTGATTAAACAAATTGATGCTACGGGAACGTCTAACAGCCGCAACTGTGGTCGCAAACGTTCTGCGCGCACAGCGTCGAACATTGCACAAGTCCATGAGTTAATTTGCAGCCAAGACAACAATCCAGGGACGAGTAAGAGTCCGAGAGAAATTGAGCGTGCGACCGGAATTTCACGCAGTACTGTTAGGCGCATTGCTAAACATGACCTCAACCTCAAAGTCTATCGTCGACGTGAAGTTCAGAAATTGTCTGATGCCGATTCGATGAAACGTCTAGCCGCCTGCAAACGAAGCGAATGACAGATGAAAAGATCAATGTTCTAATTGATATTCATGATTAAAAACTCAGTGCGAAACTAAAATCTAACATTCCGTATAAGTTACCTCAATTCCAGCCCAGTAGCTAAATGCGCTGAAAGATGCATCCTATGTAGAGAGATAATATATTATTCAATTCAATTCAATTCAATTTTTATAAGGTAACCACATTTTCTAGAAACCAATTTACATTAAACACAGGAAAAATGCATTATACCGGGTTACTTGGGGAACCTACAGGGGTTAAAAACCCTGCTTTCTAGGATCCCGCCCCATGTGAAATGTGAATCATGCAGACGGCCTTAAAGCACGAATTCCAAATAACAGTATTAGGAGGTAACAGTCATTGGCATATTTGAGGATACGGTTGAGAGGATTGGCAGTGCCTAGGCGGAAGCTAAAACTTTAGCCTATAACTAGCACTTCAATATAATTGGGACTACATATACACGGAAGCTAAAACTTTAGCCTATAACTAACCATGCTTCAACACATCGTAATCGTAATCGTATCGTAATCGTAATCTCCAAACTTCTAAAGCGCCACTCGAAGGCCAAGCGCAGGGCACCAGCCTATTCACGAGCGCTACGTCAGATCAGAGGAGGTTTCCAGAGAGTAGTCCAAAAGAGGTCCCAAAGTTATTTTAACTTTAAGCATCATGTTATTATAATGTAACCTTAACCCATTTGGATGATAGATATTTTTAACCCGTTCTTGGCCCCAGCCAGATATTTTTTTTGTATTTTGGTCTATTTCACTCCTTAAGGGTAAAAATATTATATATGATAAAAAACTGAAGATGCAGTGAAAGTTTAAACATAAAACTTATTTCGAAATGAATTTCAAACAAACCTATGTCATTAATTGTTTTGCATTGCTAAACATGACCTCAACCTCAAAGTCTATCGTCGACGTGAAGTTCAGAAATTGTCTGATGCCGATTCGATGAAACGTCTAGCCGCCTGCAAACGACTCAAGAAGCGAATGACAGATGAAAAGATCAACAGAACATGGTTCACAGACGAGAAGATCTTCACGGTTCAGACGCCAACAAACACTCAGAACGACCGTGTGTATGCAAACGTTAGCCTTAAGCGTGAGGTTGCGCCTGCTCGGCTTCTGAAGGGCAGGAAGCACTTCTCGCAAAGTGTGATGGTGTTAAAGCCTAATCAAGTTATCGACTCTATTCCTTCGTAATCAACAAGTTACTCTCATATTCGTGTTGGTTACATACTCGAGGATATTCCAGAAGTTTTCTCATAACATCACTGGGACTAAAACTGAGGAGCATTGGACATAACAAATGACCCAGGACAATGGAGATATTTTATTCGTACCCATCTCCAGCAAATGGAACTGATGACGACGACGCTGCTGCTGCTGCTGATGATGATGATGACTAAAGTCTATCGTCGACGTGAAGTTCAGAAATTGTCTGATGCCGATTCGATGAAACGTCTAGCCGCCTGCAAACGACTCAAGAAGCGAATGACAGATGAAAAGATCAACAGAACATGGTTCACAGACGAGAAGATCTTCACGGTTCAGACGCCAACAAACACTCAGAACGACCGTGTGTATGCAAACGTTAGCCTTAAGCGTGAGGTTGCGCCTGCTCGGCTTCTGAAGGGCAGGAAGCACTTCTCGCAAAGTGTGATGGTGTCGTTGGCTGTTTCAAAGCTTGGAAAGACGGCGCCATTCTTTGTTACTCCAAAGGCTAAGGTGAACAGTGTTTATTACTGCGATGAAGTACTCGCAAGAGGACTGCTACGTGATATTCGCCAACTGTCTGGAGTTGATGGGTACATCTTTCAGCAAGATGGAGCGCCGGCGCATCGTTCACGTCATACGGTTGCCTATCTGAACGCTAACGTGCCAGAGTTAATTGAACCGGAGAACTGGCCACCGAACAGTCCGGATTTAAACCCGGTTGACTATTCGATCTGGGGTTGTCTTCAGCAACTGGTCTATCGTGAACCGATACGTGACGTTGAACACTTGAAAGACGTGATTCTTTGCTGCTGGGCTGAGATAACCCAAGCACTGGTGGACTCAGCCATCGATCAGTGGTCGTCTCGTGTTGATGCAGTCATTAAAGCACGTGGTGGACATATTGAGTATCTGTTTGACTGATGATAAATTCACTCAAGATATTAATTGTTAGTACTAAGTGATTGTTTAGAATTGACATCTTCAGTTTCAGACTTTTGTTTTTTCTTGCAGTTTTATGGCTGCAAAATGGCACATCGAATATTAATATGATTAGCTCAAAACGTCGTAATAGTATCTCGTAGATATTTGGCAGAATGATAAAATGGATAATTATCTTCAATTTGATATATTGGACAAGACGCTCACATAAAAATTATTCAAGTTATAAGGCGTCAAAGTTGGTGCATTCCTACTGGCCCACCCTGTATAATTGCACAATATTTTTATGCTCAGTGTAGACACCTTTAAATCGGTTAGTTCACACACTATATCATTGACATTTTCGTCAAGCGTATGGAGTCCTAAGAAAACCCTGATTCTATGGTCGATGTCAACGGGCCTTGGCAGCCACAAAATTGTCGTTAAGCACCAACGCTACGAATTATTATTAAGCTCAGCTAAGACAACTTTAATTCGGTAAATTATTTTGACTCTATTGACCTACTTCTCACTTCATTGTTCATTATTATAAATACAGGGCAGACAAAAATGGAGTTATGTTTTGGAGTTAGGCAAGAAGAATGAATGGTATTGGTTTTTGCTGTATTCTATTTTTCCCACGCTTATTATTAGGATCATGATCATGACGATCGAACTTGATCCTACATGGGAGATGAAACATATATAAAAAGCTGATTATAAACGGACTAAAGGTGTCAAAAGAGAACATTATTTCTCGTCGTTCTATTTTGTGTTTAACGACACCTTGTGGTTTAGAGACCGAACATAATATCCACAAAGTCCACAATATTTGAGTTACAGTCCTAACATCAATGAGTCTGAATGTAGGACATTTGAAGCCACTTTTAAGAATATAATCGTATTTTAGCCATCACAGGCTCACCAAAATAACGTCAGTAGCCTCTAGCTTTACCTACGCCAATAAATCGTCGTGTGGTAAAAGTTACCATCTATAACGTTTTATAGCGCATTTATCTCCTTTTAAGTTTCGGTCCAGAGCTTGAGTACAATTTATTCGATCGCTCAAATAACTTTAATTGAACTGTAGTAAACCTAGCGCTAAATTAGCGATACGTTAAACACTGAATACAGCTGACATTATTGAGCACTTTTTAGACACCTTTAAACCAATTCTCAATTTTAATATATATTTCCTTATGCCAGCGCCTACCGATAATTTTTACTGTAAATTTAGTTTTTAAGAAAAATTTATATCTTACCAGATCATTGGCCATCGAAGCGTATGCTACTATCGAGGTTTTTCATAACGCCCTTCAAAGGAGGCAGCAAGATCAAAAGGACCAATCACCACCCGGTGAACTTTGACCTTATATCCCAAAGTCAAATAATTCTTGCAGAGTGTTATAATAATATTTATAGTAGTAGTAATAGTTGTAGTAGTAGTAGTAGTAGTGGTAATAGTGGGGTGATGTGCATAACTGTAAATTACTACCATGTACTCTGACGTTTGTGACACCTTTAAAACAGATTCATCCACTGCTATATAAATTTCAATTACCAATGGGCACACAATCCGCACTCTGACAGAGCCAGTGCAAAGTCTTGGATATAGCACGAGGGCGACGCTAATCATCTATGTCATGACGCAGCGTCGTTAAAAATAAACATAACAAACCATGAACCAAACCAACCTGGTTTGGTTCATGTTGCAATAAGCGGACGAATATAATGCATCTAAAATTATTTAGAAGAAGTTAAACAATTATTTAAAAATTTCTGTTAAAGTTTATCCAACGGCATTTGATGCTACAAGGGGTTGTTATACTGTTTGAATCCATCAAATAAGATGCGTTTAACTATAGGCCACTAAGTCTTGGTTTCTCTTCAACGGTCATATTTTTTTCTCTGCTAGATTAATTAAAGTATTCTTCTGCTTTCCGTTCCAATTCTGCATGAATGCATTTGTTAATATGAGATCGTTCTCAGCTTATATTCCCGGCAGCCGCAAGATGTCGTTAAACACTGAGTTCTAGTACAATTGCAGAGCTGTGTTTAAACACCTTTATATCGTGTCTCTTAGATGCTATATAGACTTCATTTCGTACAATCGCTAAATCATTATCGATCGTGCTCTAAGATGAGGTAACAAAACAATTTATGTGAAATTTGTACAGAGGTTCATTCTAATACGTCAACGGCCTTTTAGTCTCATTAACTGTCGTTAAAATCTTGGATTCAAATCCAATCTCTGGATGATATTTGCCTCATAAGTAAATGCAGAAGAACGGTCGTGTATTAAAATTGGCTATATTAAGTCAAAATAATTTCTGTCGCACATAACGGCTTTTGCGTCAACGGCTTTTGTTCCCGTAAGGTGTCATTGAACTCTTGATTCATCCATCAAGTGTTGTACATAGTAAATATTGTTCTTGTAACCGAAGTTGCTGTTAAACTTTTATGTTAAACTCTCAATCGTGAAACTTACGACAGTGTGCTAGCGTATATTAATGTAAGGTTAATATCGCTGAGCACATATGCTAGACCACGATCTTCTTCTTCCTCGTCCTCTTACTTTTCTCTTCCTCCTCCTTTTCCTTCTCCTCCTCCTCCTCCTCCTGCTCCTCTTCCTCCTCCTTTTCTTCTTCCTCTTCGTCAAAATCTCTTCATCTTCCTCCTCCTTTTCCTGTTCCTATTCCTCTTCTTTCGCCATCCTCCTCCTCCTCCTATTTATCTTCCTCTACTCTCCCTTTTCCTCTTCATAATTACATTTCCACGTCAACGGACTCTGAAGCCATAGCCCGTCGTTAAAATCTTGGATTCTGATCCTATCTTTGTATTATATACGCAACCG
>OY744610.1:63868797-63883797 GCA_963556255.1 Allolobophora icterica | reverse complement strand
ATCAATGTCGCCTTATTTGCATTTAGCTTAAACGTGATCTACATGCAGCTTAACTGATTTTCTAACCCCATAAATGCATTTTGGTTCCATCGCTATGACCAATAACAGGCAGAGACTTGCTAGGAATGACGTCAACGTGGCTATATATAGAGTGCGGAAGTGCTCACTAGCTGTTGTTGCTGCATCACTATCAACATCCGGAAGATGAGTTGGCAAAGACATAGAAGCGGCCGATGATCGATAAGGATTTTGAAAAACAACAGGTAGGCCTATAAATCTTAAGTTGTGAACGAAAAGACATAATCTATACATATAGTTTCCTTACATGCAAATTTGTCTGTCGCAGGACGCTACGTCACAAACGGCTTCTGTTCTATTGTGAAGCCGTTTGTACTGCCGTCTTGACGACGGTCGTCTTGACGACGGCGATCAGAGCATTTTAACAAACGATACATATAGGCCTAGGCCTATAATGATACACTGTCGTCACGTCATAATTTATGACGGGTTAATACACTAGTTATATATAAGCGATCGAGCATGATGAGACGGTTACTGTGTAGTGACCTGGAGCAAGTCTTTCACTCACAATGCTCTGCGCCATCAAAGGTCGTGTGTGCACTTCTGAACTTTGGAAGGAGGGCAATATCAAATACAAGTATATTGTATTGCAGGGGCGTATATTCCCCAGATATCATTGGAGCAACTTCCCCTCTCCTCCCTCCTCTTCCCCTTCCCCTTCCCCCCGCAATTATGATGGCACATATACTGACAGTAGGTAAAAATACAGAGGATCAATCCGTAACAGTTACATTGTATTGTATTGAGTTTATCGGGTGAGATTCTGCACCATTGCTGCCCATAAATTGGTGCCACGCCTTTTAAGGTCCCTGTTTAAAGACTGTGATATTCAGAGATTCATTCATCATCAACACCTGTTCCTGATCCCAGCCATTTGGCGGCGATGGGTACGAATAAATGATCTCCATTGTCCACAGATATTTGTCAAATCCATTGCTTCCCTTAGTGTTAGTCCAAGTGATGTTTCAATTCTCTGCAATAAGCCACGATCGACATGCGAACCGACATCCTCACGCACATAAACGCATGGGACGTACGTTCTTACCAATGTAATGCAGTATATCAACTTACATAATAACCGTTGTACGTCTGTCTGTCTGTCTGTCTGTCTGTCTGTCTGTCCGTCCGTCCGTCCGTCTGTCTGTCTGTCTGTCTGTCTGTCTGTCTGTCCCGTAAACAAACACTATTGTGACGTCACTATGCTGCCGCCTTGGCGACGGTTGTCTTGACGGTTGTCTTGACGACGGCTATGGGCCTATAATATGACGTTATTGTTATCACTGCAATAATAATTGTTTTTTATATACCGTGATTTTTCACGGGTTAGGACAGCTAGTATAAACCATAAAAATGTATGTAATTAGTACTTACACGCTTCACAGTACTTCCCTGCTCCAGTGAATATACCGACTGAACAGAACGTACTTAAGTGGCGTCCTTGTAACAATCCAATGGTCGCTTGTTGGTGGCACATCGAAAGAGAGCTTGCTTCTACAGCAGAGCTTTGACTCTGTGTGAGTGTTCACACTCTCAATGGCGTATCCAGAACTGTGCAGAGGGGCGATTCTAGATGTGTGAGAGCGCAGACAATTACATACATGAGGTGAGTTTTATACTTAAATTTGTCGAGATACACGCCACTCCAGTGTGTTGAGCAGATCTATCCAGCTTTAATGGCGTTCGTATCGACTGGATAAACATTGTTTGGAAATTCATTGTTTATAGTGAATGGGACGATGAAAGCATCGATGTCTTATTCTAAAGGTCTGCTAACAGTGCTGCCATCTTTCGTTGTTCCTCGTCGTTTCCATGGATACATCGGGTACGGAGTGGCCAACTGGTAATGCATCGGTCTGTTACTTCTGCGTCTGGGTTCGAATCGTAATCTCGAGATTTACACAGCGCCCACAAAACCCAAGTCGCGGGAACCAGGTCATGCTCAGTCAAAATAAAATCAATAGACAGGTAAGGTGAAAATCGGTTCCAGTCAAGTACTATGCCAATTGGTGTGTTGGTTAGTTGATGTTGAACGATACTGTGTCATGACAAAGCTGATTATGCGGAGCGTACATTGCTGTAACGGAGTAAATGACTTATTTATAAAGCATTAATTGTTCTGTTTAAATGTGTCTAAGAGATCTTTAAATTTACACTGTTCAACGCCATCTATTGAGTAAACAGAATGCCAGCCCAACCACTGCTCAGGGTGAACTGGTTGTTTCTTTCACCTACACCTTAATAATGCAGTGTCGACCTTTTTCGGTGGTTGGGCCACTCAGCTGTAATGGTCTCCCTTTGGATCCACCTGTCATGGTCTCCCTTTGGATCCACCTGTCATGGTCTCCCTTTGGATCCACAGGAATGGCGTTCATTTTATCTGCGTCTTGTCTAAGCTGGGGATTCTCATTGGACTTTCTAGAAACATTTGAAAACTTTTTTCCGCCAGATTGGAGCGCCTATGATAAGTTATCCTTGGAGAGGCGCTATATAAATGTATAAATGCGCTGAATGCATGAATGAATAAATAAATGACTCCTGTCTACTGCTTTCTTTTCTACTCCTGCATCAATACATAATTTATCTTAATATAAGGTCCATGTCATCGTACTACCGTGGCAGCCAAAAGATGTCGTCCCTGAATAATAATACAATTGTACAGGTCTGCTTAGACACCTTTAAATCGTGTATTTCCTTTGCTATATATTCTACACTTTTCGTTCAGTCTCTAGATAGGAATATCCCCAGCTGTAAACTGGATTAACAAAAACAACTTCGGTGAAAATTGAAGTATAACTGAATATTATAATACATGGTCGATGTCTACGGCATTCACATTATGTCGTTAAACCGTGAATAATAGTACAGTTGTGAAGCTTTCAATATACACCTTTAAATCGTGGTTTTAAAATGCTCTATATTCTTCATTTTTCGAACAACCGCTATGCAGTACGTACAGATGTATTATGTCTCATTTATCATTAAGATGTATTACGCCATATGAACGGTGAGAACTGTTCAAAGTTATTTCTACCGACGTCAACGGCCATAGTTTTCATAAGGTGTCGCTAAACTCTGGATTCATCCAATCACTTGATAATAACATCCTTTGGTCATAGACTGGATTAACAAAAGAACTTCGGTGAAAATTGTACAGAAGTTTTTGCCTTTAGACGTCAACGGCCTCATTGACTGTCGCTAAAATCTTGAAATCAAATCCAATCTCTGGATGATATTCACCTTATAATTAAAGGCAGAAGAGCGGTTCTGTATTGAAAAGGGCTATCTTAAGTCAAATAAATTTCTGTCGTCGTCAAAGGCTTTTGTTGCCATAAGATGTCGTTAAACTCTCGATTCATCCACCAAGTGCTACGCATAGAAAATAATATGCTTGTTACCGAAAGTTAAAACTTTCCGCTCTTCTCTTTCTCTACAAGTGTTCGTGACACGGGTGTCATTATTGACAGTACTCTTTCGTTTGCTGTTAAACTCTTATGTCAAACTTTCAATCGTATAGTAATGTAAGGTTAATATCGTTGAACACTAATGCAAGGCACACGATCTAATTCTTCCTCTTTCTTCCCTATTCCGCCTCTTCCGCCTCCTCCTCCTCCGCCTCCTCCTCCTCCTCCTGCTCCTGCTCCTGCTCCTGCTCCTCCTCCTCCTCCTTCTATTCCTCTTCCTATACCTTTTCCTCTTCCTCTTCCACTTCCTCATACTCTTCAACATCAACTTCCTGCTTCTCATGTTCCTCTTCATTTTCCCATCCTCTTTCTCCTATTTCCGAACATAGGCGCATGGGACGTGCGTTCTTATCAATGCAGCTAAGTATATGAACCATATAAATGTACATACTTAGTACTTACACAGTACTTTCCCTGCTCCTGTGAATATGACGGCTGATCAAAACGTACTTAAGTGGTGCTCTTGTAACAATCCAATTCTCTCTTGTTGGTGCCACATCGAAGGAGAGATTGCTTCTACAGCAGAGTTCAACAGACTCACTTTGACTCTGTGTGAGTGTTCATAGTCTCAGTGGCGTATCCAGAACTGTGCAGAGGGGCGATTCCAGATGTTTAAGAACGCAGGCAATTACATACATTACATGCACAAGGCATACGCCACTCCAATGAGTTGAGCAGATCGATCCAGCTTTAATGGCGTTCGTATCGACTGGATAAACATTGTTTGGAAATTCATTGTTTATAGTGAATGTGACGATGAAAGCATCGATGTCTTATTCTAAAGGTCTGCTAACAGTGCTGCCATCTTTCTCTGTTCCTCGTCGTTTCCATGGATACATCGGGTACGGAGTGGCCAACTGGTAATGCATCGGTTTGTTACTTCTGCGTCTGGGTTCGAATCGTAACCTCGAGATTTATACAGCGCCAAAAAAAGCCAAGTGGCGGGAACCAGCTCATTCACATGTGCTCAGTCAAAATAAAATCAATAGACAGGTAAGGTGAAAATTGGTTCCAGTCAAGTACTATGTTGGTTAGTTGCTGTTTAACGATACTGTGTCATGACTAGGATGATTACGAGGAAACAACTGCAGTGACTGAGCAAATGATGTATTTATAAAGCACTAATTATTCTGTTTAAAGGTGTCTAAGAGATCTTTAAATTTACACTGTTCAGCGCCATCTATTGAGTAAACAGAATGCCAGCCCAACCACTGCTCAGGGTGAACTGGTTGTTTCTTTGACCTACACCTTAATAATGCAGTGTCGACCTTTTTCGGTGGTTGGGCCACTCAGCTGTAATGGTCTCCCTTTGGATCCACCTGTAATGGTTTCCCTTTGGATCCACCTGTTATGGTCTCCCTTTGGATGCAAAGGAATGGCGTTCATTTTTATCTGCGTCTTGTCTTAGCTGGGAATTCTCCATGCACTTTCTAAAAACATTTGAAAACTGTTTTTTCCCGCCGGATTGGAGCGCCTATGAGAAATTATTCTTGGAGAGGCCCTACATAAATGTATAAATGCGCTGAATGCATGAATGAATGAATGACTCCTGTCTACTACTTTCTTTTCTACTCCTGCATCAATACATAATTTATCTTAATGTAAGGTCCATGTCATCGTACCTCCGTGGCAGCCAAAAGATGTCGTTCAACCGTGAATACTAATACAATTGTGCAGGTGTGCTTAGACACCTTTAAATCGTGTATTTCCTTTGCTATGTATTCTACACTTTTCGGTCAACCGCTGGATAAGTTACACCTAGCTCTAGACTGCATTAACAAAAACAACTTAAGTGAAAATTGTAGTATGATTGAATATCAACTTACATAATAACCGTTGTACGTCTGTCTGTCTGTCTGTCCCGTAAACAAACACTATTGTGACGTCACTATACTGCCGCCTTGGCGACGGTTGTCTTGACGGTTGTCTTGACGACGGCTATAGGCCTATAATATGACGTTATTGTTATCACTGCAATAATAATTGTTTTTTATAGGCTAAACCGTGATTTTTCACGGGTTTACAGCTAGTCATAATACAACGTCGATGTCAATGGCATTCACATTATGTCGTTTAACCGTGAATAGTAGTACAATTGTGAAGCTTTTCTTATACACCTTTAAATCGTGGCTTTAAAATGCTCCATTTTCTTCATTTTTCGAACAACCGCTATGCAGTACGTACAGATGTATTATGTCTCATTGATCATTAAGATGTATTACGCCATATGAACCGGATGATATTCACCTAATAATTAAAAGCAGAAGAGCGGTTGTGTATTAAAAAGGGCCATCTCTAAGTCAAAATAATTTCTGTCGTCGTCAACGGCTTTTGTTGCCATAAGATGTCGTTAAACTCTCGATTCATCGACCAATAGTAAATAATATTCTTGTTACCGAAATTTAAAACTTTCCGCTTTTCTCTACTTGATCAATCCATGAAGACATACTTCCAGTCGAATACAGTACTAGTTCCCAGAGTTTAACGACATCTTATGACTGCATGATATTGGCCTAAACGAGCGAACGAATATAAATTTATCGGGTTAGAAAGACCCATTTAAAGGTGTCTAATCCAACGAGCGGTTTATAATTTGAAGTCATTATTATTATTATTTGTATTTTAAGTCATAAGCGATATCTTGCCTATGCCGTTAGCATGTGCTGATTTGAAGCACAGATTTATCAAAAATGAGTTATTTATAGCGTAGTGAAGAAAAGCCTAAGAGGTGTCTAAAATAGAAGCGCATTTTTATTAGATTTCTAGTTTTTAAACGACATCTCGTGGCCGAATTTGCCGCTTTTAAGAAATGCCAGTAAATAGTCAAATTTTTAGTTTTAAGTTTAAGAACATCTGACGGCAACATTGCCGTTGACGTCATATCGTTCATCGTACATTACAATTGCTGAACAAACAGCACGCAAAATTAAATAATACAGGTATCCAACATAGCTGCTCTTTTAACTGTTCCTGTGGTTAACGTAATTTTTAATATCCGTTTTATTTACTAGCAAAGAATATATGATATTCTGCAAAACGAAAACACATTCAACTGAATTTTAAATTCAAATGATGTAGTAGTAGTAGTAGTAGTAGTAGTAGTAGTAGTAGTAGTAGTAGTAGTAGTAGTAGTAGTAGTAGTAGTAGTAGTAGTAGTAGTAGTAGTAGTAGTAGTAGTAGTAGTAGTAGTAGTAGTAGTAGTAGTAGTAGTAGTAGTAGTAGTAGTAGTAGTAGTAGTAGTAGTATATATCATGTTTATTCACAAGCTTAATGAGAAACAGCAGTAAGTTACATGGTAACAAGACGGCACAATTATCAACGTCTTGGCATTTCTACTTTTTGGCTCATTTTACTGCTGCTCCCTAGGGAGTGGAAGGCTGAGTCGACCTAGATGGGGCTTGCGGGTATCGAATCGCGTCTTTCAAGTAGGAGTATTACTATTCACCTATACGCTCCACACATATGAACAAAATCCAGTATACAAACAACATTAACAAGAATCGTAATATGAAATACATACATCCAATAAACCCGTGTAAAGTAACAGCGGAATATAAACAGAACATGGAATATTTGTGAATATTATTTGACCACATATCAGCGTATAATTTCAGAAATTCAGTATTATTCGAGACAGGATCACGTTCCTATTTGCTACCATCTATCTACATAATTTCATCCAAGTGTTTGCGGTTAGCGACTTATTTATAACAAAGACCATTAGCGTCGTCCTCCTGTTTTCTCCGGGCTTCGGACTGGCGCTACCACTGGTATGTACATGTAAGCGATGAAGCTGGGTTTTTAAATATCACTACTTGAAGAAAATTACGGCCTTTAACGAATCAGTATGCCTAACCCGACGAAGTGTTTCATTGAAGGAAAGTAAGTTATTTATATTATTGTGGTGAAACGATTTAAAGGTGTCTAAGAGAGCAACGCACTGGAAATTACTGTCCAGTCTTTAACGACATCTGGCGTATGTTGTCGATGCGACAGCGGATGCTACGAAGAACGTCGAGAGGTTACCCAGTGAGACACGACCTGTCGGCTATCGGGTACTCTTCAAGTACGTCAGCACGGCCAACGTAAGGGAACAAAAGAAGCTTTGTCTGCACGCTAGAAGCTAAGAAATAGGACAACGTGTTCCCGAGTAAAGTAGTTTTGCCAATCCAATCGAACCTAATCCAATTAATTTAATCTAATTAATTTAATCTAACTAATCTAATCTAAGCTTACGAATGCTCCTCCTTCATTCTTTTTCTTTCCTTCCTTCCTTCCTTCCTTCCTTCCTTCCTTCCTTCATTCCTTCCTTCCTTCCTTCCTTTCTTCCTTTCTTCCTTCCTTCCTTCCTTCCTTCCTTCCTTCCTTCCTTCCTTTCTTCGCTTCTTTCCATCATCCTTTTCTTTCTTACCTTCGTTCTTTTCTTTCTTTCTCTTCTTACGGGTTACTTCCTTCCTTCTTCCTTCACTGCTGGTCCTTCCCTCCTTCATTCCTCTAGTTATTTCTTCCTTCAATTCTTCCTTTTTTCGTCAGCGTGCATAAGGAATAAACAGCTAATCTCTCATTATTATCATTACGCATTTATTAAACGCCGATACCCAATGACTAAGTATCAGTCGATGGCGCTGAGTAATTGCGAGTGAAGGACTTATTCAAGGTCCCTACACTGTAACCGTCTCGGGAAGTAGGATCGAACCCGTAATGTCCGCGTTACAAGGCGAGCGTTCTAGCCAATCGGTTACCGTTTCCCACAATTGGATACCGTGTAGCCACAGTTTGTATAGACGCCCATTCAAAGCCTTCTGGAATATAGGTCAACATCTATTAAATATCTGTCGTGTCCTAATTTTATATAGCACTGGTTAACAATGTTTTAAAGGTGTCTAAAGCGAGCGTTTTAATCAAATTTCCCACTGTGTTGTCCCACTAGACTTCGGTTTTCTTTCCACTGCTTACCTAACCTTTCATCTTTTTATCGAAACACACCACAACTCATAGAACACTTGTCGGCTCAGGTGTCTGGGGCAGGGAGGATAGACGCCCCTGAGAGAACGGCGTGACATCGTAGGTCTTTTACACGAAGGCCTCTCGTTAAGTAAACTACGAAATTAAACCATTGATGTGCACGGAGCAGAGGAATTCGCCATTAACTCGGTCGATTGCTTCAATTTGTTCCGCTAGACTCTACAAACGAATGGCTCTCTCTCTCTAGAAGCGCTTTATAAATGCCCGAATACAATACAATACAATACAATACAGTGGATGATGTTGTGAATGACAACATTACCGACGAAATGATCTTTTGATTTACCGACGAAATGATCTTTTGATTGACTGATTGAAAAATTGAAAAAAATGGAACGACTGACTGCCCGCTTCACTCGTCCATTCGTTCATTCATTTGCTCGTTCGTTCCTTTCCTTCAACAATGTACGGTGGTTGTCCCCATTATATACTTGATTTTGCTAGAGGGCGCGACTGGAACTTAAGACTGGGATTTCTGCGTGTAGAGCAAGAGGTAGCGGGATCGCTTCCCGCAACCTTCCCAAAGGTCCACTCAGCCTTTCATTCGCGAGATGGCGCGTTATTAAAATGAGATGTAGGACGTGATGGGCGCCTTGCATGGCTGCCGTATAGAGTTAAATTCGACACCCGTAATAACTTGTGATCATCCGTTCATACTGATTTGTAATCATATTGCGTAATTGTCAGTTTGAAGATATTAAACGAAGATTATTATTTTTATTATTATTATTATTATATATGCTCTAAATGCATGAATGGATGGATGCATAGATGGGTGGATGGATGGATGGATGGATGGATGGATGGATGGATGGATGGATGGATGGATGGATGGATGGATGGATGGATGGATGGATGGATGGATGGATGGATGGATGGATGGATGGATGGATGGATGGATGGATGATGGATGGATGGATGGATGGATGGATGGATGGATGGATGGATGGATGGATGGATGGATGGATGGATGGATGATTAAGTCATGATTGTCATAGAGAAACGTTTACATTTACACTTACCTTTAACATCAGAAATCAAACCACTGTACGTTTACACTAAAATCTTAAGCAAAGCAGGCAGAAATGAACTTGGCTACGATTAATTAACACGTGTATATACAGGGTGGGCCAGTAGGAATGCACCAACTTTGGATGGATATAACTTGAACAACTGTTATCCGAACATCGTGCACAATATACTAAATTGAAAGTAATCATCCACTCTCCTACTGTGTCAAATCTTGCACTGATATACGGTACCGTTGTTATAAAATTTCGGTGCGGCGCACACCTCTCAATTTTGAATGTAAATATTGAACATCATGGCGCCGCTCACGGAAGAGGATAGAATTTTAATCCGAATTTTACGAGCAGAAAAAGGATACAATACACATCAGATGATGATAGAATTCCCTTCTAGAAAATGGAATAAATATGCTCTAAATCGATTGATTAAACAAATTGATGCTACGGGAACGTCTAACAGCCGCAACTGTGGTCGCAAACGTTCTGCGCGCACAGCGTCGAACATTGCACAAGTCCATGAGTTAATTTGCAGCCAAGACAACAATCCAGGGACGAGTAAGAGTCCGAGAGAAATTGAGCGTGCGACCGGAATTTCACGCAGTACTGTTAGGCGCATTGCTAAACATGACCTCAACCTCAAAGTCTATCGTCGACGTGAAGTTCAGAAATTGTCTGATGCCGATTCGATGAAACGTCTAGCCGCCTGCAAACGAAGCGAATGACAGATGAAAAGATCAATGTTCTAATTGATATTCATGATTAAAAACTCAGTGCGAAACTAAAATCTAACATTCCGTATAAGTTACCTCAATTCCAGCCCAGTAGCTAAATGCGCTGAAAGATGCATCCTATGTAGAGAGATAATATATTATTCAATTCAATTCAATTCAATTTTTATAAGGTAACCACATTTTCTAGAAACCAATTTACATTAAACACAGGAAAAATGCATTATACCGGGTTACTTGGGGAACCTACAGGGGTTAAAAACCCTGCTTTCTAGGATCCCGCCCCATGTGAAATGTGAATCATGCAGACGGCCTTAAAGCACGAATTCCAAATAACAGTATTAGGAGGTAACAGTCATTGGCATATTTGAGGATACGGTTGAGAGGATTGGCAGTGCCTAGGCGGAAGCTAAAACTTTAGCCTATAACTAGCACTTCAATATAATTGGGACTACATATACACGGAAGCTAAAACTTTAGCCTATAACTAACCATGCTTCAACACATCGTAATCGTAATCGTATCGTAATCGTAATCTCCAAACTTCTAAAGCGCCACTCGAAGGCCAAGCGCAGGGCACCAGCCTATTCACGAGCGCTACGTCAGATCAGAGGAGGTTTCCAGAGAGTAGTCCAAAAGAGGTCCCAAAGTTATTTTAACTTTAAGCATCATGTTATTATAATGTAACCTTAACCCATTTGGATGATAGATATTTTTAACCCGTTCTTGGCCCCAGCCAGATATTTTTTTTGTATTTTGGTCTATTTCACTCCTTAAGGGTAAAAATATTATATATGATAAAAAACTGAAGATGCAGTGAAAGTTTAAACATAAAACTTATTTCGAAATGAATTTCAAACAAACCTATGTCATTAATTGTTTTGCATTGCTAAACATGACCTCAACCTCAAAGTCTATCGTCGACGTGAAGTTCAGAAATTGTCTGATGCCGATTCGATGAAACGTCTAGCCGCCTGCAAACGACTCAAGAAGCGAATGACAGATGAAAAGATCAACAGAACATGGTTCACAGACGAGAAGATCTTCACGGTTCAGACGCCAACAAACACTCAGAACGACCGTGTGTATGCAAACGTTAGCCTTAAGCGTGAGGTTGCGCCTGCTCGGCTTCTGAAGGGCAGGAAGCACTTCTCGCAAAGTGTGATGGTGTTAAAGCCTAATCAAGTTATCGACTCTATTCCTTCGTAATCAACAAGTTACTCTCATATTCGTGTTGGTTACATACTCGAGGATATTCCAGAAGTTTTCTCATAACATCACTGGGACTAAAACTGAGGAGCATTGGACATAACAAATGACCCAGGACAATGGAGATATTTTATTCGTACCCATCTCCAGCAAATGGAACTGATGACGACGACGCTGCTGCTGCTGCTGATGATGATGATGACTAAAGTCTATCGTCGACGTGAAGTTCAGAAATTGTCTGATGCCGATTCGATGAAACGTCTAGCCGCCTGCAAACGACTCAAGAAGCGAATGACAGATGAAAAGATCAACAGAACATGGTTCACAGACGAGAAGATCTTCACGGTTCAGACGCCAACAAACACTCAGAACGACCGTGTGTATGCAAACGTTAGCCTTAAGCGTGAGGTTGCGCCTGCTCGGCTTCTGAAGGGCAGGAAGCACTTCTCGCAAAGTGTGATGGTGTCGTTGGCTGTTTCAAAGCTTGGAAAGACGGCGCCATTCTTTGTTACTCCAAAGGCTAAGGTGAACAGTGTTTATTACTGCGATGAAGTACTCGCAAGAGGACTGCTACGTGATATTCGCCAACTGTCTGGAGTTGATGGGTACATCTTTCAGCAAGATGGAGCGCCGGCGCATCGTTCACGTCATACGGTTGCCTATCTGAACGCTAACGTGCCAGAGTTAATTGAACCGGAGAACTGGCCACCGAACAGTCCGGATTTAAACCCGGTTGACTATTCGATCTGGGGTTGTCTTCAGCAACTGGTCTATCGTGAACCGATACGTGACGTTGAACACTTGAAAGACGTGATTCTTTGCTGCTGGGCTGAGATAACCCAAGCACTGGTGGACTCAGCCATCGATCAGTGGTCGTCTCGTGTTGATGCAGTCATTAAAGCACGTGGTGGACATATTGAGTATCTGTTTGACTGATGATAAATTCACTCAAGATATTAATTGTTAGTACTAAGTGATTGTTTAGAATTGACATCTTCAGTTTCAGACTTTTGTTTTTTCTTGCAGTTTTATGGCTGCAAAATGGCACATCGAATATTAATATGATTAGCTCAAAACGTCGTAATAGTATCTCGTAGATATTTGGCAGAATGATAAAATGGATAATTATCTTCAATTTGATATATTGGACAAGACGCTCACATAAAAATTATTCAAGTTATAAGGCGTCAAAGTTGGTGCATTCCTACTGGCCCACCCTGTATAATTGCACAATATTTTTATGCTCAGTGTAGACACCTTTAAATCGGTTAGTTCACACACTATATCATTGACATTTTCGTCAAGCGTATGGAGTCCTAAGAAAACCCTGATTCTATGGTCGATGTCAACGGGCCTTGGCAGCCACAAAATTGTCGTTAAGCACCAACGCTACGAATTATTATTAAGCTCAGCTAAGACAACTTTAATTCGGTAAATTATTTTGACTCTATTGACCTACTTCTCACTTCATTGTTCATTATTATAAATACAGGGCAGACAAAAATGGAGTTATGTTTTGGAGTTAGGCAAGAAGAATGAATGGTATTGGTTTTTGCTGTATTCTATTTTTCCCACGCTTATTATTAGGATCATGATCATGACGATCGAACTTGATCCTACATGGGAGATGAAACATATATAAAAAGCTGATTATAAACGGACTAAAGGTGTCAAAAGAGAACATTATTTCTCGTCGTTCTATTTTGTGTTTAACGACACCTTGTGGTTTAGAGACCGAACATAATATCCACAAAGTCCACAATATTTGAGTTACAGTCCTAACATCAATGAGTCTGAATGTAGGACATTTGAAGCCACTTTTAAGAATATAATCGTATTTTAGCCATCACAGGCTCACCAAAATAACGTCAGTAGCCTCTAGCTTTACCTACGCCAATAAATCGTCGTGTGGTAAAAGTTACCATCTATAACGTTTTATAGCGCATTTATCTCCTTTTAAGTTTCGGTCCAGAGCTTGAGTACAATTTATTCGATCGCTCAAATAACTTTAATTGAACTGTAGTAAACCTAGCGCTAAATTAGCGATACGTTAAACACTGAATACAGCTGACATTATTGAGCACTTTTTAGACACCTTTAAACCAATTCTCAATTTTAATATATATTTCCTTATGCCAGCGCCTACCGATAATTTTTACTGTAAATTTAGTTTTTAAGAAAAATTTATATCTTACCAGATCATTGGCCATCGAAGCGTATGCTACTATCGAGGTTTTTCATAACGCCCTTCAAAGGAGGCAGCAAGATCAAAAGGACCAATCACCACCCGGTGAACTTTGACCTTATATCCCAAAGTCAAATAATTCTTGCAGAGTGTTATAATAATATTTATAGTAGTAGTAATAGTTGTAGTAGTAGTAGTAGTAGTGGTAATAGTGGGGTGATGTGCATAACTGTAAATTACTACCATGTACTCTGACGTTTGTGACACCTTTAAAACAGATTCATCCACTGCTATATAAATTTCAATTACCAATGGGCACACAATCCGCACTCTGACAGAGCCAGTGCAAAGTCTTGGATATAGCACGAGGGCGACGCTAATCATCTATGTCATGACGCAGCGTCGTTAAAAATAAACATAACAAACCATGAACCAAACCAACCTGGTTTGGTTCATGTTGCAATAAGCGGACGAATATAATGCATCTAAAATTATTTAGAAGAAGTTAAACAATTATTTAAAAATTTCTGTTAAAGTTTATCCAACGGCATTTGATGCTACAAGGGGTTGTTATACTGTTTGAATCCATCAAATAAGATGCGTTTAACTATAGGCCACTAAGTCTTGGTTTCTCTTCAACGGTCATATTTTTTTCTCTGCTAGATTAATTAAAGTATTCTTCTGCTTTCCGTTCCAATTCTGCATGAATGCATTTGTTAATATGAGATCGTTCTCAGCTTATATTCCCGGCAGCCGCAAGATGTCGTTAAACACTGAGTTCTAGTACAATTGCAGAGCTGTGTTTAAACACCTTTATATCGTGTCTCTTAGATGCTATATAGACTTCATTTCGTACAATCGCTAAATCATTATCGATCGTGCTCTAAGATGAGGTAACAAAACAATTTATGTGAAATTTGTACAGAGGTTCATTCTAATACGTCAACGGCCTTTTAGTCTCATTAACTGTCGTTAAAATCTTGGATTCAAATCCAATCTCTGGATGATATTTGCCTCATAAGTAAATGCAGAAGAACGGTCGTGTATTAAAATTGGCTATATTAAGTCAAAATAATTTCTGTCGCACATAACGGCTTTTGCGTCAACGGCTTTTGTTCCCGTAAGGTGTCATTGAACTCTTGATTCATCCATCAAGTGTTGTACATAGTAAATATTGTTCTTGTAACCGAAGTTGCTGTTAAACTTTTATGTTAAACTCTCAATCGTGAAACTTACGACAGTGTGCTAGCGTATATTAATGTAAGGTTAATATCGCTGAGCAC